>NW_004624762.1:7639420-7661454 GCF_000247695.1 Heterocephalus glaber | reverse complement strand
CTTTCTGAAACAAATCACATCCTCTGGTGTCTTGTTAGTGCTTGAGATGCTTTTTTAAGTTATATGGAAAAATGTTTAAGTGCTTTTCAGTTTTGTATTGGTTGAGGTCTGTATTTAAATATTATTGTAGTTTTTTTCCCTTGTATTGTTCTTCTTTGAATGGTTTTAATTTTTGTATGTGTGTGTGTTTGATAATAAAGTTATTTTTTTTTAAAAGAGTGTAGACCTCTCTTCTGCTTTTTTGATCCCTGAGGGTATAGCCCAGCAGGTTCTGCCACCCTGGGCTCTGTGGAATGAGGGTGTCCTGATTAAGTTTTCAGTAGCCACCATAGGTTAAGTGAATCCCTTCCTGCCAAAAGCAAAATAGGAGTTGAAATGAATGATGAGTTTAGATGCTGCTTGTGGTTCTTAATTTCCTCTTTTTTTAAATTGTGGTTTTCTATCATTTCATAAATGGTCTCAAAGGTCTTTCTGTGGAGGAAGTGTCTTAAATATTAAAATCAAATAAATAAACAGAGGATTGTCTTTTGAGCACCTGGCAGATTTATTTAGGTTTGAGGAATCTAAGTAGTTGAAATATTTAGTTCTCCAAGATCCTACAAATGCAAGTGTCAAACGTGTCAAAGTCACCAGGATATCTAAGGATTTACCTTGTTAGATTTGTTGCATCCATTCAGGGGTGGCCTGAGTCTGCCTTTGTGCATTCTGACAGGTTAATCTTCCCTCTCAGAGATGAACGGTAGACTTCCCTCCCTCTGTGGCCTTACTATTACCTCTCTAGGCAGTTTTTGCATGTGCTGCCCTCACCAAGCCACAGGGAAAGGCATTCCTGGCTCTGGTGCTCACGGGTAACCTTTTGCCTTGTGGTATGTGCATGTCTTAGCCCTAGACAGAAGTTTTTGAAAGATACAGGGGATTTGGGCCACATGCAGCATGCTTTGTATTTTGGAAACGGACCACTTTGCCAGCTGGAAAAGCCAACAGACACATTCCTCAGCCAAGGCCATGTTGTTCACTCATGGGTCATAAAGGCTCCATACCCTCACATCTCAAAGTAGTTATCAGATTCTCATGCCCTCTAGGTGACCCAGATGAAGGCTTTGCCACTTGCTAGCACACAGGCCTTTTAGCTGGCATATCTATATTTTAAATATCATGCACAGGTCTTGAGAGACAACGTCAGAGGGTCCCCACCTTAGTAGCACAATGGAAACATGCAAAGAGCTTTGAAAAACACCACCGGAGAGATACTGATTTCATTGGTCTAGAATGGGGAGTTCGGGACAGGAAATTTTAATGTGCAGCAGGGTTTGAAAATCATTGCTCTAAACTTTAAACTTACTTTCAGAGCAAGCCATGCCTGCCTCTTATGTGTGGTGATGCTAATAATGACAGTGATGCTCAGACCTCATGTCTACTGAAATATACTACAGGCCAGATCTTGTTAGGAGCACTTTCACATGCCTGATCTCAGATTGCCTTTGTCACAAACTTATGAAGCTGGAGCTACCTTGTCCTTATTTCAGGTATGTGGAACATGAGGCACAGAGTAGTTAAGTCATCCTTCTCTATGGTCACCCAGCTGTATGTGGTAGGGTGCTGGAAGATCCTAGTGAGAAGACACTCCAAGGTAGAGTTGCCCCTGTCCCCTCAGGTAGGGCTGAGCTGCTATTGTCTCTTTTCCATTGAGGATCTGGATGTGACCTTGCTAGGCACAGACACTGGGGATAACAGAATGCAAGTCATGGCCCCAGATAAAGATCTAGAGCTTTCCAAGGGCCTCTACTCTATCTGTGTGAGTAGCCACTGCCAGATGAAAATGCCCAGAGTGGCTTCCGCGGTTATACGAAGTGATGTTAGGAGGAAGCCTTAAGGGCTGATAGAAGGCAAGGCTAGGATGCGGAGGGCTTTTCCTGACATTGCAACAGCCGGTTCCCTTTAACTCTTCCTTGGCTCTCCTGCGGCTGCTTCTAAGGGTATCAGGCGGGGCCTTGCAAACCACTTGTCCTTGGGGATCTCTGCACATCTCCAGTTGCTTTGCAAATTATTGGGCTGTCCCAAATGCCAAGCATTTTTCCTATGGAAATGTGCTCTGTGTGGTTCTGATTAATGTCCTCTCTTCTGCTCACTTCCTGGACTGCTTTTCATCTCTTGCTGGTTCTTACAGTTTTTCTCCTTGGTCCAGATCTGTCTCCTATTGTCCATCTAATTCTATTCTCCAGGTGCATTTGCCTTGTGCCTTACTGGGTCCCACTGGCTCTCAAATTCCAAATCCCTTTTCCATGCCCACATTGCCTGCAATGTCATACCCATGCCACTACTTTCCTCAGAGGGAGGGACAAAGCATCACTAAAAATGCAGTCAGTTTTTACTACCTCCAAGCAAGTCATTATCTGGAGTGTTTGGTGTAGGGTTTCCATTTAGTAATTTATTCAGTCATTTGTTTATCTATTTGGTGTTTAAACTTGGATGGGAGGAAAGTCGTTCTATTTATGTCACCTTGAGGATTATGCCACCACTTACTCCAGACGAATCAGTGAGGCCAAGGATTTTTAAGTAGGGGATCTTTACATTTGTGGTGTAGAGACTGGATGTTTAGGTCTTAAAAAATTTGCATTCTTTTACATCCTAGCCAAACCTTTCTCTTGTGGCTTGTGGGGTTTTCCAGGTCATTCTCTTCTATCAATTTCACTTATCAAACTGCTTGATGCTCATAAGGCAGATGACTGGGGACAATGTAGCCCAGATTAATCAAGTCGGTGGTTTGGCAACTGTTCCCCTGGAAGGCTGGTTTGGGCAGGAAGTTCAGTGTTAGGCATACTTGGGCTTGGAGATCAGATGGGGAACTCATTTATCTCTGCCAAGCCCATTGGCCTTTGCCCTCCCCAGTGCTCTTTGCAGGCACCCAGGAGCCTAATTTGCATTTGAAAAAGAGCTGGAGTGGCTGTGGCTCCTTGGTTCCAGCCTTAAGCCCACCTGCAGAGAACATGAAGTCAGATGGGCACACTGGGACCCAGCAGCACATGAAGCCCACGGAGGACCAGGGGCCAGATTGTTTTGGGTGGCCTGCTTAAGGTGTTTCTCGGGAAGTCAGAAGCAAGAATCTCGGTGAGAGGGAGGCAAGGAAAGGGTGAAAGGAAACGGGCAGAAGAAAGCAGGCTTTCACAAAGCAAAGTTGCTGATTCTGTCTGTGATCAATCACGCTTAACAAAGAGGCCAGTGATTCAGCCTTGTTGTCCCCAGAACATCGCCATTCTACCATCATCCCAAGCCTATCCGAAGATGCTGACATCGAGCTCAGTGAACAACCCTGTTCTCAAAGCCAGCTTTTCCCAACATGGAAGAAGTCGATGGACTGACGGCAGGTTTTTTTTGGATGTGGTCCTATGTAGTAGGAGCCACCTTCACAAGAGGCCACCCGTTTTCTTAGATGTATCCCCAAAAATGTCAACCTCTACTGTAAAGCTGAAAAAGACATGTCACATACACAAAATATGTAATTAAAATGATGAATTATTGTAAGATAGAATATTAGCCTTGTGACATTTTAATCTGAACGAGTGCGAGAGAGGGAGAAAGAGCACAATCTGAAGCGCTCAATTAAATTTAGAATCCCCCCTCCATTGTTATGAATAAATAGAAAAGATTCTGTAGCAGTCAGTGGAATTATTAATTGCAACTAGTGTAGAAGGTGCATGCACCATATCATGAAATGGAATATTATTGTTAGTGACTATATTTCTTGGTAATTAAGGCCCAGACTAATGATGCAAGTTTTCTCCAGCATGATTTTCATCTGATTATGAGGCTGCTTCATTAAGAGCACTCAGCCTAACGAGCTGTAGCTGTAATAAAGTAATTTTCTGTCTTGTGCTCTGATTGATAAAGAGTTTCTATAGCTAAAAGGAATTGAAAATATAATTATAATTAGAAATGGTTGAATAAAGTTATTACAGGATTGCTGAAGGGTAGTGCAATTGACACCATAATGTTTTTTTGGAAGTGAGCATCTTAAAATTAGACTTTATAAAGCAACAAAACTCCTTTGCTAATAACTGGGCTGAATGTTGCTGCTTCCATAAAATGAACATTTAGATTAAAGGAAAATGAGACTTTCCCACATTGTTCTCGACAAGAAAAACATATGCAAGAAGAATGCTGTCCCCTTTCTTCCCAGCATTCTTCTCTCGTGAAGTAAAGCTTATGAACATACTTTTTACTCCATTTATAATAATTTTCCTTCTGCCATATGTTGGAAAAAGATCTTTTTGATTAAACTGATGTCTTTTTAAGCGTACAGTATAATTTTGGAATTTCTCCTTGCCAATGTGCAAAGAGTTATACTGTCTTTTTATATATTTATATTTATGAAGCCGTGGCTTTCATATAATTTTTCAAATTGTATAGAGGTTTATTTTTTCTGTCTTTGTCATGCATTGGTTGATATCAAAATATAACTAGGGAGGATACAAGATTCCAGCACCCTCTCATGGGGAATGCTAATCAACTTTTTATCCTAGAAACCTTATTTCTTTTTATGATGTTCACATTTATAAACCATGAAAACTCCGTTAGTGCAGTCCTTGGTGTGTATGTCATTGGATATGTCTGCAATATTGACATATAAATCTATGGCAGTGGTTTTATTTAGAATTAGCTGATACACTTTGCGCTCCAAATTAGTTTCACATATTTAATTTAGTCTCTTTTGTCCCATTTTAGCTCCCCACACTGCATGAAAAACATGCATATACTTTAAAGCTATATGGTTATGTAAATCTATTTTATGCAAACTTTCCCAGCTATTATTGGGCTGAGCTGAGGAGTGGGTCTTCCTAGATCCACATTTTTGATGAATTATTTCAAAACTGTTTCTACCCTAGTTCTGACAATTGGAAGGACTCTTAGAATTTTTAAGAATCATTTCTAGCATATTATAGGGTAATAAAAGCATGTTATTGGAATACCATTAGTAAAATTAGAAAGAAAAAAAGGAGCAGAATTTTATTGGTTGTTCATTGAAAATGTTAGCTGTGATTAGTTACATAATCCTACATTAACCTGTAAATTAAAATTCCTTGGTGCAATTTGATGGCTGATTTAATTTTGTCTTTCTTTGTTTGCCGCAGGCTAATTCCATTATGAATTCTTTATACAGCCTTTTCCCTCAATGATTAGCAGCTTCTACTCAAGTTCTGATTACTATTGTACACTTAGCACTACATAAAGCCGGGGATTAATATTCCCCTGAAGAATTGTTGCTATGGATCTGCTCTATTCCTTCTAAGAGATGTTTCTGCAGCTTCAATTGTCCATAAATTATGATCTCTGGTGAATTATCAGTGGGAGTGAGCTGAGTTTAACAAGCTGAAGAGTGCACTCCAGTTTGGAGAGAAAAAAAGGCAAGGGAGAAAGAGAAAAAGAGATTCTCAATTATTAATCGTGAGATTGGATCATTTGGAAGAAGTGATTTTTCCCCCCATCTCTGTCCTTGTAGACATGTTCAAATCAGCATGAGGTTGAAGGTTAAAACTGAAGCTTTAAAAATCTTTCAATATTTAGTGATCATAACAGGCTAGAGGGGCCTAATTACCTGTAAACAGGGAGGGAAAATGCTGATTCTGCTACCCAGTAAGGTAGCTGGATTATAAAGAATGTTTTGGTTTTGAGAACTAGTATTGGTCTTAATTGTGATTAAGTGTCTTTTCCTATCTACTAGTTTAGGAGTATTTGGTTTGGTTTTCTGTCTCTCTTTCTTCTTTCTTTCTTACTAAATTAGAGACTGGGTCTAAGTTGAGGCTGGGCTTGAACTTGTGGTTCTCCTGCCTCAGCCTCCCACAGTGCGGGGACTACAGTCATGTACCACCACACCAAGCTGCTGGGTACTATTGTTTTAGAACATTTCTGAGAATATCTAGATAATACGTGGGCACCCTTTCCCTGGGGAAGGACATCACAGGAGTTGTGTACAGGGCTTGTTTGGCGCATCAGTGTGGATAAAGTCAGATATCCATTCCTCCCACTATCCAGCACTGTCTGCTGGCTGGGTTCCTGCACCTCTTGAAGACTGTGGTCTTGTGTCACATGGCAGACGCTCTTACTGGCTCAGACACTGGGAACAAGTTTAGCTGGAGACACTCATTGAAATCAGGCTGAGCCCACCAAACTTGTGGACTTGCTGGCTTTTACCAATGCAGATGACAGCCCACGATGAATAGATATTTGAATAATGCATTGGGTAAAATGATTCTCTTTTCTTTTCCTTTCATTTAATTTCTGTCTTCCTTTCTTCTCTCATTTTCTTTCTTCTTCCTATCACTCATCCTTTTTCTACTTTATTCTTCTACATTCTTTTTTGGGTTTCACTTTTTCTTTCTTATTCCTCCTCTAGCCAAGCATCCCTAAAGGGCTACAATACTAAAAATATGCTGGCATTTTAAAGTTGAAGCACAAAGGTGACTCAACTGCTACTTGGAAGTCAGCTAAGGGCAGAGTCCTCGGGGAAGTGAGATAAAATAACGGAGTCTGAGAAATGCATTTAACAGAACAGACAGTGGAAAGAATCTTTTCCAGGAATGATCACTTCTTGGTTTTCCAACTGTAAAGCAAGAAATCATCTAACAAGTGAAGGCAGTTCTGTTATTAGGGAAGTGATTCCTTTGAAGCATTCTTTAATGGGAGTCTCAAATTGTGCTGAGCACTGGTAGAGAAGGCAGTGCCCTTTTCATCAGGAGGCTGGTGTCTGTAGCATGGATAAGGCAGTTTGGGTAAATGCTCATCATGTACATGTATGCACAGGCACATATACCCAAGTAAATCACTTCCAAGAGTGAAAAGGATGTTATTAATAATTAAGCCAGGATAACAGGCAAAAATGAGGCTGACCCTAGTAAACAGACATGTGATTCCTTTAGTCTTAGTAGAGGATTACAATTAAGGTCTCTGGACAGGAAATCTCCTCTTGAAAATGCTGTATTTTTATATTTGCTTTTCATTTTGACCACTGAGCATGTGAGCCTCCCTTTTGTATTGGAGAAATTTGGTTTCTCATGAGTCTTGTCAGGAGCTGAGACCATCCCCCACTCTTTGTGGACCTAGAGCACAGATGTGGGGTTCTGATTTGCTCACCAGACACACACACGTGGGACTTTGGCTTGGCTTGGGGGACAGTGATGCTGAAAAGCAAGATCTCAAAGCTGCCTATAGTTTCCAGGCTCAATGGGGATCGTGGTCCTGCAGTGGGATATAGACCCTAGGGAGGGAGCCTGAAAGGACCAGAACTGCAGTGAGTTCTTCGATGCATCCAGCTCCAGACACATGACCTCCCCATTTGTTCTTAGAGATGCCGTGAAAATCACTTATCAAGGTATTGCTGTGCAAATAAATTGTGACACTATGGGGAAAAGGAACTGTTCTACACTGCTAGTGGGAATGTAAATTAGTACAGCTACTATGGACATCAGTATGGAGGTTTCTCAACAAACAAACAAACAAACAAACACAGAGCTGGATCAAACAGTAGCTATTCCTTGGTATATACCTGAAGGCATTAAAGTCAGTATACTGTAGGGATACCTGCCTGCCCATGTTTATTGCAGCACAATTCACAATAACCAAAATATGAAACCAGACTAGGTACCCATCAGCAGAAGAATGGATTAAAAACATAATACACACACACATGCAATGGAGTTTGTGTAGTTATAAAGAAGAAAATTTTTTATCATTTGGAGGAAAATGTGTGGAACCAGAGATCATCATGTTGAGCAAGATAAACCAAACCCAGCAGGACAAATATTACATGTCCTCTCTAATATGTGGAGTCTAAAAAGGAGGCCAGAAAGTAGAAGGGAGATTATTATTAAAAAGGAGGAAAGGAATAAGGAGAAGGAGAAAGGAAATGTAAAGGTGGCTTCATGGAGGGGTGGATATGACCAAAGTATATTATACTCAAAGAGGCTCAGTATTTTGTAAAATTAATTAAGAACTGATAACAAAAGGAATAAAATTAGAGTGAAGAAAAGTGACAACATTTGAGAGACAGTTACAGTACTCTAGGCAAACTGTATCCTCCTATTCCACCTACAGTGACTGGGGCCTTGTGTCCCAGGCATGGGGCTGGGAGCCAGTGATGAGGAGCTTGAGTCTGGTGGAAGGTTGCTGGTGGCAATCTCATTGCTTGCTGTTTTCTGAAGTTCGGCTCAGGCCTCTGTTGGGCAGGCGCACTCCACTGAGCGCTGCAGACAGGAGCCAGAGCCAGCATCCATCTGTTGAGAAGCACAGGCTGTCTCTCAGAAGTCCTTAATGCTCTGTTTCCCAACACTGTAGCTGGTGGCATTTTAGACAGAAACATTTTCTTTCATGCATTTTTGTTCATGAACAATGGCTCTTTAAATAGTTGTGACTGCTCAAACCCCTCTTTTCCTAAGTCCAGACACCTCTGGAGAATGGAAGGACCCCACATAAGAACTGGTGAATTACAGTACTTTTCGCATCACACATAATACTGTCCTTAGGGACTTCATGACCTTTCTGGCAACACCCGTGTCCTAGTGATGCTTTAGTGTCCCTTACAAATCAGACCCAGCACATCATCCCACTGACCCAATCCTGCTCTTTAACCCAGGTCTTCTTGTCATGGGTTTGGGGTAGGACACCAGGGAAGGTTCACTGGAGAAAGATTTCACCTACTCGCTTTGACTAACAACCCACTTTGAAGCCAGATTTGAAGGAACAATCACACACCCAATACTTATTTTATTTTTTGTGGTAGCATTTTCACTTATTGAAGGTAAATGCTGTTCGGGGAATGATGCTTCCTGCTGGAACTTTCTCCTTGAGTGTATTCCCTAGGTGGGAGTCTGGCCCAGTGGAGACCCCAGAACTGATGCCTGCTACGTGAGGGCAGTGTGGGCCATAGAAGGAATTTATGTTGTGTTAAATAACAGCAAGGACCCCCAATTAGAGCATAATGGAAATCCAGCGCCTTCTTACCTCACACTCAGGCAGTTGTTTTCCCAAAGCTTGGGGCAAATAATATGAAGTGGATGGGTAGAAGGATAGAGATGGAAGTGACAGAGTAAGTAGCTTTTCTTTTTCTAAATAAGGAAAGGAAGTCAGGAGTGTCGAAGTTACTCTTACCAGATCATCTTAAAATAGCAGCTTCCACATCCCACATGCTAGACACTGTTCCCTCATTAACTATTCTAAGTAGCAGTTCCTTTGAACCACATGACAGTTCTGTTAGGTACTTATTATCATCTTCCCTACTTTATAGATGAGTAAACCAAGGCACAAAGAGGTTAAGAAATTAACCTATATAGGTCATGTAAGCAGCAAGTTGCAGAGCAAAGATCTGAACTGTGAAATTCAGTTCCAGGATCTGCCTAGTTCAGCCATTGTGCTATGAACCTCAGGAGGTGGAAGCGGCATTTGAACATGAGTATGTTGCTGTCAAGCCCAGTGGATTCTTCCTTCCCAAGTCTCTTTCTGTCTTTCCCCCTCCATCAGTTACTTGTCTCTCTAATTGAGAGTCTCCACTGAGGCTGTTTCTTGGTACTTCTGCCCCTGCTTCATTCACATCCTCACCCTGACATTTACATACCCACTGCCTCTCCAATTTTACTGCCGCCTTTCTTGCCAAATACAAATAATGACTGTTCTTTTGCTGTTCCTTGTTTCTGGTGCAGCAGGACAATGAGGGGAGCATAGATAAATGTTTCTCAGAGCATGGCTGTGGCAAGGCTTGAAAAGAGGGAGCCCTGGTAACAGGCCCAGAGGTAGAAGCAATTTCCTTGCTCCATTGATGTCTGTCCCAGGGAGGAGATTCTCAGTAGAAGAGCCAGCTCTGGATTCAGAGGAAGCGGTGGTGGTTTAAATAGTGTGTGTGTGTGTGTGTGTGTGTGTGTGTGTGTGTAAAATCTTCATGCAGTGAGGATACAGAGCATCAAGCTAGGTGATTTCCTGAATAGCAGGCACAGGCAACACCATTTAAGGCATAAGGTAAACATTTTTCTGCCCTTTTACTGGCACTGTCAGGGAAGGAATGAAAAAGCCCAAATGAGAAGGACCCACATTCTGTGGATGCTTCTCTCTCTCACCTTTTATTTCCTCTCCATTCTAGCCCCAGCTCAAGTTTGCTTTTGAGCCAAGGAAGCTGAATAATTTTCCTTTGCCTTTTCCAAAAGACTTGTCAAATTCTATGTAAGTTGATTTTGCTGATTTGCATGAGAGGAAACATAATCTGATGATGATATAAATGTACACAATTGTTTTTTTCTTATCTGTAGGATTTCTGTGTCTTATCTGGAAAGAGTCTGATTTAAATAGTCCCATTTAAAAGAACTTAGAGAGGTTTATTCAATGCCAAGTGATTATATTTTTAGAGTTTTCCTGTTGGTTAATTTGTCTTTCCTTCTTTTATATCAATTCACTTAGTCATCTTACAAGAACATTTGAGCATTTATATTAAAAATGTGAGAGATAGGTACAAGATAAGTAAGAAATGGACCCTGCCTTCTAGGAGCTTATAGTGAAATATATTTTAAAATGTGTTTTGAAGTCATTTAAAATTTGGAATGAATTTTTCCATATAAACCAGGTTCTAACACATTGCAGTTACATAACATTTTGTTGTTTACAAAATACTATCATAGTCTTAGGCATGACAACAAAATCCTCTTTAACTCCTTACATAGTTGGAATAATATAATTGGAAAGCATTTTAAGCATTATTCTCAGTTCAGTTCAAACTCAGAACTACCATATGTGGGACCCTGACTTTCTCCTTTGCTCACTTCTGTCTGCAGTGGGATTGCCAAGGTGTCAAGACATGATCTTGGATGTTGGGAGAAGAATATCAGTGGGTCTCAGCTTATACACCCTTCACTTTTGTGCAATTTTAGTTGCACAGTTATCTTTTGTGAACCAAAACTATCTTTTGTGAACCAAATTTAGTTTTTTTAATGACAGCTAAAGGGATATTTCAAAATTTTGATGTTACCTGCCAATTCTAACCATTTCTGCAGTGTTTCAAACTTTGGCCATAAAATATGCTTACATATACAATTGTGTAAATATTTTATCTAATTTTCCCCTGATTATTGCAAAGAGTAAAAAACAAGAGAATGAAAATGTTAAAGCGGTGACTCGAAGTGTGTATTTCATCAAATAAACATAAATGAGACAAGTTGAATCTTTATGGTATAAGGGGAAGCTCTGGCGTCTTTCAGCCTATTAAGTCAGTCACGTGAGTATGTTCCCTTGTGAAGGAGAAGAAGGCAGTGATAGACACATGATATGTTAGAGATACACCATTAGAATCTATATATGAAAGAAAGCATAGTTAGGAATTTTGTAAGATTATTTTTAACTCTGAGAGAACAGAGCCTCCAAGCAAGTTCATGGGTTAGCTCACATACTTTTGACTTTAGACATATTTCAGGGTCAGTATGGATGGAAAATTAGGATGTTAGGACTGCATGGGGTAGAAAGGATGTAAGTTTATGACTGAAGGGGCAGGTGATGACAGTGGTGGTTAGAATCTTTGGCTGAAGTGAAACAGCAAGGCAAAGCAAGGAGAAAAAGAGAATGGAGGGGAATGTCCAGATCAGCAGCTGTGGATTATCAGGACAGTTCTAGAGGGCACAGGAGCTTGATGGAGAGGGGAATGTGAGCCTCCAACTCAGAGGAAACCTCTATAAGTGAGACATTAGGAGACATACAGAGTGCTTTAAATCCTGTAAATAATAGGAAGACAAAATGTTCTGCCTGCTTAAAAGGAGATGAGACCATGTTTGATGGTGGATCAGGGAAGGTTTCAGGTATATATGACATTTGATGCCAAGTGCAGTGGCACACGCCTGTAATCACAGCACTGCAGAGGCTGAGACAAGAGGATTGCAGAGAGTTTGAGGACAGCCTGGGCTATATAGTGAGTTTAAGGCCAGCCTGAACCACATAGTGAGACCCTATCTCAATTTAACAAAAGGCATTTATATGAACCTGGAAGAGTGTATAAGATTTAATTCTGAGAAATGATATATGAAGAGAGCAAAACGGAATGAGATGAGTGATGAGAACTAAAGTGTGTAGGCAGGAAATGTAAGCTTATGTTTGAAGAACAGGAATAATTGGATAACTGTAGAATGGCTTGAGGTTCACTGAGGAAAGTAGAGAATGACTGAGCTGGAAGATGAGATTAGGGCCAGATTAGGAAGTTTCTGAGATTCCAAGCTAAACTGTGATTTAGATTTATTAGCTGCTAAATTTGGTAGTAGGAACTCTGGGACTTAGGAGGAAGGAAAAGCAGTTACAAGCTCTTCTAATATCGCAGGTAAGGGTTCTGAGGGCCAGAATCAGGTAAGGTCAAATTGGAACAGGATGCAGCAATGAATTGAAGAGTTTAAACACTTGTGATTGGTCATGATTGGCAGAAAGGAGAGAATGAAAGGAGTCCTTCCCTTCATGACTGAATGAGTGGGAGATTGGTAGTGGTATAATAGTAACAGGAGAAATGGAGTGAGATAAAGGAGCAAGATAAATTTTAAAGGTGTTAATTTTGAGGTGGCCATGGCATATTCTGATGGAAACACTTGAGTCTTTGATAGAATTGGAGGCATGGAATTTGGAAGCAACTTCTTTGTAGATGATGATATAATTAATGAAATTTCCAGTGAGAATGTCGAGGGGCAAAGGCTGTGTTTCTGAATTATGGGAATTTTCATATTTTGGACTTGGAGAAGGAAGGTGAACCAATAAGGAGAGAGACAAGAGAATTAAGTGCAGTGTGAAGGCTAAGCAGGAAAGAGTGAGCTTTAAGATGGAAGTAGTGAGCAGTTCATTCGAGTGCTGGGAAGTGGGTGAGGGTGTGGCTCTTAGATGTTACCAGAGACTTTTAAGTGAGCAGGTCCATCCATAGGGCTGCTGTGATGGCCCTTGCCATATTAACGTGGATGTCTCCACCGTGGAGGAGGAGACAAGGTTGCAGACATGGTTGCAGACAAGAGTGCAGCTGTGAGTGGAAGCTCAGAAGAGCTGCTGGCCAGGAGCTGGAGGAAAGAAAATGGCACTGAGAGTGAGTTAATTCAATCAGCATGGTTCAAGAATTTTTTAATAAACATTTTTATTAAAGTAGATGGTATTTTCAGGGGTGGCAGAGTGGCAAGGCAGTTTCAGGAGGAGGTCAATGAGCCTAGGGACTCTGGGTGCTTGCACAGGAAGAGGCTGAAATGCCTGGGCTGGGACTGGCCTGGGAAGTAGGATGAGGGGAGCTGCAAAGGATGTGAAAGAAATTAGGAACCAAGACAGTGGGTGAATTGTTGATGATTACCATTAAAAGTTACGGAATGTGTTTAGCAAGAGTGAGCATGTGGGAAAGAAAGGACTATTCAGCTCTGGGAGTTCAGGGCTTTGGATTTTCTAGCTAGGTGTAATTTCCCAGTATTGTGATGTCACTGGATATGGCTGAGGAGGTTTTAAAGTAGAATAGGGATGAGGCTTTTGGAGTTCTACATGCTTGGAGGCATCAGTCTTGAGAAAATCATCAATATGGATCCTGAACTCACCAGAGTGAAAAGCAAGGGCATTAAGTCCCTGTACTGGTGGGTAATGTACACCCTCTTCACGGATGAAGAAGCCACGTGAGGTGGCCCAGGGTGTCCCCCAGATAAGGCATGCTGGGAATAGGCTATGAATACAAGTGTCACCCAGAGCCTCTGTTCCTTTGTGAGAAGAACACAAGCTAAAGATTAACATCATCAAAGCAGGGACTCCTGGAGGTCAGTGGACAACGATGACAGGATGAAGATAGTTTGGTATAAATAGAAAGTACAGACATCAAGAAAAAATGTATGCTAAGTGGGCATGCTGGGAGAGAGGGCTGGAAGTAGAAAGGCAGAGCTGTGGTATCAGGTGTGTGATATACTGAGGTAGGAGGAGTGGGTTTGAGTTACAGGCTACGGGTGCAGGCTTATCCCAAGAACAAGTCCTGACTCCCCCGTGGGCCCCAACCAGTACAAACATGACACTAGTTCCTGTCCTCTCCTCCTCTGTTTGCATGTCTTCCAGGATCAATACTCAAAGATGGGCATTTTCTAAACAGTTGTGATTGAGCCTGGTAAATATTTTAGGAGCAATTCAAACAGATTCTTTTGAATCCAAGTCACTTATTTAAAATAAGAACTATGAAGTGATAGCTCTTTCTCCTCTCAGTGGAGGGAACAGGTGAAGAATTTCGTAAAAAATAATTGACTGAATACTTTGTTTTCCTTTTCATGTCTGGCGGGTTAGGTAGATGGTAACATTCTGCACAGTTGTTTCTGAAGAGAACTGCCCTTCATTATTTTTTACTATTTTCCCCTCTAGAGTCCCTAATTAAAATCACTTTGTTTGCCAGATGTGGTGGCACACACCTATAATCCCAGCACTCTGGGAGACTGAGGCAGGAGGATTGCATGTTCAAGCTTGGCTTGGGCAACTTAGCAACTTAGTAAGATCCTGTCTCAAACTAAACTAAACTAAACTAAACTAAACTAAACTAAACTAAACTAAACTAAACTAAACTAAACAACTCAGGATGTAGCACTATGTGAAGGCCCTGGATTCAATTCCCAATAGAACAAATAAAATAAAAAATAAACCCCTTTTGTTTTCCATGCTGAGTTTACTTAATTATAAACCTTTAAAATGGCTGATGAGGCATTAGGAAAACTTTTTGTGGTCTTGATACTATGAGTAGAGTTATTTTGTGGGCATGAACAAGTAGTTGACATCAGTGAGTGATTAGCATACTCCTTGATGTCATGTTCTCTGGTTTCTGGAGGGTTGTTTCTATGAGGCTGACATCTATGGGACCAGTTGAGGCTAGCTTCAGTCAAATACTACCAAAAAGAGTTCAGCTATTATTCAAATTGAGCTGGTTTTGAATTAAGCCTCTTTTGTTCTTAGTGAATTTCCCCCTATGCAACTAACTTATTTATAAACAATGGATTCTACTTTCAAAAATGTTCCCCCTTTTCTTCCTAGGGAAAAATTCCTTTGATTTTTATAGTTGGTGAACTTAGAAATTCTTGACACAGTAAAATCAATTCCACGCAATAACATGCATTGTAGGAATTGTTCAGTGGATTTTTTGATCATGTTTCTTTGTTACATAAAGATGTCCCAGATAAATTGGAGTTAAATGGAGACATCAGCCCTGTCTCTCTTCAGGCTTTTCTGGTGGTTGTGCAGGAGGTAGTCTACCAAGAAGAGTTTTTGCACCTGAGCTAGCTGGAAGAGTAGGGCAAGATCCGTTAATCTATTCCAAAATACATTGGAATTGCATCCTTCCTATGGGTAAGGTGCAGACCTGAGACCTGGAATTATAATAGTCAACGACATGGCCAGAAGAAATGCCTGTAGATTTCTGCCTTGGAGAACCAGATAGTGAAAAGATAACTAAGTGGTAAAACTAAGCATATAAATTGTAATGCAATGTCAGATTCATAAGTGACATAAAGAAAAGCAGAGCAAGGTGATGGAGAGGGAGAGGTCTGATAATTGTCAATATGGTCAGGGAAGCTCTCACTAAGGAGACGACCTTGGGCTGAGGTCACCATCAATAGAAGGCTGAGAGATTTGGTGTGAATGTTTTGCATCTGCTTTTTAATATACAAAGTGCATTAACATGGTGTTCAGCCCTCCTGCAAACCTCATGAGGATGATGTTATTATCCTAACTTCCAGGTTGTGAAACTGAGGTGGAGGCAGTTAAATGATGAGATGGATGCAGAACTGGGTCTTTACTCAGATGATCATAGTCCAAGTGGTGTCTCTCATCCCCTACCATGGATCAGACCTGCCAGTAAGAATGCACCAATGCACTCACAAGAGACAGAGGAGCAGGTGTGAACTCACAGAGGGACTGAGGGGCTGCTAGGAAGGATGCACCCTCAGAAATTCTCACTTTGGGGAGTGCGAGAACAGTTGGTCACTCATTGTCCCTTCTGATCTAGCCAACTCAGAGAATGAGCTAAGACCTCAGAGACACCTTGGATGTCCCAAATGACCTTTATTTGAAAGCATTCATAAATAATCTGAAGATTGCCTTCATTTAAAATGATATCCACCAACTCTCCCCACCAAGTCATGCCTCAGGTGGTTAGGAAATATGTGTGAAGTAACTGACAGTAAGCAAAATGCACAACGTGCTTTTTTGTTCTTTCTTTTCCACTTCAGCTGGAGAATTCAGGCTTTCTGTAGTTCCCTCCGGTAACAAAACATCTAAACATGTTCAAAACAGTGTTGTTATCTTTCACTTTACCCTTGAGCAATGCAGAGAAAATGCCGTGAACTGGCAGGCTTCATTTTGCTAACACTGTCTCGTATATCCTGGTTGTGCTTCTCCTAGGAAACTTCCCTTTTCACTTTTTGAAGGATGTTTTCTGCTTTGTATTTTGTGGTTTATTTCTAGAAAGCATATGGTCTAACTTTTTCTTGTAATTTCATCCCAGCCATACCTATTGCATTCTTCTTTTTTTTTTGGTACTGGGTATCGAACTCAGTGGCACGATGCCACTGAGCTAAATCCCCAGCCCCACTGCATTCTTAAATGAACACTATTCAGCAAATGGCAGAACCAGAATTTGTTTCTGGCCTCCTGAGAGTGATTTTTTGTGGCATGCAATGAGGCTGCAGACCTGAGCTTGGTTTCTGGCTTTGTAGAGGATGTAGGCTGCTGCGGCAAATCCACATGCACTGTCATTGTCCACCCCCTAACCTTTGGCAGGAGCCAATATTTGGCTGCGTCATTGTTTCCTTGTCCTACTTGGACATGGTCCCTAGGGTCTTTCTCAATTCATGGAACCCACTGCCTACTGTCACAGCAACCCATGGATATGACCTCCTTTTTATTGCCAGCTTATCAGGACAGTTTTTTGGTGATGGCTGCCTTTACTGTGTCCATTGTCAACTTCAGAATAATTTAAATGCTCTTATGTTACTCTTAGTATCAAAAGGCCAAATATAGTAGAAACATAACAAAATACTCATAGTTTGTTTTACGGTATAAGAGGTCTTTATTGTTAATTTACCATAAAAATATACATTTGATAATGTCTAATATTAGTGGACTAGATGATAGTACTGTACATGAATGCTTCAGTTACTCAAACCTTAGCAGCTAAAAACAATAACTATCATTCTGTTACTCTCTCTCACATGTACAGAGTTGACTCAGCCAGTTGGCTGGGACCTCAGTGGGAGTTGTTAACACCTACACATGACCTCCTTTTAGACTTCTTTAGATTTCTTTAGAGCATGGTGGTGTCAGATATCAGTATAGTAGCTCCAGAGTCCACAGGCGATTGTTGCAGGAGAGTGAATCACTTCTTATGACTTAGTCACTGAAGTCAGAAAGTCACAGTGTCCATCAGAGTCACAAGCCCACCTTAAAAAGTGAAATTCACAATGTTTGGTATCCAATATAGAATCTAGAAAATACAGCTGAGATGCCACTTGTTTGTAGAAGTAAAGCCACCAGGTATCCATTAGCACATGTTCCCGACTGCCAGCTATAACATTTCCACCTGACAGGCAAGGTCCAGGCTGACTCGACCTGATCTAGACACTGTGATGACATTCCAGGTGGTCTGGGACTTAGTATAATCTCATTATAAAGATGAAAACTCACCTACTGGCACCACGTCATATCTGACTGAGTGTGTGTGTGGGGGTGATAGGGTGTGGCTTCAGAATACTCAGTTTTGAGAATGAGAAGGAGGGTATATTGGAGTTTGCAGGAGGGAGGTGGTTAGGAAGTCTAGACACAGACACTTTTAAAAAGTTTGCTAGGTTTGGCTAATATTTCCCATCACCAGATTGAGAAATGGTGGGAGACACATCTCTGATTTTTGGTGAAGGGTTTGACCTGGCTTTACGCCAAGGGAGCCATCCGGGAAAGGCTGGGGAAGAGAGATCTGGAAAACACCATCAGTTGGCAAAAGCTAGAAGAAGCCAGCCAACTTGGTGGCAAGGCCCCTCGTCCTCATCCCAGGGGACCATCGTGTGGCTGAGCTTCCCGAGAAGAAGGAGGAAAGGCTCTCTGACTGTATGCCAGGGGATTGTCTGCTTGCTTTGCCTGTTGGAAACTCATCTTGAGCCTGGGGGATGATGGTCCCCCTTGGTGGATGGCAGCCAGCTTCTTTCCAACCTCCTTTCCCAGGGTGACTGGTGTTCCCGTTTGCATGAGCTGGACTGGCCCATCTGGCCAGGGCAGAAGGGGACTTCTCTCACAAAGACCCCATTTGTAGCTTATGAGAAAGGACTTCTGAGAATGTTTAAAAGTAAGTTGTAAAAATATTTTTTTTGTAGGCACCTCATTAGCTTTAACAATAAATACTCATAACTGGAAGTAATGATTTGGCAATTATAAGTCAAAATTCCAGTAGAGCAGGAGCCCTATTTCGAGAAAACAAATAGTGCTGACTCCCACTGAGCTAAGCTGTGCTTTGAACTTTTCCAGAGTTTATTTTTCCCCCAGGACCTTTAAGAACTGGGCAAATATCAGTTCATCAATAAAACCTGTGTTCATAGATGGCTTATGCCAAAGGGCCCAAAGTGTCTATGTTTGGATGTGGGAACTGAGTTAGAGGGCCTTGTCCTGAACATCCATTCACACCATGAGTAGTGTGCAGGGTGGGTGCACAGGGGTGGGGTGGAATAGACAGCACTGGGACTCCTTGTCCCTACAGGTGACCCAGTGACCTGGTTGTCTGTCTGGTGTGTGTTACCATTAGCATTTGTGCCAGTCTGCTGCTCTGTGCTATAATTCACACACTTGTTTATTCATTCAATTAGTCAACAAACATTAATGATTGCCTACCCTATGTTGAACCCTTTGTGCCTGCCAACAAAGAGGAGCAAAATATTGTCCTACCCTCAGGTGTCTCTAAGTCTAGTGGGGAAAATAGACCCATGTGGACATGTTGTGAAACAATGCAGCAGGTCAGTATAGACAAGTGTTCTGAGCTTTCTGATGTATAAGGTGAGTTTTCTAATGGTGATCTGGGGAAAGCAGTGAGTTTTAGGGGAACAATTTCCTTGAGAAGGTGACAGCCCATGTGCTATTTGGATACCTAATGAGATGTGGCTTCTTTTTCTTTCCATAGCCTCCTTCTTTAGTTCCAAAGCTAGACAAACAAAAGGAACCTTTGGTGATATAACACAAGAACAAAGGGAAAGATTCCTTGGGCATAAACATGCACAGGAAATGTGCCAAGAGGTAGTCAGTGGTGGTCAGATGAAGGGCTTGATGGGTTTGCAGATGCTGTGCTGTCAGGCTGGAACATGATCTGCCTCTTGTCTCTCTCTACCCAATCATTTCAGCTCTTCTGAAAACTGTACTTAAAACCCTCCATGGGCAGCACCTTCTAACTTTCAACTCCTCATCATAACTTCTTTGTTCCTGTCACTTTTCACTTCTACCTCCCTCCTGTTGTCCTAACTCCTTTTCCAACACAGATTCTATAATCCAAAGTTAAAAGCACTTTATTATAAAGATCTTGAATTCCTGGTCTCTTAACTCTAATACTCACCTGGGAAAATCCTAGCCATCTTTGTCACCATCTATGTTACTTGATACCTGCACTCAAGCAAGTAAGCAAGCAGGAGAGCAAGACACAGCCACACATCAGATTCATGAGGACACATCTTGAATGGGCAACAGTACCCTAGAAGTGTTTGCAGGCTCATACTTTCCCACAGAGCATTTCAGTAATTCAATCAAGTTTCATTTGGTGAGCATTTACTTTAGGTCTGGCTCAGTGATAGGCCCTGGGGATAAGAGCAGCAAACAGATGATGTACAAGTAAATACCAGGTAATACCAAGAGCTTCACAGGGGATTTCTGGTGAATTCTCAGAGGGCTTGGCTGACTGCTTTGTACAGATTGCTTTAGGAAAACTTCACTGAGGAGACGTTTAAGCAAATATCTGAACACCAAGAAGGAGCCCACAAGTGAAGATCAGAGGGAGGAACATTCTAAGCAGAGGAAACAATGGGAGCAAAGTCCTTGAGATGAGACTGAGCTTGTCTTATTCAGGAATAAAAAAGGCCAGTGTGGCTAGACCGTAGTGGGAAAAAAAGACAGTGGTTTAAAGTTAGAGCAGATATATGTGAATGTAGAACTTCAGAGAGTTGGAAGTTCAGGAAGTTGTACTAAATGGCCTTTACTTGCATGCTGAAGGAAAATCCAACCTCCTGGAGAATTCAGGGTGTGTAGGAAGTGTTGTGTAGATGGCTAAAGATAATGGTGTGTGGGGTGCTGGGTGGGGTTTTGGCGCAGTTTACAGATATAAACATGGGAGCAAGCTGGCTAAAGATGGGGGTAAGTATCGGAGGCTGACTCTTCGGCTCCTTTGTAACTGGTATCAGAGTTTGTAGTGGCTTCAGTCTTCCCAGTTGTGCAATATTTGAGTGCACAGGATCTGGGCATGGTGTTTTTTGGATTGTTTTTGCAAAAAGGATAAGATTCAAAGGAAATGAGACTCTCAATGTGTAAGTAGTTTGAAGGTCAAGCATAGAGCTCAAGCTGTGACAGGAAAGAAGCTATGATGGTGTAAGAGCCTAAGACAAAACAGAAAGGGCCAGAATTCTCTACGAGACAGCAAACAGCTATAGAATGAGTTGTCAGTAACTTCTCTTTAACCCAACAACAGCAGCCTGAGTACTAGCTCAGAGCTTATTGATTGCACAGCTTGACATTTGGACAGCCAGGAGATACTAAGTTCTGTTTGAGTGGGGTTGCTTTTTCTAGCAAAGGTATTGTTGGAAAGTTCAGAAGCAAGGATCTTGGAGAGAAGGGAGAGCCAAGGGAAGGGTGAAATGAAACGGGGCAGAAGAAAGCAGACCATCACAAAACCAAGTTGCCGATTTGGTTTATGATCAATCGTGCTAACAGTGAGGCCAGTGACACAGCCTTGTCCTCCAGGACTTGGCTATTTTACCAGCTGAAGCTCCATCAGGAGCCCCAACAACCGTAATTTATAGGAAGGTCTCCTGCTCCTTGGACAGCTTACTTCACTGTGCATGCAATCCTTTGCTGGTAGCATACTTTCTTCTAAAATTTGCTTTGTGTGCAAGCAGTGGTCACTTTGTAATACAAAGCAACCTTTGGAAGATAAACACCTTTCATATTTCATTATACAGTGAGTTTCCCAATAATTTAGCCTGAAACTTTATTTGTATGAAAACATTCAATAATCACTCTCACATGACCAAATCTAAATATTTAGGGAGCTCTTTTGAGCATTTCTTTGGCATCTTTCTTAAATTCTCTAGAAGGAATTAAAAATTTCCACTGCTTTATTTTTATATTTTGCCATATTGGACTAAAATTCTGTCACTATATCATATAGTTGCACTTGTTTTCGGTCTTATTTCTAATAAGGTGTTTGACGAGTAATTGTTGATTGATTAGTTGCTTGTTGTTTTACTCTTCTGCCCAGGGAAAGCTGAGGCAGTGGCCTTTAAGGCTGACCCTCAGGAGGCTAATTAGGAAAAAGAAAAAAAAATCAGTGATCAAAAAGATTGGTGACACACTGAATAAAACCCATGTTAAATAAATCTCTTTTCTTAACACTGGCTTTCTGAGAGGTTTTAACTAGGCAGAGAGCATTCACAGTTTCCAAGAGTTAGGTAACGTTTGCAGTATGTCTATATCTTTTTGAACATAGGGTTCTTTTTTGCTGAAGAATCTTTTTTTTTCCCTTAAATTCTTTTATTGGTACATTTTAGGTATACAAATACAGTTACATTCATCACTGGGTACTTGTACCTTTACATGACGTATCTTGGTTCTTATTTTTTCCCCATTCCTGGCCCTCCCTTCACCCCTTCCACCCTTCCCTATTTACAAAGGCTTTGTTTCCATTTTCTCCATTTCTCATCAGTTTTCCTTTCCCTTCTTTCCTTTCCCCTACCCCTCCCACTACCCCTACCCCTTTGGACCTTTTCTTCCTATTTCACATTATCAATTATTCATTCTAATCATTGGTA
>NW_004624762.1:7612245-7632163 GCF_000247695.1 Heterocephalus glaber | reverse complement strand
AGTATCAGAGGGTTCCATCTCATTTCCCTTTGGGGTTGCTGTAGGTGATCTGGAAGTCTGGTTTTGAGACTTGTTTACATGTCTTCTCATTTCGATGGAGGGAGGGGGTGTGTTCTCTTGGCACATGTGTGGCTCTCCTCTTCTGAGCTGGGAGTGGTGGAACGGCGGCCTGGAAGCCCCTTCCTCTGGCCTGAGAGTGGTGGAATGACAGCCAGGAAGTCCCTTCCTCTGGGATGGGAGTGGTGGAAGTGCAGCCTGGAAGCCCCTTCCTCTGGGCTCGGAGCGGTGGAACCTTGCTGGAGAATCTTGTGGGACTGATATTAAACAGAACATATTCTGGGACATGCACCATAATGATTTACAATATAGGATACTGGGGTTTGAAAAGAAGTGAAGTACAGAATGATAGACTTTGTACACATGGAGCCAAGATGCCAAGTTCTCCTTCAGTTGTATTTTGGTAATTTTTTTTATCCATTTCTGTGCTCCATCCACATACTATCCTTGCTATTAGGTTAAAATTCCTAAAGTACAACTTCTCAGATTGTTTTTCTATTCAGATGACTTTGAGTTATTTAAAGGTATGGCTGATGGTATCTTCTAGATCTCCGTCCATCCATCCATTAATCCATCCATTTTTGTCTTACAATTTAGCCAATACTCCTCCAGCAAGAACGAAGTTTTCCCTCAAAGTAGGATGGGTCTTACAATGGTCCCAACCAAAAGTGTGTGACAAATGTGATATATGCAACTTCCAGAGTTAGCTAAAAAAATAGGATATAGCTTCTACCTCAGTCTCCATCTCTACCTCCTTCTTTCTTCTCACCCCTCTTTCTATCTTTACACCTCTATCTCTTTCAGTGCTTTACCCTGAAGCACTTGGCTGTGAGGAACCTGAGCTAGCTCACTTGAAGAGGCTGTGGTAGAAAGGAATTGAGACCCATTTTTGACCATAAGCATCAACCTCCAGAAAGTGAGTGACTGAGATTTCCTTTTATTCTAGATTTCAGCTTTCAAAACTTCCAGATGAGGCGAGACATTGGGGAGGACAGACAAGCTGTCCTTATTGTGTTCTGTTTGAAATCCTGTCCATAGAAACCAGGAACATAATTGACAATCATTTTATAATAACACAATTTTGGAGTAATTTGTAACACAACCATAGTGATTTGAACAAGAAAGGAAAACTCTTGACTATTAATCTAATATTAAAGGTCTCTTCCATTGTGGGCCTAGACTATTTTTCCATTCTCTTCTCTATTCTGTTATGAACTAATTGCTGAAAATCCTGCTACCTTAATGTTTTGTGCCCAGAACAAAAATTATACCTGTTTCCAATACTTCTTTACCTTTGTAAAATACTTGTATAGTTATTTCAATTGTATTTTCTCAGGACTTAACACAGTGCTTAGAATACAGAAGTAATTAATATATGTTTGAAAAATGAATGAATGAAGTTATTCAATAGACATACCGTTCCTATACTTTTCCACATATTCAAGACCTATTAATCAAATTCAATAGAAATATCAAATTCAAAGGTCGCTATTTACTGAAACATTCTTTCTTACCCCCAAATTAAGCAATCCTTTCCTACTTTGAATGTCAATGCAATACATCTTATATATGATTTCTCCAACTAGTGCTTAAAGTTCTTTGGGATAGTACCATACCCTACTTTCCCCTCTTTTTTTCTTCTTATTCTTTAATTCTCCTTAGAACCTATAGTTTACAGTGTGTGTTCAACATGTATTTGTTGGTTATTATGAGTTTAGAACAAAACAACAACTACTCCTACAACAAAACAAATACAAAAATTGATTTGAATCTTAGGCTGGACTACATTTGCAGTGTGTTTAGATTCACAGCAATCCCTCTGAACTCTGTACTATTCAGAGCACATTGTGAACATGTGCATTATTCCAGGATTCCAGGATTTTCTGAAATCCTTATCATACAGCAATATAATCTTGAAGGAGCTGCCTTAGGCCCTCCACAGTCCAGGAGAGAAGGGCTGACCAGGGAGAAGCTAGAACTCAGATTTCCACCCTAATTCTTTAAGACTAGTCCTACCATGTCAGAAGGCTACTTAATATAGTTTTATTTGGAAAAAGTTCTGTGGCTAAAACAAAATGAGTAGGAGCATGACCAGGGGAATGAAAAGCTCAGAAATAAGGAAATTTTAAGGACTACTGAGTAAACATTACAGGCTCTTCAGTTAACTGAAGCCAGGTACTAGAATTCTTGACTGACCTAATGTGAATGGCAGGCCAACTCTGGGGGATTTGCAGGAAGGCTTTAATGGCAGAGAGTACCATCAATGGGCAGTGTGTTCTCTATCACTAAAAATTTCCGAACAAAGTTCCATAGGTAGGCTTAGGTTACAAAGGATAATTTAAGGATATGAGATTGAATTCAGTGAATGTGCCCCAACTTTTAATTTCTGAGCTGCTTTAGTCTAAATTTAGTCAGAAAAAAGGGAAACATTCAGGTATTCTAAAAGAGAAGAAACAAAATGTAGATTTGTTGTAATTTGTAGGAAGGGCCATAAGAACAAAAAGGAGATAGAGAAAATCTGGAAGATATAAAAGCAAGAAGACATAACACTGAGATACTGAAAGCTGCCAGTGTCCTGGTGTGAAACTCACAGATCTACATCTTCTGCTGCTTGTTAGAGGCATTTTAGGACCAATCCAGATGAGGAGCTGCATGCCCCTGGCCTGCATTTGCCCAGGCTGCTGAGGTTCAGTCATCCTACTCTTGCTGCCACTGCTGCCTCCTGCAACTGAGGGCATTCACTGGTGCTAGGAATGGGAATACTTTCTTTTTTTGACTCTCTGGTCTCTTGCTAGAGCCTCCTGTTGGCAGTAGCTAAAAGGAAGCTAGTTGACAGGGGAATCTGAGAAATGTAGTTCATGGACTCCCTACCAAGTAGAATAGAGCAGAGTATGTAAAGGTGGGTAGGGAGCTGAGAGGCAATAGGTCAAAATTGGCATCTGGGCCCACAGAATTACTCGGACAAGCATCTGTCTCATATGAACAACTGTAGTAGCTCCATCTGGTCCCTTCTGGCCCTTCTTTCTTTATGGTACAGCTAGAGAATAAAAATCTAATTGTCACCTCTTTGCTAAAACTTCTCCATAGCTTCCTACTGCCCTTAGAGTAAGAACCCATTCTTTTGCCTATATGGTCTAGAAGGCCCTGTGTGTCTGGTCCCTGTTCACCTTGACATCTTTCTCTTATGCTAGGCTTCCTCTTGGTCTTCACAGTGTAGCTATAATGGTTTTCTTTCAATCTCTTGGATGTGCTAGCCTCCTTTTCTGCCAAAAGTTCTTTGTACCTGCTTCTCCTTCTATAAGATATTTCCCCACTCTGGATAACCCACACATTCTTTACTCAGAATTCAGTTCAATCAACTTTTCCTCTCAGAAGCTTTCCTGGTTTGATTGGATCAATTGCACAATTTTAGTCTAAATATTTCTAACTATTAACTAATTTACTTCTGTCTACCCTTGCTTCCTTCCTCTCTGTCTCTGTATCTGTCTCTGTCTCTGTCTCTCTCTCACAGACATTTAATTTCTGTTTTTATCTCTAGGCTATAAACTCCATGATTTCAAGAACTGTATCTTTTTCTTTTCTCACCCATGCTCACTCAACACCCAGCATGGTGCCTTGAGTGTAAATGATGTATAATAAGTGAATAAATGTATGAATGCATGAGTATGTGATTTGATAATTCATTCTTACTGTGTGAAAGTTTAAAGTGTCATGGGAACAAGTGTCAGTTGTCTTCTTTTTATTGTGCTCTTGAAATACTGAATTCACTCTGGGGCTTATCATAGGCAACACTTAAATATTAGAAAAATGACAATCATTTTTTTCTCTATCTGTTCTGGTTGGGAGGTATGTCTATCTCTCTGTAAAAATATAACATTCCTCTGAAGGTATTTCGTCTTTTCCTTGCACTTGTGAAGCCCAAGTTTCTCCCTAAAGGCTCCAGCCCTCACCAGGAACTCTCCCATGGGAGAAGCCCTCTAAGAATGCTGCCTTTGTCTGCTGGATAATTTTGAAGCCTAGACTATTCTGGGAATAGAAACCCAAACTGATATGGTTTCAATTTGCCATTGGGAATTCAAACCACTTGACTCTAAGACTATGGTGAGAAGAACACAGGGAAAAATAGATGAGGGTCTGAACTGTAAGAATTCCCCAGGTCTCACTGGAAAGCTATCCAAAGAGGGAGAGAAAAAATCTGAACAGTTCTCTACAAAGGGCCATATTAGGGTCAAGCTCTGCTCACTTTTTTATTTCTTTGGCTATAGTTTTTTTTTCACCTGTGGTAACTGTGCTTGAACCTGGCAAAGAATTGTGACACCACTGGTCCCCAAGTCAGTCTGTGTGGAGGTCGTGTGGAGGTGCCAGTCTGTGTGGAGTTGTCATCTGAGTTTTCACTTTGCCATAACAACACCATCTACTCGACTCAAGGTTTATAGAGGACAGTGCGATGTGCAATAAAAGAGAAATATACTACTGAGTGATTATTGTTATTTATTCTCTATCCCTTAAGCCATAGGTGAAGTGTCCTAGTCAAGGACTTTAACTGACTGGGGACTCCCAGTCTCTGCCAGATGGAGGAAATAGGAACCTGAAGGGATATATTTTTTGCAGTGTTTACAGTGCATGAAAGTTTCCTTAAATATATAATCAGAGGTAATTAGACTATGTGGTATAAGAAGGGGTATAAACACTATTGACATGCTAGTCTCGGAATAGGCACCATCTGAGTTGATTTGCCTTTGACAGTTTCTGATTTTCAATATTTTTGATATTTTGGGAAGCAGATGTGATGAGGGTTAAGAAGTTTAAGCTTGAGAATAACATCTCTTGGTTCCAAAATAATATTGCTGTTTGCATCTTCTTAACTTCTTAACCTACGGAGACACACTGATATATGGAAGGATAGTGTCAAAGAAGGGCTTAGTAAGTGAGGCAATTCAAGGTAGGAGGGTTCTACTCTCCACCAGATTAATAAACTTGAATTAAAGGTACTGAAATTTTGCTACAGGTATTGTTACCATTTATTTTCATTGAATTTTTTACATTTATCCTCTTCAGTCTTAGGCAGATATGGTATCAGAGTTTTTTTTGTACCTGTTAGAAGCATTTTCTTATATTGTGTGCAAATAAAAAACATGTTAATGTAAGAGCAGCGTGATTATATCCAACTGCAAATAGGAACACATTTCTGTATTTGAGACATATTTGATAGGTACAAATATATGCACCTTTGGTTTTAAACATAATAGCTTGTGTCCTGTGGCCATGCTATCCGGGAGTGAGAATCTGGGCCCCTTGAACTAGCACAGCAGGGATTCCAAGCCTTGGTGCCTTCCCATGAAGTCCCAAGTAAATTCTTCCAGGCCTCATTGTTTGTGCTGCTGTGTAACAATTTACTTAAGAGCTTAGTGGTTAAAAACTTTTATCATTTCAAAAAATGAAGTTTATATCATTTTGGAATTTTGGAGTGGCTTGGCTGGCTGACTTTGGGTGTCTTGTGAGATAATAATAGAGATGTAAGGTAGGCAGCATCATCTGAGAACTTGACTGGGGGTAAGCTTTTATGATGGCTTACACATGGCTGTTGGCAGGAAGCCTCAATTTCTTGTTACATGTGTCTGTCCACTTGGCTGTTTGAATGTCCTCCTGACATGGCAGATGAGAGAGAGCCAAGAGGAAGCCTTTATGCCTTTATCCAAAGGGTCATTCCATTTTACTTCTGTTACTAAGTACCACTTATACTTGGGACAGGAAATGAAGCTAGAACTGTCAAAGAACATGCTGACATACTTTTAAAATATTCCATTGCTGATGGTAACCTGCTTTACTTTGAAATGCTTATTCCTTATTTATATTGCTAAGTCTTGTCACTTTATCCAAGAGCCATGGCTAATTTTATATGCTTCTCTCTTCCTTGCTGAGCAAGACACCAGTATGTCTTGCAGGGAATCTGGCTAAACTTGGGTCTGGTTTCTAGTGATGGTGAGTGCACATTAACTTGGTGATCAACTTCTACTGTTTTGTAAAAGAGACTTCAAAATTAAATCAATTATCCCAAAACTTGCCCACCTCCACTGCTGTCTTGGAAGAAGTTGAAATATTTTCTTTTCAACAATTCTATGATGTTTTCCTCCCAAGTGGCCTTTATCAGGGCTACATGCTTTAATTTGCATCCTAATTGGAGTTGGCCAGAGAGCTGGGGATATTTGCAAGTATTGGGCTCCTGATGCTGATTTACCACATGAGGAACTAGGTGTCCTTGGGAAGGGGTAGCTCTGGGCCCAGCCTGTGGCCAAGGTTTGAGGCCCTCCTGATTCAGACACCCTTGTAAAATTAGCTAACTTTATTCATTCACAGGACTTTATCTTTGTTTCCTCAGGAATAAACCTCGAATAGTTATATCCATATTGTTTACAGCTGATTCCTTTTTGTTATCTAGGATCACAGCCCAAATACTACCTGTTCAGAGAGGCTCTTTCAGACCTCTCAGTCTAATCTCCTTCCCACTAGTAGGCCTTTGTAAGAGTCCATCTGCTTTATCTTGTGTTGTGTTCATTTTGTTTGTTTGTCTACCTCTTACTGCTGGAACATAAGGACTAGACAAGTAAGGACGTTGTTTTCCATTTCTTTGCTGTATCAAGCATTTATAGAAGTACTTGTTGCATAGCTAGTGCTCAGTAAATATTACAGCTAAATGAATGAACGAGTGATGAATACAGATTCTATTGTGAAATGAAGAAGCCAAGAATCACATTATGAACTGAGTTGTCTCTGTGTTTAGGGAAATGTCTGGGAAAGAGAAGTACTGCTCATTTAGGGAAGTGGAGCCTCAGAGTCATTGTGTCTTGATATTGAAGAAATGTGACTTTCTTGATCTCTTGAAATGGGGCATATTTTTTGCATTGGTTTTTCTGCATATATATAGAAACCCCAGCCCTACCACATGGCCAGCTCGTCAGGCATACATCTTTAGGCATATCTCCCCCTCTGTTTTATCTTGCTTGACCTCACCCATTGTTTTGACCATCTTTGTTTAGCTCTATTGACAAATACAGTTCATGCCCCAGTCTCTTTTCCATTCTAAATAACTTACATATTTCTAAAGCTTTGGAGAATCTGTTACACATAGTTAAAAATCCAAAGGTGATAAAGAAAAGAAAAAAATTCAAATCCTGGAGTATCTCTAAGTGCCAAAAATCTGCAATTGTTGGCCCCATGCCTTTTGTGCTCCAGTGATATTTTCATTGTTTCTCTGCCCCATTGCTTTTCTTTGTCTCTAGAGAGAGGTCTTTGCTGCTAGCTTTTTAAAGGATTTCACAGATGAAGGGAATATAAAAGACAGACTTACAAGAGGGAAGAAGGCTATTGTTTGAAGTCAGGTGAGGTCATTTAGGAAATCTGGTTATAGTTCTTTCCAAGTCTACTTTGTTGCTAAAAGAATGCGGCAGCCCTTGCCCGTTGCTAGCCTGAGCCATTTGGCCAATAGTGTCCTGTATTTCAGGGGTGACAGCATTTTGTCACAGTGTGGCTTGACCCCGTATTCAAGAGTTCTAAAATTTGCAATATTGAATTCAGAAAATTTCTGCTATTGAGCAATGAAGAGATTAGTATTATTATTAAACAGGTACAATAGGAATGAAATTTCAAGATGAGATAGGTAAGAGAGTGAACAGGCTTCAGACAACTGTCTCTCATACTCTACTCTTCACCCTTCTCTTCATCCTGCTCTGAGCCTTCCCTGGCTACACTATGTGGGGTTTATCTGCCTATGAGCTCCTGTGCCCCATTTCTAGCTGGATTTGGCCAGTGGGAGGCCCCAGCAAGAAATGAAAATGTGGGAAGAGAGTGGAGGTAGGGTATCTGCTCCCCTGGTATGATGGTTACTCTTCATTGCCAATTTGATTGGCTTGGGAGCCATTCTGGATGGATTTGGGTGGGTCATGCAGGTGTGACTGGTTGGGTGCTATATCTGGTCCCTGGCTTCTTTCTCTCTGGTAGTGTTCCTCTGCTGTGGTTTTGGACTACCATGACATGAGCACTTTTGCTCTGCCACACACTTCCACCATGATGTTTCTGCCTTGGATCCAGTTAACCATAGACTGAACCCTCTGAAACTGTGAGCCATTTCCAACCTTAAAGTTGTGGACATTGGGTATTTGGTCCCAAATACACCTGATTTTCTTTAGTAGATGCTGTAAAGTGGCCTTAGATATACCCAGGTCTCCAGTTTCTAGTAACTTCTCTCTCCCCTTCTTCCTTAAGTACAGGGTTAGGAGCGGCTCTTCACACTTGCTAGTCCTGAGGTACTGCTCTATTCCTTTCTGTTTTTAAAAAATCTCATCTATATTTTGGAGAATAGTCCTTTTGTTAAGTTCCTCTCAAATTGGCAATATCATCTGTTTCCAGCCAGGACCTAAACACTCCCATTATTTAATTTCAATCTTTCCCTCTAAACCTAAAGGCAGAATACTCTCCTTCCTCTATAGAATCCTGGGCACATCCTCTTGACAGTTTTCTCTATGATATTCTAAAAAAGGAAGATGAACACACAAACTTGTAGCACAAATTATTTACATTGAAAAAATATATGCAGATGCAAATGAGTGAAGAAATATTTTGATCTCATTTTAAAGTGAATCCCTGATGGCTGTGGTTTGAACTGATAAACAATAGTGGAAAGTTCATCAGGAGCCCATTTGGCCTAGCTAAGTCCTTTGGAAGCCTTAGCAGCTGAAAGGCATCACTCACAATTTAATGGTGGCAGCTTTTCCTTTGGACCTAAAGGACCACTTCATGAATTAATGGCTTCTATGCTCATTCTACATTCTATATTGTTTGGTAAATGCACGACTTCCTCTTTGGAAAGTTAACACTAGAAAGTAGTGGCACAGTTTGTAATAGCTAAAACTTGGAAACAGCCCAATTGCCCATCAGCTGGAGACTGGATAAAGAAAGTGCTTTTTTTTTTTAATGAAGTGGAGTACTACTCAGGCATAAAGAATGAGAAACTAGGGCCAGGGATTTAGCTCAGTGGTTCTGCAACCTGCCTCACAAGCACAAGGACCTGAGTTTGATCCCCAGTACCAAAAAAAAAAAAAAAAAGAGAGAGAGAGAAACCAGAGACATTTAAAGCTAAATGGATGTACACTGGGGACATACTCTTAAGTTAAATAAATAGGACACACATGTGTAAATACTGAATGGTTTCTCTGGTGTGAGAAACTGAATGTGTAAATAATGATCAAAATGTATAATAGATAATGTGAAATAGGAAGAAAAGGTCCAATGGGAAAGGGGAACTAGGGGGGTAGGGGAAAGGAAAGAAGGGAAAGGAATAAATATGAGAAAAGAAAAAAATGGAAACAAAGTCTTTGTAAATAGAAAGGGGTGGAGGGGTTGAAGGGAGGGCAGGGGAATGGGGAAAAAAATAAGAGCCCAGATATATTATGTAAAGGTACCAATTCCTAATAATGAATATTGAGCCAAAAGGCTCACCTCCTCAGCACTTGGCGGGGCTCTGCTCCTCTGCACTGGGGGCAGTGGTACTGGAGCCTGAAAGGCTCAGCTGTTCGTCCCTGGGGGCCTCTGCTCCTCTCTAAATGAGTCCAGAGAAGAGGATACCACAGGTCATGCAAGATCACACAGGGAGCACTCAAGAGCAGTGGGATCAGAAGAGGCTGTGGAATGCAAGCCTTGCAAATTGTAGCTGTGACTACAAGTTGAGGGTCTGTTCATGAAGGTCTTTTCAAAGCATAATTATAGATGATTGATTACCAGATGAGTGTTTGTGTCCAATAATGAATTGAGTTGGTCTAGATAAGGAGAATCTGGGGCAGAAGTCACTGAAGCCCTAAATGCATAGGTCCACTCAACTGGCAACTGACAAATTGCTGGAGGCAGAACAAGGATTCCCTTTAGGAGTGGTGGAGAAACACCCATGAATATCAGCATATTGTATACCTAATATGTGCCAATAAAATTAATAATAAAAAGAGAAGTATTTGATTTGGCATTACCCAAAGGGTAAAATCATCAGAATAGCTAATAGCCTTTGCTTATTGTTTTCCTTACAATGACTCTTTATTTTAGAATAATTTTGTATTTATAGCAAAGCTACAAAGTACAGAGGGTTCTCACATACTTTTCACCCAGGTTCAAGAAGATATAAAAATTCTAAACAACCCAATATCAAGCAATGAAATTGAAAATGTAATTAAAAACTTACCAATACCGAGAAGTCCAGGTCCTGATGGCTTTACTGCTGAATTCTACAAGAAATTTAGGGAAGAGCTAATGCCATTACTTCTCAAACTCTAATGAAATTGAGAGGGAAGCAATACTCCCAAATTCATTCCTGAAAGCAAGGATTACCTTAATCCTGAAAACAGAGAAAGACCCAACATTTCTCCCAGGTTCTTCTAACAGTAATATCTCATAACTGCAATAATTTGTCAAAGGTAAGAAATTAATATAGGCATACTAGTATTAACTAAACTCTAGGCTTCATTTGGGTTTCACTAGTTTTTCCACTAATATCTATATTATGGCACAGGACCCAATCCAGGATACCATGTTACCTTTAGTCATTGTTTTAATACATTTGATTTGCTATAATAAAATACCTTAGGCTAGGCATTTTATAAACAAAAGAAATTTATTTTTCACACTTCTTGAGACCAGTACTTCCAGGAGCTAGGCACCAGCGGATTCAGTGTCTAATGAGGTATCTTTGCTTCAGAGATGGTGCCTTCTGTCTGAATCTTCACATGGTGGAAGGGGCAAGGGAACTTCCTAGAGTACTGTTAATAAGGGCACTAATCCCATTCATGAGGTGTCTTAGTTACTTTCTTGTTGCTGAGATACAATACCTAACACCCACAACTCTAAGAAGGAAAGGTTTATTTTGGCTCATAGTTTGTAGAGGTTTCAGTCCATAGCTAGCTGGCTCAAAGGCAGGGCTGCATGGCAGAGGGGCATGGCTGAGAAGAAACAGCTCATGGCATGGAAGTGTGAAGCAGAGAGGGATCAAAAGAGGAGGGAGGGAGATACACCCTTCCAGGCCACACCCACAGTGACACACCTCCCCCAACTAGGCTTCACCTTCCAAAATCACATTTTGGGCTTATCCATTGATAAGTATCACTCCCCCATGATCCAATCATCTTCCCAAAGCCTCATGTATGAGTGCATGAGGTTTTGGGAGGACATCTAGATACAAACCATAACATGAGGGTAGAGCTCTCATAGTTGGTCCACTTTCTAAAGGCCTCACCTCTTAATTATATCAAACAGGGCAGTAGGTCCAACCTGTGCATTGTGTATGTGTATAAGCAGGGACCAACATATAGGCCACAAAAGTCCTCAAATCTCCTCAGTCTTCCCTAGCCTGTGACAGTTTCTCTGTTTTTCTGACCTAGTCCATATGCTCCAAACTTGTTAAATTAGCCGAAAGTTCATGAATGCAATTGAGACACCAAGTTTATCTTGTATTCTTCCAGGATAGGTAAGAGTTGTTTTCAAGCATCTGTTGTCATCCTTCTGGATTCCACCATTACAGGATAAATGTAAACTTAGCTCCTTCTTTCCTCTGCTTTATGCATCTCTATCAGTGGTAATGTTGAGTATGTTGTGATTGGTGGTGAAAATAAAATGATGTTGAGGATTTTGTGATCAGTGTCTGCTTATCATGGTATTTAACAGCTTGCATCAGCTCTTTGAGAAGATTTCTTTTGGGGAACAGGGTCTGTTTATTTTCGTAGTGGTTTTCCTTTTGAAGCCAATCTATAAATCCCCTTAGATGGCAGTAACCTTTAATAATTTTGAATAACACCCCTGAACCTAAGCTCCCATAAAAGTCTCACTTGCTGGTTGGTCATTCTTGTGCTTTCATTGTTGCACGTTATTGCTTGAAGCATAACGTTCTTTCTTGCAAAGCTTTCAAGCATTACTTTGTAAAAGGTGTTGGAGAGGTGAAAATGATAATTAAATCTTATCTCCAGTGTAATTTTATGATTACATAGTACAATTCCCTAGAACCATGCTTTTGAAATTGTTGTGGGCCCATAGATGCCTCTTGTGTATCACTGTAGAGAAAGTGCTAAAACCAGGCCTTGTCATCCAATTATTTTTATATCAGCATCTGAATGGATTCTCAGACTAAGTGACTATTTACTTGTGCTCATTCTTCTCATCTATGTTGTTAAATGGTAAGACTGGATTTCAGCTCCCATGTACATGGGTGATTATAATGGAGGGTCACCAAAGCTAAGGTACTGGGAGCTAAGGCATAAATGCTCCTTTTCCCCACAACTGAAACCTGCTAAGTGGAGCATCTTACAGTCTTCAGGGAATTAAGGGTAAATTTACAGCCTTAGTGTTGCATATTCCAACTATTTGGTGGGCAAATATCTTCACCTCTATTCATTCAAGTTTTCAAGCACTGATGTGCAGATATCATGTCAGTTTCTTAAGTTATCAAGATGACCAAGAACTGATTTCTGCTAATCTGAAAAGGGAGAGCAGCCATATGTAAGTGTAGCCTGTGCTGGGAGGACAGAAGAAGGAAGGGGTCTGGGACCTCAGGGGTGTGGAGAGGGAAGGGGAAAATGGGATCATGCCTTTCTTGATAAAGGGTCTTGAGGACAACCCACTTAAGAGCTGAAGAGTTCTGAAGTAAGTTTCTCTAAGTAACACTTTGGGGGAAATTTGGTCACATTTAGTGAGAATAGAGGAGGCTAGGGGATGAGATCTTGAGTGGGAAAATCAATTAAGAGGTGGTTATTACAATAGTCCAGGCAAGTAGGGACAGTTTTCTTCTTCTCGTATTGTCTGACAAGAAATCTCAGTGTCTGCCCAGAAAAGAGCTGCACAGGCACACAAGCTTCAGCCAGAAGCCTACCATGCCATCTGTAAGTGTGTGCAGGTCCCAGGGAGCAGCTGTGTGGACCAGAGTGGCTTGGCTGCAGGTGAATCGAAGCCAGGGCTCCGCCCAGACTCCAGAGGCTCAGGCACACCAGCCTAAGCCAAAGGTCCACCCAGAAAAGAACTGCACAAGTGCACAAACTTCAGCCAGAGGCCCACCATACCATCGGCCATGGAAAACATTAGCCACGGCAATTAGATAAGAGAAAGAAATAAAAGGAATAAACATAGGAAATTAAGATGTCAAATTGTCATTATTTGCAGATGACATGATACTCTGTATAGAAGACCCCAAGAACTCCACCAAAAGTCTTCTAGACTTAATAATCAAATTCAGTAAGGTAGCTGGATACAAGGTCACCACACCAAAATCAATAGCTTTCCTCTACATGAAAAGCAGATTCACTGAGAGAGAAATGGGGTAATCAATTCCTTTCACAATAGCATCCAAACAATCAAAATACCTGGGAATCAAGGTATTTTGAATCAAGGTAACAAAAGAAATCAACACCTCTTCTCTGAAAACTGTAGCACTCTGAAAAGAGAGATTTTAAAGGATAACAGAAAATAGAAAGACATCCCGTGCTCCTGGGTAGGAAGAATCAACATAGTGAAAATGGCCATACTTCTAAAACTGCTACATAGATTCAATGCAATCCCAATTGAAATCTCAGCAGCATACACAGACCTGGAGAAAATAATCCAAAAATTCATTTGGAACAAGAAGAGACCTAGAATAGCAAAAGCAATTCTAGGCAATAAAGACAAGTCAGGGGGTATCATAACCCCCAACTTGAAACATACTACAAAGCTACTGTGATAAAAACAGCATGGTACTGGCAAAGAAAAAAACCTGAGGACTAGTGGAACAGATTAGAAGATGCAGAAACAACTCCAGACACACTCAGCCACCTCACTTTCAACAAAGGAGCCAAACAACATCACTTGAGGAAAAATAGCCTCTTTAAAAAATGGTGCTGGAAAAACTGGGTTTCAACTTGCCAAAGATTAAAACTAGAACTATATCTCTCACCAGGCACTAAACTAAAATAGAAATGGATTAAAGATCTAAATATTAAAAATAGAAACTCTGAACCAGTTGAAACAGAGGTAAGGTAGAACTCTTGAAGACATTGGTGTAGGAAAAGATTTTATGAACAAAACCTCAGCTGCCCGTGAACTAGCTCAAACAATCAACAAGTGGTATCTATTCTTATTAAAAAGCTTCTGCACAGCAAGAGAAACCACCAACAGTGTGAAGAGACAACCCACAATATGGGAAAAAATCTTCACCTACTGTCCCTCAGACAAAGGTCTACTATCTCGAATCTATAAAGAACTTAAAAAAATCAGACCTCCCAAATTTAAAGACCCAATCCAAAAATGGGTGTCTGAAATGAACAGACATTTCTCAGACAAAGAAGCACAAATAGCAAATAAACATATGAAAAAATGTTCAACATTACTAGTCATTCGAGAGATGCAAATGAAAACAATGCTGAGATTCCACCTCACCCAGAAAGAATGGCTGCTATCATGAAATCAACCAATAACAAATTCCGGTGGGGCTGTAGGGAAAGAGGAACGCTGCTACACTGCTGATGGGAGTGTAGACTGGTGCAACCACTGTGGAAATCTGTATGGAGATACCTCAAAGAACTAGGACTGGAAGTCCCATTTGACCCAGCTCTTCCCCTGCTGGGTATCTTCCCCAAAGAATTAAAAGAATCATACCACAGTGATATATGTGCACCCATATGTTTATAGCAGCACAATTCTTGATAGCTAAAACTTGGAAGCAATCCAATTGCCCATCAAATGGAGACTGGATAAAGAAAACGCATTTTTTAAAAAATAAAATCGGTATTATTCAGTCATAAAGAACAAGAAACTAGAGACATTTATAGCTAAATGGATGCACAATGAGGTGAAGGCGGTACTCTTAAGTGAAATAAATAGGACACACATTTGTAAATACCGAGTAGTTTCTCTAGTGTGAGAAACTGAAAGTGTTAATAAGGTCTAAAAGATGTAATAGATAATGTGAAATAGAGCGAAAAGGGGTAAAGGGGAAGGGGAAGTGGTATGGGTAGGGAAAAAGAAAGAAGGGAATGGAATTAATATGTGAAAATGAAAAAATGGAAACAAAGTCTTTGTAAATATGGAGGGATGGAGGGGTTGAAGGGAGGGCAGGGGAATGGGGAAAAAAATAAGAACCAAGATGGATTACGTAAAGGTGCAAATTTCCAATGATGAATGTCATTATATTGTATACCTTAAATATCAATAAAATTAATTAAAAAAAGAAATCTCAATGTCTAGTGCAGTGGTTATGAACTTATGGCATACAGGTTATTTGGTTTTCTTTTAAGACAGAAGATGTTAATGTATGAGCTGCTTTTTCTAAACTAAAATCTCAGGATTTGGGTTTAATTGCAGTGTTAATACTGCAATAAATTAGTGGGTTTGTGGTGGTAGTTTGGGCAGTCACCTCTAAAAGTTTCATCACTGGTGTAGAGCAAAAATGTGTGGAACTGGTTACTAGTTAAAGAAACTGTAGCTTCATCACTTTCTGGTTGTGTGATCTTGAATAACCACTTGGGGTCTCTGAGTCTCCATTTTCTCTTCTGCACAGTAAGATAAAGTGAGAAAGGCAAGTTCTGGGTGTCCTCAGGCCCCTTCTCTGCCTTTCCTCTCTGAGTTCTGTAATGCAGAAAACTATATTTTTTCCAAGGCTTCCGGCTCTTTGGATTCCAGCTCGATTTGACCAAGGAGAGGCAGCAGCAGCACATTACAGAAGAGCAGTGGAGACAAGTCTGAGTGTTTGGCCTTGGATTCCAGTGGGTGTTTCCTCCGTGGGTGTAGCTGTTACTGTGTGGCTTTAGCTTCTGGTCTTTTATACTTCTCCCTCTCATTTTCCCTCTAGACCTAGGGGTGATGGTGTCTTCCTACTGTGCACAATGTCATTGGCACTCACTATATTTGTAAGATTTCTCTCACCTATGTGACCAGCTTTTCTGTATTAACTTTCCTCAGTTGGTAGAAGAAATAACAATTTCAATTTTCCCAACTAGATCTTGACTAATGTGAGAAATGGAAGTACTTTTAAAATTGTGATGTAAATATACGCATATTAGATTATGGTCTTACTATTTAGGGCTGTTTTATCTAGAGAGAATCCTAGAATGCAAAACTGTGATGGGTTCAGCTTGGTCTACTGGCAGGCAATCTCTTCAGTTTTGGCCTTTTTTCAGTTGAGAAGCCAACAGTTGTGTGGCAGTGGCTTCTCTGTGTATGCCAGGCAGAGATACAGTTACAGAAATCATACTCTTGTCCTCAGAGGGTTTATATCTTTTGAAATTTAGCAGGAAATACCTACCACACAATAATAAGATCATTTGAAAAGAAACGATTAAAGTATATATGTTTGATAAAGTATTTACATTTGTATACAAAATATATAAACACTCTTACAGCCCAATAATAAAAGCATCAAGATAAAAACATAGGTGAAATATTTGATCAGACACTTCCTCCCAAAGAAGACAAACAAATACATGGTCATTAAGAGCATGAAAAGACATGCCACATTATTTGTCATTAGGGAAACAAACCCACAATGAGATATCAGTACAGGTCTATAAGAATGACTGAAATGATAGTAGTGACCATACCAAACCATGATAAGGCTGTATAGCAAATAGTGTAAGCATTTGTGAAAAAAGTTGGTGAAGTTTCTTATAGAAATATACATATCCTTATGTTATGACCCCTGAATTCCACTTATAAGTATTCACCAAAGAGGAATAAAAATGTGTTTACACAAACACTTGTGCACAAATTTTCATAGTGGTATTATTCACACTAGCTTAAAAGTAGTAATAAATCAAATATCCACTGACTAATGAATGGATAATCAAATCCTGAGATATGCATACAACAGAATACCATTCACTAATAAAGGAGAATGAACTACTGATATATGCCATAGCATTGATGAATCTCAAAAACATTCCGATGAGTTAAACAATTCAGTCACAAAGAGTCCTATTTATATAAGAAGACACAGATCTGACCCTGAGTGCAGAAAGTGTTATCAGAGGTTGTCTGAGGCCAAAGTTCTTTGTGATAGGAGAGTGAGGAGTGACTAGAACGGGGCACAGGATACCTTTGTGATGGTGAATGTGTTCTATATCTTGATTTGGGTTATATTTATATAGACGATGTATTTGTCAAAACTCATCAAACTGTATGATTAAATGAGTGCATTTTGTTGTGTATAAGCTATGTCTCAGTGAGGCTGATGAAAAATACAGGGATGATAATATCTACTTCAAAACTTTTGAACAGATTAGATGAGAAAAATAAGTAAACCATTAGCTTGGCTTATATAAGAACATGTGTTGCATCCATGCACATTCATCAAAACCCAGAGACAAAGTGTTGAACAGATGCCAAGGCAGAAAAAGAAGACTCTGTAGCTGTATCTAGCTTTCCCTGGAGTGTTTGAACTTAAAAGCAAAACAAAACCCACGCTATAGACAAGTAACTTGTTGAAATTGGCAATTTCCTTAATCCCATTTTTACAGTTTTCTATGAAGCCTCCTAGTTGAGCCTTACATTTCCACATTGAATTATGGTTCTTGGGGACAGTAGAGAACAGAGTGCCCCTCATGATAACTTGAGCTCTGAACACTGTACATGTAGAGCTCAATGATGAACATCCCAGCTCCACTCCAGGCCTCACTGCACACCATTCAGCCCCAGGGCAATAGAGAATGAGGTTGTTATTAGGCACTCTTTATAAAAAATGAAATATTTTAAGGGAAATATTTGAAATTAAATATTTTTATTTTAACTGGAGATGAAAAGAAATGGCTTAGAATGATGAGAATATTGCCATATTGCTAGCATGTGTTGTGTGCCAAAAAGTAATGTGATGTCTAGTGAAAAATCCAGGTCTTTTTTCTACTTTCTGTGATTTTCTATGCATAAAAATAGATTTAGAAAATGAATACTGTTGAATTTTATCAAACAACCAAACATATGTTAGGGTATGAGTTGGGTTGCTGTCACAAAGGCACAAACAATTCTACAATGGATGAGACAAGATGTGCATTTATTTTTTCCTATTTTATCATCTGAAAGTAGAAAGCTAGCAGAGAAGATAGAATATATCTACTGTTCTCTGTATATGGCTCCTATTTATTTCATTTATGTGTTCAAAGTGGCTGCTCCTGGTCCAGCTATTACATCTCATCCCAGTCAACGTAAAGGGCAAAAGAGGAACGCCAACACATATTTCTTCCTTTTGAGAGTAGGGCTTAGGGGCCACATATAATACTTCTGGTCTGGTCATGTCTCATTAGCCAGAACTTAATTTCTGGGGCACACTTTGTGGAAAGGAGACTGGAAAGATTAGTCTTTATTCAGGTGATGGTGTATCCAGCAACAACTGGGGATACTCTTGTTAGAAGAAGAAGACAATAGCTATAGGGAGACATCTAGTTATATGTCTCCCACAGTGGGAAAGACTCAAGGAAAACCAGGTTTTAGGATTTGGTTCAGATGTGGTGTGCCTCCTGGATTGGTGCGAGAGAGATCAGGACCACTGAAACCGGGTGTAAAGTTGACTTGGGTGCTCAGGTGTGCTTAAGAAGTTGGCCATGGGAATGAGGAAGACAGGCTGATCCTCAGAAATGACTCAAATAGATAACAGAAGACACAGGACTAAGTTAGAATGCAGTGGAAAGGGGGGTTTCAGGGAAGACTCCAAAGTAGAAGAGAGATGGTGCCCTGACCCGGTCAGGAAAGTTGGGAGAGAAAAACCAATTCAGAGTAAAGACATTGATTCTGATAAACATAGCTTTGCTAATCTGGATCATAATTTAGATGTGAAATAAAAAGTGGATTGATGCTTTATCCATCCTGAGTACCTGAGTTGATTCTAAACTCTCAACATTTTTATTTTTCCTACATAAACACTATGGGAGTTTTGACATATGAAGCAGAACGATATTCAAAGAGCATGCCCATAACTGAGCACATAATTTTCATTAAGCTTCATTTCATGTTTTTAGAAAATATGCAGACTGATTAACCTTCTAAATAGTAACAGAAAATACACATTGGCTTTGTTGATACCCAGTTTTTGCTCATTAAGCTCTGAAACCAGAGGTTATAATGATAAAAGTGTTCCTTTTAGAAATTTCTTCTTTTTTTTAAAATCAGAAACTTCCTTGGACTTTGAGGTCAACTAAAGTAAACTACATAACAAAACAGGATTTTTCCCATCGATATTCAGGTAATTATCTCCAAAGTGAGTTATAGTTTTGAAAGTTTATGTAAGTAGTTCTTCTGAATTATTTGGATTTTGAAGTGTTGAGAGAAGTTTTAAAAATTGCATTCCATTAAGCAACTATTTCTGAAACAGCTGGATGGGCTCAAATAATTTGTAATTGGTTAGTAAATAAATAATGGGTGGTTTTCCAAAATAATGAGTAGTTTGCCTAAATATATTCTGGATTTACATTTTCCACCTCTGAATTATGTGTTGCCTCTGTGTGTGTGTGTGTGTGTGTGTGTGTGTGTGTGTGTGTGTGTGATGTGAAGATTAGAAATCCAGTTTTCAGAAGCATGGGTACCCAGAGAGATCCTTCATACTTGTGGTAGAAAGGGATAAGTGAACACATGTAGAAAAATTTCTTGGGTTCTCTCTGCAGTTTAAGAACTATTTGAACCCTTTGGTCTTCATGGAAGCTCACCATGTTAGCTTCACTTGACATTTCTGTCTAGCTTCTAAACAACACAAAGTGAACAGTGTCTGTCACTCTGGAGAGGAAGGTGCATTTTTTTTTTGTATTAAATTCTTTTATTGGTACATTGTAGGTATACAACACAATTACATTTCTCATTGGGAATTGTACCTTTACATAATGCA
>NW_004624762.1:7589824-7607499 GCF_000247695.1 Heterocephalus glaber | reverse complement strand
TGTAGACTTTCAGTGGAGTTTTTCATGTCCTGGAAATCTATTTGCATCTGTTTTATGGATTCCATTTTTTTCTTATGTTGGGATTCCACCATGTTCCTGAGCTCTTCTCTAGATTTATTAATCATGTCTTGCACCAGGGGCCCAATTTCTCCTGTTATCTGAGAAATTATTTCTGATTTCATTTTTTCCAGGTCCCCTTTTTTTGCCAGTTCAGTGGGTCCAGGTGGTTATCAGAGTGTTCCATCTCATTTCCCTTTGGGGTTGCTGTAGGTGATCTGGAAGTCTGGTTTTAAGACTTATTTACGTGTTTTCTTATTTCGACTGGGGTGGGGGGCTATTAGCGCCTGCCCGGATTACCTCCTCTGAACTGGGAGAGGTGGGACAGGGGCCTGGAGCAGCGGTAGGGATGGTGACCCAAAAGCCCTTTCCTGTGGGCTGGGAGCAGCAGGAGGGATGGTGTCCAGGAAGCCCCTTCCTCTGGACCAGGAACAGTGGGACTCAGTACCTTGGTCTGTTGGTCTGGTGTCCTCTGTGTCTTTGTAGTGTGGAACCAGGTGGCTGCCTGTCTGCAGCGGGGTGACTGGGCACTTTCCTCTTGACACAGGACCTTGGTAGGGGGTGCACAGACCTTCCTGTGTACAGCGGGCTGATTCGGTGTATTACGTGTGACTGGGACCTCGGTAGGGTGTGGGCAGACCTGCCTGTCTGCAGCCGGGCTGATTTGGAGTGTTCTGTGCGACTCAGAGGTGCATTGTTGTGTATTATGAAGTACTGTCCTTTGTTGTAGAACACATTATTTTCTTCTGTCCTTTTGTTCAACATTTCTTTTAGTGGTAATTGGGGATAATTCTGAAAGAATTTTGGTGGCCAGTTGACCATATTTGAAATCAATTTTTTTTGGTAAGAGAATCCTATCTAGGAAGATGAGAAGTACAGACTAGTGGTTCTTCTGACACTAAAACAACTCTACAGTTCAGGCAAAGATAAAAAGGCTGATGTATAAAGCTTTCTTTCCAAATTCAGTGGCTCTTTCCTGGTTAATTTCTTTTTTCCTTTTCAAAATAATCATAGGTATCAGACAATATTTTGGGCTAATGACCTGGAAAAATTCATTATATAACCATTTCAGATTACTCAGGGAAAATGCAGAGCCTCAAAACTATTGTGCCCCCCTCATCCCCTAATTCCAACAATTTTTGCCCATTGTGGACATTTCTTGAATTTGGAGTGTTAATGAAAAGTCTTTGCACTTGCTTTCCCTCACCACTGTGGAAATCTGAGCAATTGAATCTACATTGGTTATTTTCCTACCTCCAAGGAGAGAAAAAGCAATAATAATTGAGTAAATTCTTTTTCAATGGTAATAGTTTGGCTGTAAGGATATTTGAGGTGGTAGCTTAAAAAATTTTAATGGCAACGTGGGTGCACTAAAGTATGACAGCAGAAATGTAGCCAGGCAGAGACTTTAGTTCTTAAAGGAATATATTTTTTGGCTTTCATTCTATATCAGGAAATGACTATAGCATATCATTCTGTAGGTATTATACATTTCAGAAGAGTAGTACCATATTTAGTTTAAACATGAACTTTCTTTAGAGTGAATGTATGTGTGTTTGTGTGTATGTGACTTGTACTTGTGGGTGAGCACTTAGCAATGGAAAAAAAACCCAAAACCAAAAGGCTGATATGAGTTGATATTGGTTATTTAATTTCCAAGCATTGGATATACTGTATTAAAGAAGGGTAGAGGAGCATTCTGATCTGTGCCACCAAACGCGAAGTAGTTCATCAATAGCTACCTGGAAGTCAACAGCTCATCATTGACATTGGATTGGGTTTGACAATAGCTAGCAAAGTGAAGCCTAGGTATTCTATCAGCTGCATACAGATATGGGCATTTTTCATTACCAGCCATTCCCTACAAAGATCTTCAGTAGACACTACAAGAGTTTGTGCACATGATCTAACATGTTGGGGAGGTTTTGAGAGCAATGTCAATGGAGAACTCACCTGGAACGGGTATGAGACACCTATTCTGAGATATATAAGTAAATCCATCTCACAATATGTTTTTAAGCGTGTGTAAATATTTAGAATTGTCTTGTTATAAGTGTTGCTAGATGAATATATACACTTGCTGAAAGCTTTATGCTTGCATACATGAAGAATTCACTGTGGAATTGATGGCTAGAGCTGGCTCCTATTAGCTCTCTGGAACTTACTCTTAGATTTTTTAAATTTGCAAAATAGTTGTTAAACACAGACATTGTCAAAATTTAAATTCTATAAGCTTATAAGTAAGTTATATTAAAAACAAAGGTAATAATTGTTCCAAGTTCATCCCTTCCTGATTTATTTACCATATTGTACTGTGACCCACACTGTTGTGGTCCCCTGCAAGTATTGTATTGTGCATTATGTTTCTCATATGTGGAAGCACTACATTATGTTGCCTAATGTGCATTTCTTTCCAACTCTGTGTTTGGTGACATCTGTTTGGCAATTTGACACAAGGTAAACAGAGAGCCAGGACATCTCATTTTTTGGGAGCCTTTTGATATATTAAAAAAAGATGAAATGCTTCAAAATAGGTTAAAAAGTTATGGTACATTTAAAATATTTATATGAAGCAAATGTACATTCTTAATATATAACATAATGTACTGTGATTCTGATATTCACAAGATAGTTTAAATTTTAGAAAAAGCATTAATTTGTAGTACACTAAAAGATAGATGCTCTTGGGTGTTAAGTAGAGAAAACGGTTAAGTTGTTTACTTCTGACAATCTTGTTTTCTGTCTATGGTGGTATCACCCCATTTGTAGAAAGCCAAAGTTTAAAATTGAAGCCCTTTGTGAATTCAAGCCTAGGATACTTGGTATTTCTAGTCAGTTCCACAAGAAGCTTTGCCTCATAATTCCTGATTCTTCATCTGTAATAATAATAGTATTATTTACTGCACAAAGTTATGATGAATACTCAGTAGGATTCCTTATAGAACTTACAACTGGTCAAGCTATCTGGCAGCTATTAGAAATCATTTCTACCATCATCATTATTATCTTCATCTTTGCTTTGTTGAGTGTAACTGTGTACTGAGTCTAGTTCTAAGAACTTTACAAACTTCATCTCCTTTAAAAACCTAGAACAACTCCCTGAAATAAGAAGAGTGTTAGCCCCATGTGACAGATGTGGAAATAAGTAATGATCCAGCCACTTGCCAAATGCCATAGAGCTGGCACGTGGGGACCTGGAACTTGAACTCAGATCTGACCCAGAGGTCCACGCTTAGGTACCTCAACACTTTGTGTGTATTCCTTCAGCTTCCTTTGGAAGACACACAGTAGGTTTTTAATTAAAATGTTTCCTAACATTGTTTATCATGTTTTCCCTAAGATGTTCAGCCTCACTTTTTAGCTCCAGGTCATGAGAAAATTTCATTTCTTTTGCGAGAGGTGTTCAAAGAGAGCAACTATCTACACAGAGGTAAAACTATTACTCAGTAGGAGAAATCCTGGAGTACTCTGCAATATGGTTACTAAATTAAGTGTAGGATGATTAATCTACACATGTATATGATTTTCTTTTTAAGGCTAATTTTTTTCTCTGCCTCCATCTGCTATGCTATTTAGAGGAGTTTTGTTTTAGTGGCTTGTGTATCGGTATTTATGAACTTCTTCCAAAGAGGCTTTACAATCCAGCGTGTGGAGCCTGTTCCTCCTAATAGGATTTACCTTTACGAATATCTGAAAATCTTTCCTGGAGAAGATTAAATTGTTTAGCTCAATATTTAATCTGTTACTTCCTTTGTAAAGATACCCCATGGACTTTGTCTTGCATTTGGTGGTAGAAGGAGTATTGATCCATCATAAACACACATACACATACAAAAAGGGAATGGCCAGCACGGCCTCCCCAATCCCCACCTTATAATTAAATTTTGATTTGAGCTACTTTTGATTAATCTTATTTGTGAGTGTGAGCATTCAAGAGGACTGCTAAGTTTCTAAAATTGGTGGGCATTGGTCTCTGGTGGATGGCTCAGCTAAAGAACAGTATGATTGTGTTTTTATGGTTTTCAGATATTTAATAGCTTCTTCCTGTCATTTTCTGAATGACTGAATATGGTTCAGCCCTCTGGGAGCAGTGCAGCATCAGAGAGCTGGGAAGATGAGTGAGGTCTGTGTACTTGACTGATTGCCTTAGTCTTAATTGTTCTCTTAATTAGCTGCAGTAGCAACTGCGTCTGGGGAGAGATCACAGTATTGGTAAACAGCTCCACCTTGGAGCTCAGGGTAATGCCTTTTGGAATCTTGACAGCCAGCAGCTCACATGCTTGCTCCACCTCAGAAGGGGACCCGCCAAACTGGTAGCCCCCAAGGCCATTGTGCCTCTCCTATGATCTGTCACTCTGGCTCTTGAGAAGCAGGCCTCCAACTGCTTGTCCTTAAACAAATTAAGTTTTAGTATGCAAAGTGCTGGCTTTATTGGGCTGGGTGGATGAACAAGAAAACAAAAGCAAGTGGATAAGGATAAGGGTGCTCTGAGTGGGTTGCTCATTGGAAGGGAGAGGCCAGAAAGCAGGGCTGCAGTCTGGCAGGACAGCTCTTCCTCAGCCCTGTACATTTTCCAGAAAGGAATCATGGGTGGGCTCTGCTCAGCTAGTCTCTGAGTTGTGGCACAGATCCTGAAACCTGGCTTACCCATTCTTATTTCTTACTTGGGATTTCTTTTTCTTTGTATTTCTGCAATGAGGTGTTGTGGTTAGACTTGAAATGTCCCCCACCCAGGCTATCAGGGAGAAAAGTTTACTTAGTCTGAAGAGTATGGAACCTGAAGAGTAAGCAGCTCAACTTGTTTTATATGTGACAGCACATTATTGTCATGAGGACCCATCTGAGGTATCTTAGAGGTGGTAGAACCAGTTCAGATTTGCTTTCATGTACAGTATGGAAAGAAAACAGGTGCTTAGGTGGCAAATTAGAAGGTCAGCACTTAATAAATATTTCAAAAGGCTACATAAAGCGGGAAGAAATTGGTATGGAAATGAGGTGTGATCTTGAAAATGAGATGAATCAATTTTCTGTATTTTGCAAAAAAAAAAAAAAAGTAGAGAATTTAATGCTGTAAGACTCCAGGACACAGGGTGAATCTAAGATCGCAGGCAAATCATTTACCATCTCTATATAGGATTTCTCTTCAATATAAGCAGGTAGGGTCCTATCCATTCCACACACTTACTATGCAAATCAAGTAAGATGGTAGTAAGGAGTTTGCTTTGAAAATAAAATGTATAATTCAAAACAGGACTTACATAATTGTGATTATCCACATTTTGTAGTTAAATTGTACAACCTTCAGGACCAGCAGTGTATTTTCATTGCATGGAAAATAAAAGAGCAGCTCAGCTCTGGGGCCATTTCATGTGCATCTGTACTGTTTGTACAGTTGGGTATCTCTTCCATTGTTTCTCAGAAAATAACCTTACTCTTAATTTAGTAGGTTTGCCTTTGTCACCACGAAAAGAACCCCTCCACTCTTTTGAAGGCTGCCCCTGAATCTATACTAGTAGGATGCTCACAGAAAGGCAATGCCTGGTAATTAGAATGAGTTAAACTATGATGTTGTGGCTTGAAGCATGTGTAATATCATGCTCAAGACAAGACCAAAAACCGAAGTGTTAGCTGCTTGTGTCTACAAAGATGACAGAGCAGCCAGGTGTGGTGGTCCAAGTCTATAATACCAGCACTTGGGAGGCTGAGGAAGGAGGATTGCTGGGAGTTTGAGGTCAGCCTAGGCTACATAGTAAGTCTGAGGCCAGTCTGAACTATATAGTGGGACCCTGTCTCAAAAAACAAAAAAAAAATGGCAGAGCTACTTCTTGTCAAAAATGTAATCAGTATGTTAACTCTGATGTTATGCTAATAGTGGAATGATTGTGTTCTAGGCAGTGAAAGTATTCCCCCACCTGGGATCTTAGTTATCCAGTGTAATGTCTTAAGTCTGGCCTTCTCCTCCCCATAAGGAGCTACCTTTAATAATATCAGAGTGTTACTTACATTAGCTACCCGTGTATTCTCATAGACTGATAAACTTCCCTCATACTTTCCTTGAACCAAGAAGCAAATGACAAATTTTGGCTATAGGAACATTGATTAGTGGATACCTGCTCCTCATCCTATGATAATTAGCCAATACCATGAAGCCCCATAGAAGCACCAGTACAACTGTTGTCAAGGTTTTCTTTACCAGAGGCAGCTTGTAATACCTTTTCACCAGGGGCAGCTCCATGTTTACATTATGAGTATCTGCCCTAGAGTGGAGTGGCCTGTCTACAGGATGCCACAGAAAGGTGTAGTTTGGTTGTCATAGTTCCATTCCCAACACCTTTTCCATTGCTCTTCTCTATGGCAGAGGCCACAAAAATAAATACTAAATTTCTTCACCTTTTTTTTCCATAAAGGGTGGCTACTGATGTACTATAGTTATATCCTGGGAGAGATAGGTAGGAATCTTTTATCAGCTGCATTAGAGATGCTCCTGTAAACACTTTTGCTTTTCTGATCAAAAGGGGAAAATTGCAATGGGCCCACTCTTTCATTCTTTTCCTTTTCTTCCTTTCAGATTCAAATGCCGTTTGCTATCTATTCAATAACCAGTCACCATCACCACATAGAGAATGGTAAAGGAAAGAGGTTCGGCCCAAGAAAGCAAGAAGGGAATGCAAATAAAACAGCAGTAGCAACCACCTAACTGCACTCCTTGTTACATGAGAAAAATGAATTGCTGTTTACACAAGTCAGTAGAGTTAGGTCTTGGGTCACCTACAGCTGCAGACATTTTTAACCAATGAGAGGGGCTCTGTGAATGTGAAGCAACAAATAAGTGGCCTCTATAGAAACTCCTGGTTCAGTACAAACCCCTTTCTCCTTCAGAGCAAACTTGTGCTTGGTAATGAAGGGCCAGAAAAACTATGCCAAGTCTGACCCTTTGTTATTTTTAAAATAAAGCTTTATCAGAACATAGCCACACTTGTTTGTCTACATTACTTCTGGTTATTTTTGCCCCATGATGGCAGAGTTGAATACTGTAGTTGCAACACACTGTAAAAGGCTGTGGAGATGAACTGTTTAAATGACCTGTCTAAAATCATTTGAACCCTGTGACAAGTCAACCTTCCCTCTGGCCTTTTATAAACAGTCCAGCTGTTTGGCATAAACTTTTAAGGGATGCCTTTGTTAAGATGAGGAAGGTCTGTAGGTGTGCATAAAAATTAAGCATAGGCTTTCACCAGGGACAAAGATGCTGCCTTTCTGGAGGGCTCAGTGTTAGTTTGTATGGATAGGTGTGGGAGTTCATGCCCTTAGACCAGGACCCAGCAGGCCTGTCCTCTGCCGCCTTTTGGCTAATATCGGATTCCTATAACAATGTGTCCTAAGCAGATGCCTGAGTCTTATTCTACGCTGAGCAGATTCTAGCTCTATTCCTTTGGAAAAATATATCCCAGTTCTGAGGGAGCTGTTCTGAAAATGTTCAGCCTTAAAAAATGCTGCTTCAGTTAGTGTGCTATCAGAATAGCTGGGTTGTCAGGTGTTTACCTATCCATGAGTGCAATTTGGGGGGGGGGATTAAATGAATAAATGGTGTAAATCTCTCAAAGTAACTGGCACCTCTAAAAGTTATGGATTCATGAAAACAGAACACAAACAAAGTCTGCAGTTCTCACCAAGTCCCCTGTTCTATCACTTTTCTCCTCCTCAGGCCTCAGATCCACATCAGCTATTTGTATTAGAAAAATACTCATTCTTACCTTAATTTTACTTCAGTTCATGTGATAACCAACACATTGCTCTTTCTCTCTTCACTTCCTTAAATATATCTTTATGCTTTTCTTTACTGAAGAGAAATGAAAGAGGCAAAAGTTAAGTCACAGGATTTGATGGGAAAGAAATCTCCACCTTATTTTGCCCTTTTTTATCCTTCCTTACAGATGGGAAGGTAGAAAATCAAAACAAGTTTAAAAATAGAATAGGGGAAAGTACAATAATAAAGGAAACTATAGCAATACAAAGATGAATTTAATCTAAGTAGTGTTGGGAGATAACCTATTTAGAGTTTCAATGCATTAGTGGTTTGGGTTTTGTTTCAGAGAAACAAAAGCAAAACCCTAAGCTCCCAAAGAGCATCCGCAAAATGAAACTTCTTGCCTGTCAAAATAAAACTAGCTGGAGAAGTAGCTAAGCTTCTAGGCTTGGAAAAATACTTAGCCAAATAAGACCTTTGGTCATTCCTGGCCTTGGAAAAGAAAAAGGATCAGATAGTGTGAATGTTGCCTTGTGGCCTGGGGGTTGGGGGAGGCATCAGTCTCCTGAACTCAGGAATCTGGGTTTGAGTTTCACGCATAAGTCTGATGCCCATGGACTTATCAGCATATTGACCCAGTGCTCTCCTGTAGAGCAGGAGAGTGTTCTTGGGATGTGCCTAGTGGCTCAGGTCTGTGATAGAGGCGGTAAGATTGGAGAGCCCTGTGGAAGGGCACAAGGAGAAGGTGCTTTGGAGTTTGCCTGGGAGGTGTGGGTACTGCAAAGGAGCTGAGTTCTGTGCCTGAAAGAGGGTTTTCCACTCAGAAGGGGAGGACATTCTGTCTATTACAGCATTGTCCACTGCATATTACGACCTCCCCACCCAACCCATGCACACCTTTCATGGGTTGGAGCTGGTGGCATGACTACCCATCATTTTCACATGAGAAAAGAGAGACCTAGAGAGGACACCAGGTCAGACAAGCTCAGCAGAGCTGGGCTTGAACCTTTATCTTGTGAGGCCAACCCTCCTTTTTCTGCTGTATAAACTGTTTCTGAAGGAGAAACTAATGATTGGTGTAAACCATAGGAGCTGAACTTGTGAAGAGGGCAGGAACTCAAAGACCTGTTGAAATCCACAGATGTTAGGTTAACCTCAGCCCTCTAGATTACAGGTCTGCAAAGCGTTGAATAGAAAGTGGGAGCAGAGGGTATTTGGATCAAACCATTGCAATTCCTAGCTCAACCACAGAATGTCGCCTTTACATCATGTCCCTCTCTGCATAACAGCATTTTCTAGGTAGTAGAAAAAGGGGGCATTTTCTTAAAGGAGCTACTTTAAAAGCACAGAATGATCCCACTAGTGCTTCTGCAAATCAGCTTCCAAACTGCAGAAATCATAGGCATTTAGAAAATTCCCTTTCTTGTCTTTTGCCACTTTTCCCAGATACTAATATTTGCAGTTTTAAGGATTGTATACCAGTTTTTCTTAATTTCTTCTTCAGTACAGGGTTTTATAAATTACACATTTCCCCTTTAAAAAGGCCTGAATTTTTGTACTTAAACTATATTTAACCTACAGCCTAAATGATGTAAGTTTAGAAATTCTTAAGTACTTAATACTGTACTAAGGATTCTATTTCATAGGAAGTTCTTAAAAGAAAGCATAAACATCAGCTACATTTATGGTATGGGTGTAATGAATTTTCAAAGACTAAAAAGTGAAGACCTGGGCTGTGGGGGAAGAGGTTTGTATAGAGAAGCCAGGTAATTGTGCAAGGGAGGAGACCACAGGAGGATCCCTGGTGGGGCCAATGGAAAGATATGTAAGTTAAACCAGGGGTAAATGGAGGTGTCAGTCACCCAGGAATTCAAACGTACTTTTGAGATGCTCTGTGTATAAACACTCCTATGGTCTCTACCTTTCTGAAAACATGGTTATGTTGCCTTTGTAGGAAGACTCAAAGAACTATCAAATCAGGGGAATTTGTTGACTTCAGAAGTGGGGCCTGTGTCACTGGATAGGTGGCTCTGGTCTTTGCTTCTCTTATGATTTTATTTTACTCTGTTTTGTTGGTCTGGAGGAAAAGGAGCTCAGTGTCAATGTTGGAGCTTCTAGGACAGGGCATGAAGATTACTATGAAAGAGTCATTTCCTAACAAGCACTCAGGTTTATCATTTCTCCATCTTCCTCTTTGAACAATCTCCCCCAACAGCCACTCAGATTAGGGAGACTCCTCACTTCAATATTAAGCCTTTCCTTGCAACTGGAATTCATGCTCCTTTTTGGGCATGCTTTGTTCATCCCATAATTGGATTCTTAATTCAGCAATAGCTCTGTCCAATAGCTATTAATTATCACTTTGCTCTCCTCTTCCCATAGTAATTATTAATTAAAGTGCCCAGAGAGTCATAATGAGAAATTAAAGGCTGTAATAATATTTTTGGAAGCAGTGTCCCTTGGTCTTGCAGGTCTACATTCTGTACCAAAGGCAAAGTGAGGATTATTTGTTTAATGTACAAACTCTTTCTGAACTCCCTGCAGGTAGAAAGCCTCATGCCAAGTACCAGGCATACAAGCAGAAGGCACCTGCTCTAGGAAGAAACTTAAGATCACAGCGCAGACTGTTTTTGATCCAACACTTGATTCCTATTGTTTCTCCTTCCTCAACTAGTGCCATTCTACAGGGGGCAGGTCCAACTTTCTCTTCTACCTTCATTACCTCACTGTTCCCTCCCACAACCTTAAGGGGCACTCAGGTTAATTGCTCCTCTCTGTGTTCCTATGGTAACCTTGTATAAATCTCAATTATAGAACTAATATTTTATTATCATCATTTAAAAAAAACTCAGCTACTTCTCCCACTCTCATTAAGTTTTGCCAGGATAAAAATTATCTCTTCTTTATCTATGTAAGACATAACACTGGGCTCAGGTATTAGCTACATCTTAGTGTTTGGTCAGTATTGAAGTTTTGTAATTTCAAGTAAAGATAAACCACTGGTTGAAGGCTCAGTTCTAGGAAAATCCTTAGAGTCAGGGTGGGGAGAACAAGGTGTAGAGCCAAAGAGCAAGGCAGACAGGGCTTTGGCACTAGCCTTCTGCCGAGGTCAGTTTTGCTTAGTCTGTCCATTATATTGAGCCAGACTACCTCCCTGCATGCCACAGGGTACAGGACCATTTGTAGTTAGTCCACTGTCATCTCCAGCTTCAACCTAGACTCTTTCCCTCTCGGTATTCCCTGATCTCATGTTTCCTAGATACCTCTAATTCTTGGCTCCAAGCCCCAGATCTATATATCCACCTCAGGGCATTTTCTCCTTTCATGTGGGCATGATTTTCTGGTTGTCATCCTACCACTCTCCCTGGATATATGCTGACGTTTCACCCTCCGCCTTGGTATCCAAAGTCCAAGTTCTTGCTGTCACAAAGTGAGTGCCAACTTGGACTCAGAGTGGCTGGCTGCTTCTATGTGATTCCAAGGAAAAGCCTTGCTAAGCCAGTCAGTGCTTCCTATCTATGAATTTCCTTCCTTAACATATAGCTGACATAGGCTCCAGGAATATTTGTTGCGTTGGTTTAAAATATAAAGGGCCACAGATGGCATAATTTAAGTTCCTAGCATTTACAGCCTATACAAAACAATTTTAAAGAAACTTTGGATTGAGAGGAAGAAGAGAGAACTTTTGGCTGAGGGCTGGTAAGTAGGATTTGTTTTTGGACTAAGGCTGTACTTCGGGCAGGAGAGTGCTGGAAAGATGCATGCTACGCATGCACTCTGAACCATCTCAGAGGGCAGTGAGAGCAAGACCTGGACTTTTACTTAAACTTTTGGGGAAAATAATTCCCCTTTTTTCTAATGGATCTGTGGTTGTAATACTTTAAGCCTGTAGAAGATGACCCCAACCAAAGGGCTCGTAGGAGTGAAGTCCACAGCAGTGGTAGCAGACACCAAGGTTGGGTAGAGAGATAGACTTGACATCCTTCAGGAAAGAGAGCTTTAGACATCTCAACACTTCACCAATACATACATATTTTGCTTGAACCAGTTTCAATTGCTATTTTTTTTTGTCATTTGCAACCACGTATGTCCCAACTAACACAACAATTTTGGAAAACATCTCTGAATTTGAGGTCTGAGCTTGTATCATACTCACTCTCACTCGTCAGCTCTCTACTTAGCTTCCTTATTTTAGTTTCTATATCTGGAATATGTAGTGAATGATCTCCATATCCCAGCGGTATCAGTCAGTGTTCTTTATACCAAGCAGCTGAAAATGACTCAAGCAGAAACGTAATTCATTGGAAGAATAGCAAGCAAATCACAGAATTGGGAAGGCAGACACCAAGAGAAACTGAGCATCCAGAACTTTAGCTAAAGTCCAACTGAAAACACAGTCCAATTAAGACACTGCCACCTCTGAAAGCACCACCATATGACAGCCTGTCTGTTGGGTAGTGGATGGCCTATGGATCCATTACTTTCACTGTTACTTGTTCCACATTTGAAGCCTGCTTATGGCTGCACATCTCATTAGGCCAGATGATGGAGAATTCTCACAAGGGAAGAGGGCTTGGATATTGAGCAGGACAACATAATGGGGAAAGTTCATGACAAAAGAGTTGCCAAGAGAATTGCATGAAGTTACGGCAGGAAAGGCCTATCACCATGTCAATCAGTTTGTCTTCCTTTCTCCCCATTTCCAATCTTTACTACCCTACCAATCTTGTAAGCCACTCCTCTCTGTCCCCAGAGAACCAACTCTGACCAGACCCCAGATCTAACACACCACTGTAAGTTGAGCAAATTTCTTCTCTGCAAACCAAGACACTTAATGATTTTTCCTCTCACTGAGTATCTCTGCATTCTGTCAAGTTTGCCTTTGCTGTAGGTAGAGGCAGCTACTCCACTAGGCTGTTAGGTTCTGCAGGATATAGCCAGCATCTATTACATCATCTTCCTAAAAGTGTGTAGGATATACTCTAGCAAATTAGAGGTGATTTTTGAATCAATATTTATTTATTAGTTGGTGCCAAAGTAGGACTGCCTGAAGACTATTCCAAAAGGACTATATGCAATTGCTAGTGCCAGTAATCATGCCTGGGATATATAAATGTCCTGTAAGTATTTGTTGAATGGATGGATAGAAAGTACTGGTATACACATAGTTGGTGGACTCCAGCACCCTTCTATGGCTCTAACATTGCTGTTCATTCCTATAAATGGATCCTTGTGCTGTAACAGGCATTAAATATCTTACTCATTGCTACTAGATCAATGTAAATGATCATGAGCTCTGTCTTATCTCAGGTGAGAAGCAGAAGTGTACCCTGGGGAACTGAATACCTCTCTGTGCACTGGGCAGGCTTTCCAACAATAATAGGCATCTAATAAGACCTATTGTATGCTGGGTGCTCATGTGCAAAGATAATAGAAATACAGCCTGTATCTTTGAGGAGCTTGGAGCCAGCAAACTTGTAAAACCTGCCTCTTAGATGGTCTGAAATTATCTTTCGCAAAGATTTATCTTTGGGAAGCATTAAGTAAGAGGAGAAAAGATTCTTGTACATTGGGGTAGGTTTTAAGTTACAGAGGATTTTCTTGGAAAAAATGTTTCTTAACATTTCTTTTCTATAATTCAGGCCAAGGCTTACCCAGACAGCATAGTCTTCCATCTCCAAGATCTTTCAGGGTAGTCTATTGTCAAAGTTGTAAGACCTGATCTTGCCCAACCCTTTTTCCTGCCACATCTCAGTAATTCATGTACGAGTGTGTGTGTGTGTGGGGGGGGGGGGTGTTGGTGAGTGGGTGGGTGGGTGTGTAGATGGTAAGCGTGGTGGCAGAGGTATGGAAACCAGAGTTAGATGAAGGAGAGGACAGGGATGATGTGTAACATAGCTCTTCCTTTCTTAGCTCACCGTCGGTGACCCTGTTAGTTCTTTGCCTGTTTAAGTAACTGGCATTAGTCTATTACTGGGGCCTTTTAATATCCAAGGACCTGCAAGTCTTTTTGTTTCAGGAGTTTTGAGAGTTGCAGGTGGCATAGCTAGGGAGACAGGTGAAAGGAGATTCTTTTCCAACCCATTTCCCCTCTGTAATTTCTGGCCTGCCCTGGATGACAACATTTGAAGTTTCTTTCAGGGGCTGCTCATTCATGAAAAGACCTCATGCAGTTTCCTCTGTAGTGACTTTGGTGGGGGGGATTAATTCTCCCCCAGTGCCTACTTCAGTGCCTGAGGCTTAAGAGATGCTCAGCATAACAATGATTACTGCTGCTCATCTGCCTTGTGCAAGAGCTTCATAACTTGGCCTTCTGCTCAGTGAATTTTCCATTCCAAGTGTTTCTCCCAAATGCGCTCAATTGTTCCACAGTACTACAAAGGTCATACAGTCCATGCACCAGGCATGTGATTTGCTGATCTGAGGATTAGACATGCACACAAACTCCAGTGCTATTAAAATGAACTCTGCAATTGGCCCTTGGATTGCTTCTCCCTAAACAAATCTCCTAGGCACATGTAAATGGAATTAGCCTTCAGATCATGTGGGCCTACAGGACTCTTGTTGAACAGTTTTACTCTTTAGTACTTCCATGTGTGTGAGCAGCCTGGGTTTCTGTAATCAGAGACTTGTGTCTTGGGCCCAGGTCCCTTTCTTGGGCTGACAATCTCCAGGTGAGAGGCCTCACCTTTAGCATCAATGTGTGAAGGGTATAGAACTTTTGGGAAGACTTCTGGTTATTTCTTTCTAACTTTGTTCTTTTGTTGTCTTGGCAACTAGAATAATAGTCTTAAATGTCTGGGTTTGTATATTCTTTGGAGGATATTTTATCACAAATCTTTTCCAGGAATTCCTGTCTCATGATGTGTTGATTACTCCTTAGTGTCTCCTTTTTTTTTTTTTTTTTTTGTATATATGTGATTGTTTTTCACAGTTGGGAGAGAGCATGTGAGCATGATGTAACCAGCTTCTAGGTTAAAGATCCAAAAACCTTTGCTAGCACAGGCCACTGTACCTCACTGGCCTTCACTTTTTTAGATTAAATGGACACAGATAACTAGATGGTTTCTGTAAACTCTAAACTGTCACAACCTGAAGCCAGATTTAGGTAAAAATGGGCCATTACTTACTATGGTTCTTGAATCTTTTCCATTCAAGAAATCTTCTGATTCTTCATTCTTTCATTGGCCAATAATATTCTTCATATGCTGGAATATGTCTCTTCAGTTACCCCCATCCTCAGTATTTGGGGGTAGCGATGAACGCTGCCAAATAAACACAAGATACTGGCAGGAATTTGCCTCCATCTCAAGCAACTGTTTTACTGTGGTTGGAATGAATTTCATGGAGGTTCTTTCTTCTCTTCTTTAATAGTCTCTTGTGCTTGTTTCTGTTTTCCTTGGGGAGGCACCCTAACCTCCTCTTTTTTATATATCAATTAGAGGATTTCAGGGAAATCTGAGATCCTCAAGTCCTCATGGAGGGTTCCCAGGAGGCTCCTGGGTTGGTGGAGCATCCAAGCTGCCAGACCTGGAATCCCTGACACCTAACATAATGAGGCTTCTCTATCTTTCACTCTACACATATGGAGGTTTAGTTATGGATCTTTGTTGTATGGCAGAATGGCTTCTCCTTGGCCATATCCAGTGTGCACTTCAAAGTCAGAATAGGAACATCAGCTTCACTCAGGTTTCCCTGCATCATTGACCAGGAGAAGCAACATACATTAGTGTTCTTCATTCATTTTAAGGTTTAGGTAAGAAAAGGGAAATATGAGATAATAATAATGTATGCAATGACCCTAAATAATAAATGTGTATTTATAATTTATAACATAACAGTATTACTGGTAATACCATACTAGTTATTAATTGCTAACATACTTCTCTACTGGGAAGTAAATAGCTGATGCCTTGAGTTTCTTGTGTGGTCATGCTACTGCAGCCTCCCTGGTTATTACCCTCAGGTCCCAGGATGTCCCCGTGGTCCCAGCATAGTAGATGGCCTCTGGCACCCTGCTATAGCTCTTAGACAGCTGTTTGTTTCCTTAGATCAGTTCTCATTGTGCCTGTTGTTAAACATTGCATATGCTACCATCAGGTCAATGCAAAGGTGATAGTGATGGTTTACTGAGCTCCCACTCTCTCCCTGGGACCACCCTGTAAGTCCTGGAGAGAAGAGGCCTTGTCTTCCATCTTTAGGGCCTGGCACTCACAAGCACTCAATAAATATTTTCTCTGCAGTAAATGAGCTCATCTGACCCTATCAGCACTATTTCAAGGCAGGTGTGTTTAATCTCATTTTATAGTTGCTAAAAAGAAGACCTAAAGAGTTAAAATAATGTGTACTGGGTCCAGCTAAATGGTGAAGGAGTGGACATTTCAACCCAGGAATGTCATTTCATATCTAAAGACTCAGCTTTCCTAGGGAGTTTGAGATGTTTGGAAACCTTTCAGGTCCTTGCTTATTTGAATGGACTGTGAGTCCCTATGTTTTAGGTAATATAGTTCTTAAGTTCCCCATGAAGGATGGACAAGAGGTAAGGAGCATATATGTGAATGAGAGTGGGAGGGAGGGGCTGGAGATTCAGAAAAAAGGTTCATAAGATCATCACGAGAGAATAAAACACCCTCCCACACCACCAACAAAAGTTCCTCCCTACAGGAAGTAGAAGACAAAAGAGAGGTTGTATGAGAAAAAACAAGACATCAGTCACCATAATACCATACCAGCTCTCCCATGAGCCCTATGTGAGTACAGAGAAAAAAGGCATCAATTTTTCAGTGGCCTAATAGTTTCTAATTAAGGAAGGGACATAGGACTGTTGGAGACTTTTGTTCTGTTAAAACCAGTACCATTGAAGGAAGCTGTTAAGAACAGGGAGCCTGGGGCTCAAGGACAAATCTCCCCAGTTTTGAGTTTGTGTAGTCTCCTTGTAGGTTTCCCTGGCTTACTTGCATTATCACGGTTGCACAGGGACAAGAAACATAAGCCCGGGGCAATATTTTAGTAATTACAGTTAATAAAATTGATTAAGGAGTAATAAAGTAATGTCTAACTGTCTCATTTTGTGTAGCTAGGCATAGATATCAGGAAAATTATTTGTTAAATATTTGTAATAATAGCTATTTGTAATAATAGCTATCATTTATATTTATTTAGCTCTTAACTGTCCTGGGATTCACATATTTAGGTCTCAATCTTTAAAACACCCTTACGGTTATTTTGACTGTGGTAGATTTGGTTTCAATTCTTATTCCCTTTGTGGCTTTCAGGGGCTTTGTGGCAGTAAGAATGTACTTCCTACTTGACTTCAGATTTTTTTTTTTTGCTTAAATTCTTTTATTGGTACATTTTGGGTATACAATACATTTACATTTATCATTGGGTGCTTGTACCTGTACATGATGTATCTTGGCTCTATTTTTTCCTCATTCCCTGTCCTCCCTTCACCCCCTCCACCCTTCCCTGTTTCCAAAGACTTTGTTTTCAGTTTTTCCTTTTCTCATAAGATTTCCTTTCCCTTCTTTCCTTTCCCCTTCCCCTCCCACTTCCCCTACCCCTTTGGACCTTTTCTTCCTATTTCAAATTATCAATTATTCATTTTAATCATTTTAATCCTTATTTACACTTTCAGTTTCCCACACTAGAGAAACTATTCGGTATTTACACATGTGTGTCCTATTTATTTCACTTAAGAGTACAGCCTCAATATGCATCCATTTAGCTACAAATGCCTCTAGTTAGTTGTTATTTATGGCTGAGTAGTCCATTTTATAAAAATACCACATCTTCTTTATCCAGTTTCCAGTTGATGGGCACTTGGGCTGTTTCCAAGCTTTAGCTATTACAAACTGTGCAAGCTATAAAC
>NW_004624762.1:7558357-7588399 GCF_000247695.1 Heterocephalus glaber | reverse complement strand
TCTTTATTCCTTTTATTTCTTTCTCTTTTCTAATTGCTGTGGCTAATGTTTCCAGAGCTACATTGAACAGGAGCGGTGATAGTGGGCATCCTTGTCTTGTTCCTGATTTTAGCATGAAAGTTTTTAGTTTTTGACCATTTAGTATGATGTTGGCTGTTGGTTTTTCAGAGATAGCCTTAATCAGGTTGAGATAAAGACCTTCTATTCCAATTTTCTGTGGGATATTTATCATGAATAGGTGTTGGATTTTGTTGAATGCCTTTTCTGTATCTATTGAGATGATCATATGTTTTTTGTCCTTGACTCTGTTAATATAGTGTATTACATTTATTGATTTACGAATGTTGAACCATCCCTGCATCCCTGGGATAAATCTGACTTGGTCATTGTGTATGATCTTCTTGATGACCCACTGTATTCTGTTTGCCAATATCTTTTTGAGGATTTTTTCATCTATATTCATTAGGGAGATTGGCCTGTAGTTCTCTTTTTTTTGGTTGGGTTTTTCCCTGGTTTTGGAATCAAAGAAACTCTTACTTCCAGGAATGAATTTGGAAGTATTGCTTCCCTTTCAATTTCATTGATGAGTTTAAAGAGTAATGGTGATAGTTCTTTTTTAAATGTCTTGTGGAATTCAGCAGTGAAGCCATCAGGACCTGGGCTTTTCTTTGTTGGTAAATTTTTTATTACATTTTCAATTTCACTCATTGTAATTGGGGTGTTTAGAATTTCTATATCTTCTTTAACTTTGGCAATTTGTATGTATCTAGGATTGACTTCAGACTTTTAATGCGTCTGTTTGGCCAGTGGGACCTCAGGAGACATACCTTGACCAGGACTTTTAGATATGAATGCATAGTTTGGTTTGCTCCTATGGGCTCCTGTGGCTTGTCATGAGAAAAATATTTCCTCGCTTGCCACTAGTGCAAGGACAATAAAGAAACAGTTGAGTCCAACCCACAGCCTGGAATCAAGCCTCACTAATCTCAGGTAATCTCAGTGTATCAGAAACTACTTTCTGACCTGTGAATAGGGGAATGCTTTTTTTCATGACACTGAGATTTCAAGGTTATTTTTTATGCAGTAAAAACTAACACAGAATCCCAGTTATCAAGTGTGGAAGCTGATATTCAAAGAAGTTAAGTAACTTGGCTCACATCACCAAAATAACACCATAGAGGCTGGTCCTAAACATGGTTCTCCTTGTTTCAAAGCTACATTCTTGTTTGGAGAAAATACTCTATATTAGAGCAAGCTTAAGGGTAAACAAAATAATACCTGTGTCAGAAGTACCTCCCCAAGGCTTCCTTCTCCCGCAGGGGTAGAATGGTGCATTAGAGTAGGGTTGTTGTCAGAGACTCTTCTGCTTTGAGAATGTGGTGCTTTACCATGGGAGTGAGAAAGCTTGCTGGAGGTATTTCAAGTTTCTGTGGCAACTGACAGCCCTGATAGCACCCAGTGTCACCTGCTTCCCTGTCCCATTTGGGATGGTGCCCCTCCTGGGTCATAACAGTTTTAGTCTTCAGCAAATCCCTCTCCTGAAAGCTTAATATACTGGAGGCTTATTTAGATTCTACATAGGGAGCCTCATTTTTCTTTTATTAATTGTAATGAGAGTTATTTTTATTGTCTTAAATATAAAACTTCTCTCTGGGGAGTTCTGAGCCCATTATAGATATGAAGAACCCAACAGTCTTCTGTCCTTATAACAAGCTTAGGAGGGAGGCAAGGCAGGAGCCACTTAATCAGAATTGTAATGTGAGATAAAAGTCCTGAATGCTTTGAAATGGAGAACTACAAGTGCAACAAATCAAGAAACTAAAGCTTGACTGCTATTGTCAGCCCCCCACCCCGGGGAAAGGTCCGGGGCACACAAAGAAGAAAAGAGGAAGAAAAAAGTGAACCAAGAAGAGACAGAACCATGGCAGGGAGAAAGGCCAGGATAAGGCCTGCTTTGAAATAAAGGGACAAGCTCTGCTGTGTTGGCAGTGACTTGCATGGTGTGCCAGCAAGCTGCCCCTTCGTTTGGTACCACCAGAGTGCATCGTCAGAGCAGGTGACCTCAGTTTGAAGGGCCGGTGATGAGAGCAGAAGTGACTTCCCTGCTGAGTAGCAATCAGTCTTGACTTTGTCCTCACACCAAGGGCAAATTTCTTTTGGAGACTTTTTCACGGACTACTATCCTTATCAACTCTTTTACCTAAGGTATTTTAAATAAACCGTTTTCAGCCTGAATACTTCCTGACCTGATTTTTGACTAACCTTTCCTCTATGACTATCTTTTCCCAAGGACATACCAGAAAGATGCATTTACTCAGTTATGCTAACACAAGGCAAAAATCCTCAAGAATAAAAAGAGGATGGAGTGCTTGCTATATATATTTTAGGAGCAATATTCTAAGCTCCTATTCTTCCACATTGCTGCCATTGCTCTAGTACCATTTGATGGTTTCTTTCTTCTTTTGCGGAAAGTACTCCTGAATCTCAGGTCAGTCCAACAATGGATTGTTCACAACTTTGCTATCGAAAAAGAGTAATGGGGAATATATTTTGGGTAGATAAGAATAATTAACTTAGGGGGAAAAATAAGAAACAAGAGAGTATGTAAAGGTGCATATGTCCAATGATGAATGTCATTATATTGTACACCTAAAATGTACCAATAAAAGGATATACAAAAATAATTAATTTGATGCACAAGGTCTTTCTCATACCAAGCAACTCACCGTGGCAATATGGGAAACATGAAACAAATGTGGATGCTCCCTCCACCATTAGTCTACACAGCATATTGAAGTTACATAATTACACCATTAATCTAAAGTTATAGTTCTGATTTCTTTAGAAACTGCCAACCTGTTCAAATACCTACCCACTGCATCCAGGCTTACTTCCTGAAGCTTTGGTCATAACTCCACAATGGCTGCTATCTTTTGAGTTAACTTCAGCTCTTCTCAGCAACCTCTGATTTGCACAGCTTGGAGATATGGTATACAATGCCATTGTTTAAATTGGCATGAGCGGCAACTTGAACAATTGGTGTTTGGTTTAAAGTCTTTGAGAGTGGGTGAACATCTGTGTAAGAAAGCTGGCTGGGTGAAGAGTCATTCCTAGAGAGCATAAATGTCAGCTTTAGGGACAGAGAACATGATGGGAAATGATTTTCAAACATTAGTCTGGTCTAAGCAAGAATTTGCAAATAAGTCTTTGGCCCCTCTCTCAGCCACTTTCTGTGCTCGCTCCTAAGTGCTTGATCTTGTTTTTGTAATGTCCTGAGCTTTCATGTTGCCTCCTGGTTATGCTCTCTTTCCATGTGGCCTATTTTCTCTTAAAATGCACAAATCTAGAGTCCTTTGCCTCCTGCTCCTCCACACTCATGGAAGACCCTGCTAATCATTTCAGTTTATTGTGCCCAAGGGAGGCTCACAATGTCCCCAAATCCCACTTTGATTTTGCCTCCAAGGTAGAGGAATTTGGGTGGACATGGATTGATTAGGCTTGAGAATATTCACTAAGACTCATTTTTTAAGGGGTAGAGCTTTATCTAGAATGGGGGAAATATGCCCACTTCATGATAACGACTCTCCTAATCTTTGTGGTATAGCTTCTTCCAAGGGCCTAGAGAAGTAAAGCAGGGGCTGTGCGGAGGCTTGGCTGTGCTTGGCTATTCATGAGGAAGGCTTGATAGAGTCAACCTGCCTTTTACTCTCCTTGTATTGTCTATTGTGTCTTTAGGTGCTCTGCCCTTTAGGAAACCAAGGGTAAGTGATGTCCCCTTTCCACTGTGGAAGAGGGGCCCTTTTCCAGTGTTCCTCAAAGTCAAAGTACATTCAACAGGATTTTGGTAGACAGCAGAGCTCATGAGAACTAGAGATCCACCTTGGAGTTTGGGCCAAAGTCCCAGTTTCTAATAAAGGATAAATGCTTTTCTCCATTGTCCTTTGGGTATAAAGGTTTCTGGACTACTCCCAACGTGGGGAAGCTAGCTTCAACTAGGATTCTGGGCATCCTGGGGCTCCTTAACAGATAACTTGATCTATGATCAGGTGATTGTGGGACATCTCCATCTGTGGGTCTCTTTACTTTCACCACATTCATCTGAAATAGTTGAAAGAAATGAAATGCAACAAACTTTTATAGCTATTTCATTCTAAGATCTGAATGATTGGAAGTTCATTCCTCCAAGTACTACAGTATTTACATTTTAAATAGCCAAAAATTAAATTTTTAAAAATTTATTTGCATCACAGTCCATAAGCAAGGAATAATTTGGGGAAGACTCACAATTTAGGCCACAACAATTGATTTTAACAAATTTAAACAGCATTTTCCTCACTTGAATAGGGGCTGTGCTTTTAATCTTGGGTAATGACCATCTTTAGATAAAGCTGTGCCTATTGGATCTCTTACACATAGTGTAGTTTTATGAAGGAATCCTGGTATGTGTGGGATAAGTAGGTTGCAAATTCATCATCATATCTTTCCTTATGAGGAAAAGAGTCTTAGGTATGAGAATAGAGGTAGAGTGTTTGTTTGAATTTTAAATTCTAATTCCCGGGAGATTTCAATCAACAAGGCTAAAAGGTTTAACTTTAAAAGGCAAGGTGAATCTTTCAGTTTTTAGGATTTTCCAAAAATGAAGCTTACTATTTGGAAATTTTGCAGTCCTTGCTGGCTATTTTTGAATGAGTGAGCTTGATATTTTGAGGTAATATTTTTGTACTTTTCTTAACCCTTGTTAAGTCCTCTTTTTTTGTTCCACTCAGGATTTCTCAACCTTGCTGCTATTAATATTGAACCAAATAATTCTTTATTGTGCAGGAGGGCTATCAGTACAGTATATGATGTTGAGCAGCATCTCTTGATCTCTACCCATTAGACATCAATTATACACATTTCCCAACTGCCGAGGTGGGACAACCAAAAATGTTTATTAAAATTTTTCCACATTTTGACATTGCTGAAGGACTCCAGTTGAGAGCTACTTATTTGCCAGTACCTTCTGAGTTTTGGCATAGGGAAGAGCAGTCTGTCTCACAAAGATATTTTGAACTCTGCTAACATATTCATGATTAACTGAATGATGAGTTCCTTGCTCTCCTGGATGCCATTTTAAAACATACTTTCATGCAAACACAAACACACCCACACAGCAAAGTATTTGGGAAGTTCATTTCTCTAGGTTTACTCACACCTAGTGTAGTATCATGGGCAAAATTATTTAAGCATCTTAAGGAATAAAGCATTAGTTATTCCTCAACAGCAACATAGAGGGTGATATGGCTGAACACATGTCATATAATCAGATTTTAAAAACTCTAACTCATCAATTGATGATGATAATATACTTGGGCCTTGCCCATGTTGTTAACCTCAGCAATCAAAATAAAGTAATTATACTAATTACAAACCTCTCAAAACCCAGCTCAGTGTCCTTGCACATGAGAGGCAAGCTGTGTCACAGTTGCTTCATAGGGCTCTCTCACCACATAAAGGGCCTATAAGCTCTTCCTCGGGCCAGTAGTCACTCTCTCAAGAAAGAGGAGAATTAGAGGTGAGTCCATGGGGAGACGGATGGTCCTTTCATTCAGAAATGGCCTCATAGGCTGGAAAGAGTTGCAAGTGACTGCCTCGGCCTAATGGTCTGGAACCAGCGATTTAAGGAGCACCCAAGCCCAGCAAGCTGTGATTGTCCTAAGTGTTCTGGCTGACAGAGTCAGTCATCCTTCGGAGCTGGATTGCTGAGAGGGCACTAAAGGAAGACCCAGTAAAGGCACTACTATTTGAAGACCTCTCCAATAGGAATTGGGGTGACTGAATGCAGACCTGAAATGTAGCCACATTTTATTACTAAATATCTGGAAGAGACACCCAGACTAAGTGAGTAAAATGTGGCGAATTTGAAGCTGGTCATGGTAAGAAGAAGCCTAGTTACTAAATTGAAAAAGGATAGACCAGTAGATGTGAGAACTCATAGCAAGGAGTAATGAATGGAAACATGGAGAAGGGTAGAGAGAATTGTACTGCTTAAAAAAAGGAAGGAAAAAACCTGACAGAACTGATTAGTTTTGAAAATCAGGACACCCAACATCTATTTGCAAGAGCCATACTCATTGTGGTTTTGGATTTTGTTTCATTTTCTGACCTAATAGAAGACATCATGCTCTCCAATTTTCTTACTGTACAATAATTAGGCCATTATAGTTGTATACATTAGCTCAATAGCTGAATGACATGTCAAGTCTAAAATAATATGATGGATAAACAATTTACTATTGGATTGTTACAGCAGAAGGAAAAATGACTTCACTTAACCCACATCATAGCAATAATGGATGAGCAGGGTGAAACATAGCAAAACAAAGGGAAGAAATTTGGCAAAGCCAACAAAAGCTTGGGAAAGCTTATGTGGTACAAAAATAATCATGCATATTTGAGACTGAACGATAAAATTGCTCAGCTAATTAGTATCTTACTTTGAGTGATTTGTATGAAGATAAGTTGATGGAAATAATTGACAAATGCACACAAAAATTAAGTCAGTACTTAAAACATTACAAAACAGAAGGAAATTCAGGATTTGAAAAATTAAGATAAGTAATTCCAGGAAAACCAAATAAAATGTTCTTGGATTTAACAATAGAAGCAATTAGCTCTCACTCCGTGTTCCTCAAATATGATGTGTGATTGAACTGTTGGCAACTGTTTGCAAAGTTCCTAATGGCTGCAGCACGATGATTGCAAGAGAACCAAATGGGGCAGATGAACCATGGAATTATCACCTTATTGTCATATATGAAGAGGAAGTTACTAAAACAGTCCAAATAACAATTCACTAGAAAGCCCCAGGTTATGACTTGCAAATAATGTATTCCAAGAAGCTCCCAGTAACACATGGTGGTATTGCAAGATGTTTCCTGCATATACCACATCAGTCAGACATAAAGGTCACTTTGTGACATCTGGAAACAGCTGTCCTTTAATGAAGGAAAATGAAGTTTCAAATTGCATTAAATATATCCACTAATAGACTTACCTGCCACCCACAAATCATTGGCAGACACTGGGGACTGAGAATGCCTCAGACTTTCAGAAAAAAATAAGGTCACGGGTAATAAACAGAAAAAGTGTTATAATTTGGATAACAATATAATAACCAAATCCTCAAATGGATTAATGACAGTGAAGCCAATCAAAACCATTGAGAACTGTGACTGTCATTAATTCAAAAGGGATGAGATTGCAGATGATCTTATAACACTACTCCTGAATGGCTATCTTTTTTGGGAAAAACATGTGCAGCCTGAAACCAGAACAACATTCATAGGTATCATCCAGAAATGATTAACCTAATGTATTCTCATAATATTGAAGCCTTGATCATTGCTAAGTGTCCATGGTGCTTTTTCTAGAGTTTAAATTTAGGCACCAGGAATAACTGGGTTTAAATATAAGCACTTCAATATAATGTTCCTAAAATGCTGTGCTTCACAAAGTCTCATTTACCTTATCTTTAAAATAGAAATAACAATGGTGCCAGTATCTTTAGATTATTATTATAAGGTTAGATTGAGTTAAAATCAGAAAATGTATGTAGAATGCTTTTTTTTTGGCAGCTGCAATTCAGAATCTGTCTAGTTATAGACTTTTGTAGGTCATTGTATTATATGCTTTCTGTTATATTTTCTTTCTGGATGCTCTCCCCCACCCCACCAAGCCTCATGCATTTCATAGGTGGGGCTTTTGGGATCATAGAGGTTTGATACTCATCAGTAGATTAGTCCACTAAATAGCTAAATGCAATGTTGGGAGTTGAAACCTGGTTGGCGGAGGTGGTGTTGTGGTGTGGCCTGAAAGGATATAGCTCCCTCCTGTTTCCTTTGCTCTCTCTTTGCTTCCTGTTGCCATGTCATGAGCTGTTTCTCCTCTGCTGTGCCTCTTTGCCATGCTGCGCCACATCCATAGTTGCCAGCCAACTATGAACTGAAATCTCTATACACTGTGAGTCAAAATAAGCCTTTCCTCCCCTAACTTGCGGGTGTTAGGTATTGTGTCTCAGCAATGAGAAAGTAACTAAGAAACTTTTCTAAAACACATAAGTCCAATTCCTTCTATCAGGAGAGGGAAAACCTCTGAAGGTTTGTGGGCTATGCCGAGCCTGGGCCCAGTGCTTAGCTGTTAGCTTCTGTGGCCAGAAGTCTTGGTCTGATGAGTGAGTGCCACTCATCAGGGGAGGATAATAAACAGAGAGAACAGTGTCAGGGTCAGGGCCAAGGGGAGGGCAAGATATGAAGCAAGAGGATGGGAACATGAAGTACAGAGTGGGAAACGAATAAGGCTGGTATGCCAGGATCTTGTACATCCTCAGTGCCAGTGGCACCCAACCAAATGATTAGCTGGCCCCAACTACATGACTGCAGTAGATGATGCAATTTTTAGGGTTTGCTTTTAGCAACTCTATACCATTTGATGGGTTGTATAAGACATTTGCTCTCTAGAGGAGATTATTTGGAGGATCTTCATACCCTTCAGTTTTGAGGTAACTCTATGCTAATGCAGTTGTTTTTCCTAGACTACCACTGTAGCAGAGACTTATAAGTGCTCACCAAACTCATTTTCCCTTCTTACTGAGTATATAGGTTGAACACATTTTCCAGAGTTTCTCTTGGGGCCAGGTAACTGTATACTAGTAGAGGAATACAAGGAGAAGTGTGGTATACACTACTTCCAGGCCTGACCCATAACATCCTCCTACCTATATGTTCTAAGGTCCCTTCTCCTTTTGGCTTACTAGACCAACATTCACTATCATGGTAGCTTTGGAAACCACATGTTGAAAATAACAAAACTTAGATGTGGAAGACTCTTGGGCCCTTGATAACTCCTTGGAGAACAACTACTTAACCAGGAATGCTAAATTAAACTGTTATTTGAGCTTACTGTTCTAAGCCAAAACAATTTGGGAATTTGTTTGTCATACCTGCTAATATTATCTTAGGTCTCATGGCTACCTAATAAAGATGTTAGAATTTGAGGAGGATTATAATACTACCTCTCTTTTTATAGAAAATCATCACTGGAGCCAGTCAGATGGAAACTAAATGAAAAGATTTAATCATTAATATGCAATCAAATGGGCTTGCTAATATGCTCTGCTCCCCACCCCAGTATTGACTCTGAGTTTGGCATTTTCAAAGGAGATGTAGTCATCCAAGATTACTATATTAGTCTGGTCCAAGGGAGAGGGGAGAAAAAGACATTAAATTCTGAACATTTGTAGTTCTCATAACTTACTAAGTGTGACTGATATCTTTCACCTTCCATCTATGGTTTGTTTATGAGAAAATGGTGGCCCAGGAGCCCAGGAACATTCCTCTAGTGGACATCTCACTATATGTCAACACAAAGACTGAAACCTGTGTCCACAGACCTCATATGATCTAATGGAGTAATGCACATTCCTTTTGAAACTCACTGTACGAGCATGGCCTTTCCGTGAATACTTTTAAGCTACTTAGAAACAACTCTGGCTTTTGCTCCCTTTCAATCTAGTTTTCTCTTTTCGGGAAAGTCATCTCCTTCCTTGGCCAGGATGCTGTGGGAGGGATGTTTTTAGAGCAGTGAGGAAGGGGCACATACTTCCAGCTTGTCAAGCCAGCTGGATCAATATTTGGAAATCAGGAGGTGGCATATCCAGGTGAGTTACTTTCACAGTTTGCCTTATCTGTACAACCTGGTTGCAGTGGATTTTGTCATTATCCTGCTCAACATTTCCATCATGGCTATGATTAATTTGGGTCATTGTGCCATTGTTTGTGTGAAAATTGGCTTTTAATAAGGATCTGAAGTCAGAATAGGTTATGAGATGTATCATCCAGTAATACAAAATAGTGCAAATTTGATCTCTTATACTTATTAGAGGATCTGTCAGTTTATACATTCTCTAGTTCTTTCTTCTGTTGCCAAATGGAATGAACCATTATTATAGCTTTCATCTGGGGAAAGTACCTTCAAATTAAAGGCTGTACTCTTGAAGCAGTGACTGTTTCAGGGATACTTTCTTGGTCAATTATAATTCTGCTGAGACTAAATCCATAAAGGGGGAACTAAATAGCACTGACTTTGGGTTTAAGATCAGACATCAAGACCAATATTACTTCATAAGCCACCTGGTGTGCATGAGTAACTTTGAGCTTTCTGCCAACTCAAAAACACAATGCTGTGGCTCTTAAGAAGAACAAAAAACTGAGAGATGAACTACAATTGAAGTGTTTATCAATGGTTTCAAGTCAATCCAAATAATAGAATGATATTCCATTCTGATAGTGGAGTCACAGTTAGGAAATTGAAATCTTTGGCGTTCAGAAGGCAAGTGAGGAATACGTCTGGGATACCAATGCTTCAGAAAAGTTGACCACTCAGAAATAAAATGAAAATTGAATAAAACATTTATATATTATCATCATCATCATTATTAACAATAGATTTAAAAATTCAAAGTTCTTTTTATGATGGGCACATTAAATTCTATAGAAATCCATATGCTGATTATTCTATTAATTCATTTGCATTTCACAACAATTCAGAGAGGTAGAGGAAAAGGAGGAGTCTCAACATATGTGAACAACAAAATGTTTCTGCATGCTGATACTCACTGGGGAGTACAGAAGAGACTAACTGGCCCAACACAGACCTTGGAGTCCCCAGGTAATTCCAGAGAGTTCTGCGAAAATGATCTGAAGTGACTGTCTATGAGAAACAATGGCATGGGTCCTTCTTCCCTACAGGCAGGTGAGGTGATGAAAGTCTGCAACTTGTTTACTGCACAAATTGCAATATTGAATGTTGATTAAATTCACACATGTAGAAACTGACCTGTATGCATGACCACAGGACTCTGACCCTGAAAATACAAAAGCAATGTTAACCATTTCCACACAAGTTTATAGCTAAGTTTAGAGAAGGTGCTCAAATGTTTTCAATTAGCCAAATAAATGTTGATTAAGATGAACTAAAAGTCACAGATCACAATGAAGTTATAAAAACTCAGAATTGGATTGTGTGGAAAATATTGGATTAATATAATGGGTGCAGGAATGGAGTAGATTTTGCTTGAAATAGAGAGGTTCATAGTTTTTTCCTATTGTGTATAGCTAAAGGTACACAAGCCTGACTTTAAGTGGGTTGGCAAGCAGATAACAGGGCTCTATAAAGAAGTGGTTATTATTGCTATTTAATAAGCAGAAATGTCTCATACATGAACATACATAGGAAGATAAGAAACATGGATCAAACTGTAACAAATTTGAAGATCACAGTTCCAGGAAGTAAGTCAACTCATAAATCTGGCAAACAAGCTGAGGTCTATGAGCCTCTTTTCCTTGGACACCAATTGGCAAACTATGTGATGTTGCCTCTTAGACACAGACAAAAGTCAGTTTCTATATCTTAAAGCTATGCTTCACCCATTAATTCAGAGGACTATAATTCTATACATCTGACACAATTGGGTGATTGGGAAGCTCAAAAACAGTTCAATATAACTCATGTTCACTTTGTTATAAAGTGATTCATGAAACCAGATCAATCCAAGAAATATGAAATAATAATAGAACCTAGAATTTACAGGATTTATACTCTTCACTCTCAGATATGAAATATTTTCATGTATACTGTATTTGATTTAGGCTAATATTTTCTCTGCTTAGCTAATGCAGGGAAGTGGAATAATTCCCATCAAAGAGAAAAAAGAACTAAAACACAGCGAGGCAAGGCAATTCACGCAGTACCTGATCATCAGAGTTTTCAATTCACCAGTCACTCTCCCACAATGCTGATGGCCCAGATTCTAGTGAGGTTTCCCTGGGACATCAAAAGTACTGCAGATGGCCAGTTCTTGTGCCGTTCTTCATACTATTGTAATCTCTTTGTCAGTTGTGCATCTTCTCCCTTGAAGATTTCTCAGTGAAAGGAGCAGGACATTAGTGTTTTTTTTTGGAAGTCAAGAGAATCATTACTATTTTGTGGAAGGGAAGAGAACTTGGCTAATTGCCTCTCTGGAACTTTAGAAATGCTGAAAAATCAGGAGCAAAGGTACAGTTAAAACTTAGAAGAAATGAAAGCAGAGCAATAAGCCACCTACCATGGCTGAAGGTGCAAGGGCAGTAAATCCAGGAGGTGGTTTTCATGTACAGTGTATAATTTGGGTCCTGACAGAGCTCAGATGAGGAATAGGCCTATATAACTATTGATCCACAAAGCTATCAGGGACATCATTTAACTTGATGGCTTGTGTTGGTCCCTTAGGATGTGGAGTCAGCTTTAACTTGCAAGGGAAAAAATTAAAGGCAAATGAAAAGGAAAGAAGGGGAAAACCAGGGAGAGTCTTCCATACCTTCTCTTTTAATAATAAATATTTCCAAATGATCTCAGTTTTAGCTGCCATGATAACTGTTGGTTTATTTCATTCATTCGTCTACCGAGTTATATCCCTATAAGTTAACATTATATTAGACATTTATAAATATGTAATCAACACCTAATCTTTGACAGTGATTACAGCCTAGGAGACAAAGGGAAACAGGCCACTCAGGCCACAGTCAGTAGCAATTACTGGCCAATGTGAGACTCCAAAGGGGAAAGTGGAATTCTGTCACCCATCAGGAGGAGTTAGTTACCAGTCTCCTTTGTTGAAGACTTTGCTGAACCTGGGACTGCAGAGCTGGTGTGTTTCAGACCTTTGACTGAAGCCTATGAATCTTTTAAGCCACCAGGAATATTCCTGATCCATGAGTCTGCCTTCACATTCAGACTATCTCTGACCCTTCTGCCTGCTTTAACCCTTGCTCTGGCCCATGGTACATTCTACTTCTCCACCAGACTGGTGTGCTCTTTTCCTGGTTTCTAAACCCACGACTGAGTTTTCTGTTGATGGTCTTGTTTCATCTTTATGGCCTAATTGTCTGGTGCTGCTTCTCTAACTGTGACCTTTTGCACCCTCTGTGACCACAGTTCAGATTGTCCTTCCAGTTGTGTATTGCTTTCAGCTGCCTTTAATAAACATTCCATTTGGCTCTGGCCACAGTCTGGAAACTTCAACCTCAAGTGTATGTTTTCAAGGAGGTAACACCCTCTCTGACTTCATATCCTGCTAAGGGGTTAGATTCACACATATTAAAAGGATAAAATACTAACCATTGCTAGTGTTTTGTTCATTTATATCATTAACTCAAATAATTTGTAATCAACCCATGGTCATTACTCACTATTGCTGAGAAATAAGATGCTTGCACATCCTATCAATTGATATGCATGCCTCTCTGGGACTGAAGGTCCTTGAAGGTCAGGACGGTTTCTTGTAATATTTATTATTCCTTCAGGGTACACCTGCAATGAATATTTTGGATTGTTTCATCTAGAGAATTTGTTAACTGAAATAAAAATATTTTATGCCATGTGTCTTCAAAAAAAGTAATCTCTATTCGTGACCCCATCCATTCTCTTTTATTTCTTTATCCAATTCTCTGGCCTTTCTCTCTCACTTCATACTTAGCCTTCTTTGTTTGGTCTGGTCTTGGTGGTCTTAGCCCATGCAATTTCTCTGGTGATTCCCAAATCTAAAGATTTGGGCCCATACCATTCTCTCTCTCTCTTTTTTTTTTTATCTAAATGCATAATGGATATTTCTATTTGCTTATCATAATAAAAATTTCCAACAACAACAACAACAAAAGCCCACTTCTGTCCTCATCACTGTCCCTTGCAACCTGATAATCCATCTATATCCTCATTCTCCATTTATGCCCATCTCTCTTACTTACCTTCACCTGATATGGATTCATACCTTGGCTTCAATTCTGCTCTGCTTATCTCTATGTTCTTATCTCTATGTTGGAGAGATCATTCCCAGACACACAACAAATTCATTTGTTCAACCCATATTACTGAGCACCTACTGTGCAAGGCATCAAATATATAGTGATAAGTGAAATAGACTTGGCTCCTGTCTGCCCTGTGGAGTTCATGCCAGCTTCCTCATTTTACCTTTTAATGGTTCCTATATTTTTGGAGACAAAGTACAATACTGTGGCCCACCATATATGACCTTCAAAATGGGGCTTTATTGTTCATCTCTAGCCACTGACCTCTGCATTCTGCTCTCCAATTATATAAAATGAATCAGTTCAATTATCCTATCTTGTTCAATTATCTTCTTAGGTGGAGTTAATTTCTTTCTTTCTTCCTTTGTATCATCATCATATCATACACTGCTTCTGTTCTAGTACTTGAAAGCGAGATGTGTTTGTATTTCTGCCTTTCCAACTAAATTGTGACCTATTACCATATGTTACTTTAATTTGGAGTAAACTTAGCATTTAGCATAATGTCTAGGACACGGTAGATACTTTTTAGACAAAAAATATTTCTTAATCTAACTTACAATTCTTCAGAGAATTGCAAGCTTTATCCTGAGTAATGAAGTAATATTCTAATTTTTATCTCATAATAATGTACATTAACTGTCATGTACTTAATTCATCAACTGGAAAATATTCTTTAAGAGTCAGCAAACTGATGCTTATGAGAAATGATTTAGAAATGAATAATGGTTGTTCCTTTTTATCTGATTCTTTGTCTGGTTATTAGCTTTACCACCATGATTTTCAAACATAAAAGAAGCTAAATGAGGATAATTAAACAAATAAGCTGTTAATTTGAGATTGCAAATATCAAGAATTTTTTTTAACTTGGTAGTTGATGCCTTCATAAGTCCTTTTATCAAGGGTTTAGGTTTCTATACTATACAAATTGCTGTCCACAAGAATGCAAAGATAAGAGAGAATAGAATGTATGGCTGCTGCTGCTTGTAATAAGGTTGGAAATACAAGATAAACAGATGGAAAATATAGTGTGACATGTGAAATGAGAAATAGTATCAGAGATGATAAAACACATTCTAGTGGGTCTCACATTGTATCAGAGGTCCAAGAAAAATGGAGCCAACCCAGGAAGGCTTCTTAAATATCTTTATCTTGTTCTTGCTAGGGAGCTAGAGTAGTCATGTCGACAGTGACATCTGTTTATCTCTGTATTCTCAGCATCAAGCATAGTGCTTGGTATATAATAGGAGCTCTACAAATGTTGAATTAATGAATGAATAAATTAATATATTAATGGTAAACAGAACGAAGTCTTAGGTGTGAATGCAAAAAATATGAATATTTAATGTGAATTAAGTATAGCAAGCACTCTCCACTCTCCCTTGACAACTAAGACAGAATGGTGGTCATCTGGAGCAGTGTGTTTTGGGGGTGTTGGACTAAAATTAAGTTCAGCAGGTAAAAGAGTTTAAAGGTCAAGTAAAGATATGGGAAGGGAACATTCCAGTCCCCTTGTCAGGAACTTCCCACTTCTATTCTCTAGGCAATAAAACTTCCTCCTACTTATAGAGCAATATGAAGAACATGAGATTAAGAAGTGACTTAGATAAATAGCTTTGTGTAGAATAGATCATGTTAGACAGTGACGGGAGCCCCTGTGTGAAGATGTTTGTATAGATATATGCATGTGCTTGTTTAAGCAGAAAGACCGTTTCCATCTTGATTCCTGTAACATACAGTTTTCACATATCTCTATCCTGATTTTCTCTATTGTCCATAAATTCCTGGCAGGTACACCTTATTTCTAAATATGTTTTGAATGAAAACTTTTCTTGTGTTATTCCCTCCTCACAGAAGCTTACTAGGTGACTCTAGAATCAGTGATATGAGGGTGGTGGCAGCCTGGAAGGGATTATCCCAACAAACTTTCAAAAGCTGGGAACCCCCTCAATGCTTGAATTTCCTGAAAGAACTGGCAGAAAGTGGATGTTTGTCAGAAGTATAAACAAAAATGCATGTGATTTGGAAGTTATTCATGGGTCCCCAAGGCCAGAATGCATCTAAATGGTCTAATGTATCAGGAAGTGTCCAATTCAGAGATTCTTACTGTATACAGAAAAGTATAGGACTTTTAAAGGATACTTTTCATTTAAAGGATACTTTGCCAAACTTTTGAGCTCTGTATAGGCATAGTCATAAACTATAGCCGAAACAGAAGAGAAATCAACACAAAAGCTTGATTTTTCTTCTCCTTGTACCTTTGACTTTAGAAACTTTCTTTCTGGGCCAGGGATTTAGCTCAATGGTTCCGGTGCCTGCTGCCCATCCAAGTGCATGGTCCCGAGTTCGATCCCCGGTACCAAAACAAACAAACAAACAACAAAACCAAAACAGAAACAATTTCTTTCTGTCTTCTAAATGGAATTGCTGTCAATTACACTGGATGATAAAACTCATCTAGTCTATAGCAGAGGGAATTAAGCACCTGCATGGTTGAACATAGAAAAGAGAGAAAGGCTGTTGTTCTTAGGGGATCTACTTACTACTTCTCATCTCTGAAATTTATAGAACTTCATACATTAAATATTCAGGCTAGAAAATCTAGTGAGGTTGACAGCAGCTCCAGGTGGATTAAAGGTAAATCAGCACAAAATTGAGGACAAATATCTGAGAGTGATAAGGGAGTGTGCTGGTGGCTTGAGGATGTGTGACTATAGGATACACATGTATGATCTGAGAGGATGATGAGTTCATACTTGTGCCATCATCTCACTACACACTGCCTTACATCTGAAGTTGCTCACTGGAGATGAGCACAAATCCTGCACACTTGAGCATAATTCTAAGGCATCTAATTGAAGCAGAAGCCAGGAGGCCTGAATTCTAGCCCAGCTGCTTCCCTGCCATTAATTTGCTGAGTACACATCTCTCGATCTGTTATTGCCTCTGTTGCCTCCCCTGTGAGATAGGTACCTTGGCTATGCTACATGTTTCACCTCATTCTTGTAAGACTAAAAATGAGCTCCATGTATGAAATATGTAAATTTGAAGTTAGCCAAGAGTCTCTCCAAGTATATGAGTAGAAAATGATGAGATATCTCAGTGGTAAGTAGAGAAGATATAAGGAAAATGGAGGTGTCTAGAGAAAGCAGTATGTGGGTATAACGTATGCAGAATCTGGCACAAACAAAAAAATTTTGAGCTGTTAGCAGGAAGACGTAGATATTTGCATCAATAATACTTCAGTCAACCCACTATCTCCACATACTGTACTCTTACTGATCAGCAAAGGGAAGCAAGATGTACTCAATGTAATTGGTTGAGCCTTGCCCAAGTTGCTCCCATTTTAATATAATCCTTGCGGCCATTGGCTCTGCTTCTGTGCTCAGGCTTAGATGTTTTCATGTGGCTCTCAGCTTGGCTCTGAATTCTCCTTCTGGGAATCTTATTTGGGCTCACCATGATGGACTGCCTTGTATTTAATTCATGATTGTTGACTGTTGACTGGATCCTGGATTGAACTCAACTTATTCTCCTATTAGGGAAGTTTAAAAGCATAATTATAAGATTTTAGCTGTGTCCCAAAAATTTTCTCATTTGTCCTTTGTTGTGACAATAAGGGAGTGTTAATAGTCATTCATATTGGATCTTTAAAGATAAAAGGTCTTAAAACTGTGGCATGGTACAAAATGGGAAGGACATAGGGCACATGGGGAGAAGAAGAAAGCAATACATAGAGGTAATATTTGTTATTCTCAGTTTTCAGGAGAAGAAAAGAGAATCTTTGTAGCCCTTGAGGGGAAGAAACACAGGAATAATCCATAGAGGCATGTAGTGGACTTGCGTCTTGAGTCTCTCTCTTGAGGCAAAAAGTGGCTACTCAGAGAGAAAGACAATATAACGTGGCAACCCTGATTATTAATTCAGTGAAAGAAAGCTCTAGTATGCCATATCTCTGCAAGCATGGAGTTCACTGTGAAGTTTAGAGCCACAGAGGCATCAGATGTGTCATGGAAGTTGTATTGGGTGAAAGGGACTGCTGAAAGAGCACGGCAGGCTTTAACAGGGCAGCTCAGGGTCAGGGGCTCTATTCATTATACTCATGAATGAAAGGGCAAGTATAGTACACACTGTGACTTTGTTTAGGAGGGATTTGCTTGTGGTAACTGTTCCAGTAAAGCAGCATGTTTTGAGGGTTGAACTTGGCAATACGAATGGGAAGTTGGACTGTAGCAAGTTGGAGGATGGTTTCTACTACCTGCTAGGAATTGCTTTTTTCCCCTTCTTAACTTAGGGTAAAGAAGGGAGTTGGAATAAAGGTGATTGAAAGGCTAAAAATGAGATGTAGGAAACAATTTGTGCTTAGTAATGGATATTAAGTCAAGTGTTGTGATTGTGGAAAGCATGGATATCAGAAAAGAGGCTCTAAAAATACCTCAAACAAACCAAACTTTGTTAAAGAAAAATTATTAGTTAAACTTTTAAAATATGAAATTAAACTGAAATGGAATGAAATTAAACACTCTTAAATCTTAGTTCAAATAAAAAATAAAAATTAAAACTCTAGCTTATACAGAAATATATGAAATGAGAACATCATCCACAATGATTGATGGGATATGGCTAAAGACAAAATAAAAGTTATAACTATAAATGTTTTAAGTGATATATAAGGAGATTAAAACAAACAAGCTAACCAGTACAAGAAGTCAAAACAAAGTATAACCTTGAAAATCATAAAAGAGAAACCAACAAATAGAAAAGATTTTTTAATAAAAAGAAGGTAAGTATAAGTAAAATTACAGCTCTCATTTCTGTAAGTAGTCTCAAGATTGCAACTGATATTTACCATCTTTATCTTCTATCACTCATTCTAGATTCCCTTACTATTGTCTAGCAATTCCTCTGCTTCTGGTAGTTTACCTTGTGGGATGTCTGAGACCCACATGCTTGAGTGACCATGGTCTCTGCTCATCATGCCTTCTCAGGCTAGGACTATGTACTTGTTCATTTACTATCTATCAAAATCAGAGGATGTTATCTCTTAAGATGGTCCAGTGAACCTTGTGGTTTCCAAACATTCTTCTCTAGCCCAGAAAGTGCTAGCAGCTCTACTTCCTCCCAATGATTGGTTTAGTTTGTCTTAGTGATTCCATGCACTGCCTAGTAGTTCTTTGACATGAGGATCCTGAAGTGACCAGATGTGAATCATAGCTTATAATTTAATGGGATTCTTGCTGTGCCACCTGGTGGTAGTTATTTCCCTCTGGGACTCATCATCTCTAAACTCCCAGAACTTAGAATTTCAGGTGTAGGAAGCAGAGATTCCGACAAATAAGTTTTCTGTGGTAATTGGTGCCACACCTGTTTCTAGCCATTTTTCTCTGAAAGTATGTATTCTATCTATGGATATTCAGGAATGCATTATGCTCATCAATTTAGAGTGCACATTTCATTCTGGAGGGGCTGCTGCTTTCCGAGGGTATCATTACCATACTAACACCTCAGTTGCTTTTTTAAAAGGCCATCCCCTTGTTCTTTCAGGCCAACAACTTCTAGGTGATGTGATATATGAAGAAACTATTGTCTTTAATGACCATTTCCCTACTCTTGCACTTCTTTGGCTGCAAAGTGGGTACCTTGGCCCAATGTTGTATTTGTGGGATCCATGTCAGCAGATCAAACATTCTACACTGAGATACGCTGCTGATTGAGGTCTGCCAACATGCAAGACAAGCCATACCTAGAATGTCTTTCAATTCCAATCAAGATGAATCACTGCCTCTTCTAGGATTGACAGGAGGCAGTGTGATCATTGGGTTATCTCAAGGAGAGATTTCATTTCAGAAACAGCCTTCATCTCTATTGCTGGTAGGATTGACATGAGGTGGCAGCAATTGTTAGATCAGTTTGATGACTAGAAGGCCATGATAGGCCCATACTTAGCCCTGACCTCTGTCTTTATGGCCATTCTGTCCCAGTACACATGGTGCTGGCACTAGGAGGGTTGAGGGTGACTGACAACTGGACGATTCATTCTCCCTGACTGGTTGTGCAGTTTTTCATTTATGGTGGACACTTTCTGTTGGGTTATATAAAAATGTTCACATTTTTTTTCCTGCTTCTATAGATTCATCTCCAACTTTTCCCAACTTTCCTTGTCCAAAATCTTCCAATCTCTTTTTCAGGTTCCTGACACACAAGACAAACCATTCACCCCTGGACTTCAGTTTGTATATATTCTTACTTAGGTCCACTTTCCATTCCACACCAAGGGCATTACCAAGTGAGTCTTCTAAGCTTTGACTTTTGGGAACAATTTTTGCTACTCTGCCTTTCTAGATCACCTTTTAGTGGGCCTTTTTGTGAACAGCTCTCCATTTTTGCACTGTACTCACATTGAACAGGCATAACTATGACCCAGGACCCATCTTGTGTTTTCTTCTGTCACCTGGTCACATGACAGAGTAAAAAAAACACTTCCCTGCAATATAGCCACAGTTAAGAATTAAGGGTGAGCATTGGTGTAACAGCAGTGAACGGAATAGAGGCGTGGAGCCTCTGGCTGTGCTACGTGTTCATGCTTCTGGCGCTGCTTATTGTATAACAGTGATCTTTTGTGAATTGTTGCTGTGTTTGCTTGGCCTTACTACTTGATAACAATCTGGATTATGATAAGTGTCCATTTGTCATCCACAGCCAGGTATCGCATCTGTGTCAGGAGCCTGTACCATTGAGAAACTTTTCTCATAGATATCTCTTCTCTACTGCAGATGGCATGACTTTGCTTCAGAACTCATGGAGTCTGAATTGTGATTCACTTCAAGTCCACATGGTACCTTTTCCCACACCAATACCTCTATGACCATCAGGTCTTCCAGGCAATATAGACCAGTGGCAGGTTTACTTTCATTCCACCTTGGTCTTGCTTGCTTTCATCCCTAGGCCTACCTAAAACTAGTAGCGGCTTATGTCACCTAGTATGAGAGTTAGGGCAGTATTTTCAAATATTCTATATGCTGACTTCAGAATCTGGACTCCCAGAACTTTGCTTTCTTTATATTTTTAGAAATGTGAGATACAATAATGTATCCTTTACTGTGAAAGGGATGTCCAAGTATCCTTGGACGTATATTCCATTTCCTTAAAATTATGGTATGACAGAGATCAGGAGAGTTATCTACCACTGCCTCAGAGCAAGATATTAATGTATTCATTGATCATGACCATTCAGTGACCATGAACCATGTATTTGAGGCCATTTTGGTCTACTGTAGACAAAGTACCACATCTGACACAGAAGCTGCTATTGGACTTGAGTTTGAGGTCATCTGTTGTCATCTTCCAGGGTTTGTTTTTTGTATGGACCAGACTGATGAGCCAAATGGAATATAGTAGGAACCACCACTTCTGCAATCTAGTTCATGACATGGACTTCAAGGTAGGCACTAATATCTGTCATTTCCCCTGGGATAAGATTGTGATAGTCTACTTTACTTACAATTTTTGACTGGAAAGGCAGAATTTCAGAGGTTTCAACTATAATGATGAAACTGGAAGTCCAGTGGAGATCTCAGGAAGTTGAAAATGCCAGGAATGTAGGACACCTGGTAAGGAAAGGCACAAACAGTGAGCAGTGTCACCCTAAGAGAGAGGTTATGTGGGTTGCAACCTGGAATGCCACAGGGGCAAGGTCACCCAAGCTCTTTGGAGCTCATGTCTCACCACAACCTGCCCCAGGGATAGACACAGAGCTACAGATTTAATATTTGCCCTGCTTAGTTTGGTCTTGCTTTAGTGCAGTTTCAATCTTCCCATTTTTCTATTTGGGGATGTGAATGTTTACCCTGTGGCCATTGTATGTTGGAAGTATTTAACTTTGTTTTAAAAAGTTTTACAGGGGCTTACAGCTGAATTTGCCTTGAGTCAAACGAGACTGTACTTGGACTTTTTAATAATGCCAAAATTGTTAAAATTTATGTGACTATTAGAGATGGACATGATTCTTTTGGGAGCCAGAGTGGAATGTTCTAGCTTAGATTTTGTGTCCCCCCAAATTCTCATGTGTGCGGAAGGTGATTGAATCATAGAGGTACTATACTCATCAGTGGGTGTGTTCAGTTGCTGAATGTGCTGTTAGGTGGGAGGGCCTAGATGGAGGTGGGTCACTGAAACATGAACTAGAAGGGTGTATTCTTGTCTATTGCTCACCTTTTCTCTTTACTTCTTAGCTGCCATGGATTGAGCATACCCTCTACCATCCTGTTTCTGCCTGGGAACCAGCTGTCAATGGACTAAAACCATGAATCAAAATAAAGCTCTCCTACTTTACATTATTGGTGTCAGGTATTTTGTCCCAGAGATGAAAAAGTGACTAAGACACTAATTAACTTAATGTGGGTTATTTCTTTCTCTAATCTTTCAAGAAAAATCCTAACTAAATATTAGTACCATTTCCTGAGCCACTATATTAAATCTCATATTAATGGAGAGTGTTCTCGTACTGATGAACTCTCCCTTACTCAACTTTAAGTTCTGCCCTCATTCTTGGTCCAGCATACTTAGGATACCCTGCCATAGACACTCTCAAAGCTTCCATCAGTGTAAGTTTTCTAGGTCTTAATAGAATTTTGGGAATATAATTTTTCTCCTTCCTTTGCAGACTCAGCATACTATCAGCCAGTTTATATAATAACATGATTATAGATATTTTCCTCTCATCCAGCAGAAGTAGGGGTGGCTGAAGAACTAGAAAGAAGGTATATGTTGCCTTACAGACAACAAGGAGCATTGGGCCACTTCTGTAGGCCCCAAAAGTTCGGCAGGATCTGCAATGTAAAAGATTTTAAATTGTTGAACTAAAAGATCCATCTCAAGTCTCAGGCCACTCCTTTCCAATCAAGGTCCTGACCCTGGCATCAAAGACTTAATCAAGGTTGAGAACTTCACTTTCTCTGGAACTTTGCTAATCTTATAATTAAGACTTGCACTTGATCCTACTTCCCTCTTCCCCCAGGAGATCAGGAGATCAACACCTCTTTATATGCTGCCAAGGAGGTCCTCTGATTTTCACACTTAGCCTTCAATTAGCAATTAATTATCCTTAGCCTTTTCTTGTCTTTCTATACTGCATCAGTGCCACTCAGCAAGCCACCAGACTCCACTGTTCTTGTAATTGATACTTTCTCAGAACTTCTCTAACACTTAAGCTACTGCACCTGCCAGTGCATTTTCCTCCAGTGGTGTCCTATGCCAGGACGTCACTGGTAAAATCTTTTGACAGTTGCTTTGCTATAACGTGCTTGAAGTTTTGGAGTTTTCAGTGAGCCAACTACTACTTAGGGTGGGGTCCTTTGTGTTGCCTGGTTAGCAGGTGATCTGGTTTCAAAATTTCATTTTAGTTCACTTTTTCTTTCTCAGATCACTCTGCACAACAACTATCTTAGAACTTGTTCTCAGGGAAGTGGACTGTGAGATGGAGATCTCAATGTAGGACATTTAGGATGAGTGTCCTCAGGATCAATACTTTTTGGGGAGTAGAAGAGCTTGTTGAACTGTGCACTTTCCACAAGAGCCTCATACAATTCTATGGGGAGTCCTAGAGCTGGGGTTGTTCCTTAGCATTTCCCTGTCCCCACATTGTCAGTCACTGGATATAGAGTATCTGGGTATGAACTTTGAGAACTCAGCCTCCTCTGAAAAGAAGAGTTCCAGAGAGAGACTCAACTTAAATCTGTCATCCATTAATATCCAGGAGCTGGAGCAATGCTTACCTAAGCCCAGAAAGAGGATCTGAGCAGCACTTTACAGTGTCTATTGAAGTTTTCCTGCATCTTAATAATAACCCAGTAAAAATATGAGAGAAAGACAATATCAGATGTGTTCAGATAAACTGAACCAAATGAGAAACTTAAAGGCTTATTTGAAAAACAACAAATCTTTATTGAGAAATAATATGTTAATGAAAGAACAAAAACATATAAATGAAATACTCATTTCTAAATAAGACTTAATAGTAGATATGCCATTTTTTTCAAATTAATAGGGTAGAATATCCCAAGATAGATTCAAGTATATATAAGATTCTGTATAAGATGAAGTATGGTTCTTAAAATCACTGGAGAAAGGAGGATTATTAATAAATAGCTTTGAAAAAATAGCTAGCTGTTTACTGCAAATATCAAATTGTTTACAACATTTACCAAATCAAATTTCACATGAATTTAACATTTAAGTACAAAAAAATAAATAAAGATACTAGAAGAAAATATGGGTGCTTTTTAAAAAATCATTTTTTAGAGTAGGAGGCTTCCAGGCTAATGAACCACCGCTCCCAGCACAGAGGAGGAGGCTTCCAGGTCTAGGTGTCACAGCTCCAAGCTCAGAGTAGGAGGCTTCTGGGCCAAAGTATCACTGCTTCCAGCAAAGAGCAGGAGGCTTCTGGGTTGACATGCCACTGCTCCCAGTGCAGAGTAGGAGGGAACCAGGTCAATGTACCAATGCTCCCAGCACAGAGCAGGTGAGCCACATGAACACCAGCAGCAGCGCCCCCCCCGCCATCGAAATGAGAAGACATATAAATAAGTCTTAAAACCAGACTTCCAGATCACCTGCAGCAACCCCAAAGGAAAACAAGATGGAATACTCTGATACACAACTACCTGGATTCCCAGAGCTGGCAACAAAAGAAGATCTGGAAAAAATGAAATCAGAAATAATTTCTCACATAACAACAGAGATTGTGCCCATAGTGCAAGACATGATTAATAAATCTAGAAAGGACACAGAAAAAAAATAGAGGAGCTGAAGAACATGATGGAATTCCAACACATGAAAAAAATAGAATCCATAAAACAGATGAAAACAGATTTCCAGATTAAAAACTCCATTGAAAGTCTATGCAGCAGAATGAGCCAATGAGAGGACAGAATTTCAGATATAGAAGATAAGATTGCAATTAGTGACCAGGAAAAGAAAAATTGCCTTAAAATTGCAAAGGACCACGAGAAATCAATCCAGCAGCTGGTAGATGATGCAAAGAAGAATAACATAAGACTGATTGGAGTCAATGAAGAAACAGGAGAAAGTGCAGATGACATAACAAAACTGTTCACAGAAGTGATGGCAGAAAAGCTCCCAAGCAGTGGAAAAGAACTTGACATAGAGATAAGTGAGTCATATAGGACTTCAACTAGCCTTGATAAAAATAAAATCTACACACAGGCCTGTAATAGTTGAGATTCCAGAAATGCAACAGAAGAACAAAGTTCTACAAGAAGTTAGAGAAAAGAAACAAATCACATACAAAGGAAAGCCCATCAGAATGACAGCAGACTTCTCAACACAAACCATCAAGGCAAGAAGAGCTTGGAGTGACATATTCCAAGCCCTAAAAGAAAACAGCCTCCAACCCAGATTGATGTACCCTGAAAAATTATCTTTCAAAATTGATGGAGAAATAAGATAATTTCATGACAAAGAGCTCCTTAGGAACTTCGTAAATACCAAACCAGCACTCCAAAAAATTTTAGGCAATATCTTAGGAAAAGACAATGAGGATCACAACCCCAGGAAGCCCAGTAAAATGAATCCATTGGGCATGACAAGAAATTAAATGCAAACGGGGAGAGTCCAACAGAAAGAAAATGTCATGACAATCATGTCAACATGTATCAGTTATAAGCATCAATGTTAATGATCTCAATTCACCAGTCAAAAGAAATAGACTGGCAAAATGGGTCAAAAAGCAAGATCCAACAATATGCTGCATACAAGAACCACATTTAATTCAAAAAGAAACTCATAGACTAAAAGTTAAAGGGTGGAAAACAATACTTCATGTGACAGGAACCCCCCCCAAAAAGCAGGAGTAGCTATTCTCTGTGCAGATCAAGTGAATTGAAAACCCACACTGATTAAGAGAGACAAAGAAGGACACTACATCCTTGTAAAGGGAACAATCCAACAGGAAGAGATGACAATCATAAATATCTATGCACCAAACGCTAGTGCACCCAACTATATAAAACAAATACTAACGGACATGAAAAATCATATAAGCAGTAATACAATAGTAGTGGGGAACCTGAATACCCCACTGTCACAAACAGATAGATCAATTATACAAAAAACAAGCAACAAAATACTAGAACTCAATCAAACTCTTGAACAAATGAACTGAACAGATGTTTACAGAGTGTTGCACCCTGCAAAATCAGAATGCACATTCTTTTCAGCTGCACATGGGTCATTCTCCAAAATAGACCACATACTCACTCATAGAAGATATTTAAGTAAGTGCAAAGGAACTGAAGTTATCCCTTGTATATTACCAGACCATAGTGTGATGAAATTGGAGATCAATAGCAGAAGAAACCACAAAAATTTTATAAACACATGGAAATTGAACAACACACTTCTGAATAACCAATGGGTCACAGGAAATTAAAGAAGAAATCAGACATTTCCTTCAATTATATGACAATGACACTACAACATATCGAAATCTATGCGACACAATGAAAGCAATCTTATGAGGGAAATTCATAGCAGTGAATACTCATATTAGGAAAACAGAGTGAGCCCAATTAAATAACCTAATTCTGAATCTCAAGCTTCTAGAAAAAGAAGAGCAGGACAAACCCAAAACTCATGCAAAGGAGGAAATTATAAAGATCATAGCAGAAATTAGTGCAATGGAGACTAAGTGAATGATACAAGAAATTAATGAAGCCAAGAGTTGGTTCTTGGAAAGAATAAACAAAATTGACAAACCTTTAGCCAAACTTATCAGAAAAAGGAAAGAAAAGGTCCAAATCCATCTAATTAGGAATGAAAAGGATGAAATTACAATGGACCCAGCAGAAATTCAGAGGATAATCAATAGCTCTTTGAGAACCGATATGCCATTAAGATGGAAAACACAGAAGAAATGGACAGATTGCTAGATATGTATGAATTACTAAAGTTGAACGAAGAAGACCTAAACATTCAAAACAACCTAATATCAATAGATGAAACTGAAAATGTAATTAAAAATTTATCAACTAAGAAAAGCCCGGGTCCTGATGGCTTTATCAGTGAGTTCTACAAGACATTTAGACAGGAACTACTGCCACTACTGGTTAAACACTTCAATGAAATTGAAAGGGAAGCAATACTCCCAAATTCATTCCTGGAAGCAAGCATCACCTTGATCCTCAAAGCAGAGAAAGACCCAACCGAAAAAGGGAACTATAGGCCAATCTCACTAATGAACATAGATGGAAAAATCCTTAATAAGATACTGGCAAATAGAATGCAGAAGATCATAAAGAAGATCATACACCCTGACCAAGTGGGATTCATCCAAGGGATACAGGGATGGTTTAACATATGCAAATCAATAAATGTTATATACTATATCAACAGAGCCAAGGACAAAAATCATATGATCATCTTAATAGATGCAAAAAAAAAAGCATTTGACAAAATCTAACATGCATTTATGATAAAAATGCTTAAAACTAATTAGAATAGATGATCTCTACCTCAAACTGATAAAAGCCATCTATGAAAACCAACAGCCAGTACCATACTAAATGGTCAAAACCGGAAATCCTTCATACTAAAATCAGGAACAAGACAAGGATGTCCACTATCACCACTCCTGTTCAATATAGTTTTGGAAACACTAGCCACACCAATCAGACAAGAGAAAGAAATAAAAGCCATAAAGATAGGAAATGAAGAAGTCAAATTGTCATTATTTGCAAATGACGTATTACTCCATATAGAAGACCCCAAGAACGCCACCAAAAGTCTTTTAGACTTAATAATCAAATTCAATAAAGTAGCTGCATACAAGGTCAACACATAAAAATAAATAACTTTTCTGTACAGGAACAACAGACTTACTGAGAGAGATTTAGGGCAAACAATTCATTTTACAATAGCATCCAAAAAACTGAAATACCTAGGAATCAACCTAACAAAAGAAATCAAAGACCTCTACTCTGAAAACATAGCACTCTCAAAAGAGAGATTGAAGAGGATATCAGAACATGGAAAGACAGTTCTGTTTCCCTCAGGCATCAGGACCATTGCTTTGCTGTGTCCTGTATGGGGACTGAGGGCCTGTGAGAGGGAGTGAGGGAGAGTTCAAGGCCAGCTGCCTGTTGGTCTGACCTCCTTGCCTGGTAACCTTGAAGATCAGAGACAGAAGTGGAAAAGAAATCCAGTTAGCTGTGTTTCAGTCTTGTGCTGTTTCCATTGTTCCACTATACACTCAACAGAGGGAAGATATTTTTCTTCAACTCAGACAACCCTTGCAGAATCTATGATGGAGGTGACATGCTTCACCTGGTGGAGAAAGAGGTCCCGGTCCAAGAGGAGCCCCACTCCTTCCAACCCATGCCATGCCCACTGGCAATCAGCCAGAAGGCGAGGACCCCTTGCCCCTTGCCATGTCCACTGCAGCAATGCAATTTGCACCCCCCTCCCCCAACCCACGCCTCTGGCCTTCTGGCTGTGCCGCTACCTGGTTCCACATTACAAAGGCACAGGGGACACCAGACCACCATACTTGGTAATTTGGAGGGATCATCACCTCCCACTGGAAGCTGGAATATCTTCAGGGGAAGGGCAGCTGGAATCTGCAGTAGGGTCTTGCAGAGTTCAACCCTGCAGTAGGACAGGGAACTCAACTTGGGACTTGCAGCCAGAAATCTGCCTGAATCCCATGGGTCCGCAACTGGCTTGCTGAGACTCTGACTTATATCTGCACACTGCTCCCCACATTATCTATTGAGACAGCAGAGATATAACCTGAAGGAGGCCCTTCATTTTCATTTTTATTTTTTAATTCTTATTTTCAAAATTATTATTATTATTGGGTTTTTTGGCTCTTATTTTTAATTTTTTTCCTATTCTTTTCAAATTTTTATTTTTCTCTTCTTTTTTTCCTTTCTTTTCTCTTTCCTTTCTCTCTCTCACACTGGCTCTCTTCCTGTCCCACATTATTCTTCATCTCCCTTCTTGTTCCTGTTCTGGTCCTAATTCAGATTTCTTCTTTATTTTTCTTTTCTTCTCTTTTTCTCTCTCTTGTCTGTGTCCTCTGGCCTAACTGCTAACCTTCCACTATCCTTATACCTATCTATACCTCCCTCCTCAACTCCTTCTAACTCCTCATCCCAAAGGGTAAAGTTGCCATATGGAGGAGTTTACTCACTACAAACATAAGTTGGATTGGTCTTCGATTTTGATTTAATTCACACAGTTAAAGGTGATAGATTAATAACCACCACAAATTGTCATTTTCTAAGATGTACTTGATGCTATGGTGTTGCTGATAGTATCACTTGTGCTAAGGTGTTGTGATTGATCTAATCAGTTGTCCTTCCTGGTATAATGAAAATGAGATAGCCTCAGAGTCATTAGAGACTCAAAGCCTAAAGACCAGCAGCTATATCTGGAAGACACTTCTGAGAAGCAATCATTTCATAAGGGTTCTAATTACAAGCAACAAAGATACAATAAGCAATTATAAAGTATCAACCCAGGAATTAAACCAAGGACAGTACCAAAAACAAAAATGAGAAGACATTTAAGCAAGGTACATACTCTGACTTCCACACCATGAAGAGTAAATTCTGGGGAAACGAGGTGGAAAAGTCCAGTCATCAATCACCTGGACATGCTGAACTGATAGCACAGGAAGTAACAAAACAGATGAATGAGGCTTTAGAAAAATTCAAAACAGAAATAATCTCCCAGATAACTACAGAGAAAGTGAGCAGAGTGAAAGACATGATTAGAGGCCCTAGAACAGAAACAGATTAAAAAAAATAGATGAGCTTAGAAACATGCTGGAAGCCATGAATGCCCAGCATAAGAAAGAAATGGAAACCATGATCACCCAACATAAGAAAGAAATGGAATCCATGAAACAGATTCAAACAGATATCCAGGAGATTAAAAACTCCATTGAAAGTATCCACAGCAGATTAAGAGAATGTGAAGACAGAATATCAGTTATAGAAGACAGGATTGAAGTTAATGACCATGAAAACAGAGATTTCTACAAAATACAAAGGGACCACAATAAATCAATCCAGCAGCTGATAGATGATGCAAAGAAGAATCACATAAGACTGATAGGAGTCCATGAGAAAACAGGAGAAAG
>NW_004624762.1:7485209-7554559 GCF_000247695.1 Heterocephalus glaber | reverse complement strand
GCTGAGATTCCACCTCACCCTAGGAAGAATGGCTGTTATCATGAAATCAACCAAAGACAAATGCTGTGGGGAAAGAGGAACACTGCTCCACTGTTGGCGGGAGTATAGACTGGTGCAACCACTGTGGAAATCAGTATGGGGATACCTCAGTGCACTAGAACTGGAAGTCCATTTGACCCAGCTATTCCCTTACTGGGTATCTTCCCCAAAGAATTAAAAGAATCATACCACAGTGATACATGTGCATCCACATGTTCGTAGCAGCACAATTCATAATAGCTAAAACTTGGAATCAATCCAGTTGCCCATCAACTGGAGCCTGGATAAGGAAAATGTGGTTGTTTTTTTTTTCAAGAAAATGGAGTATTATTCAACCATAAAGAATGAGAAACTAGAGATATTTATAGCTAAATGAATGCACATTGAGGCAATACTCTTAAGTGAGCTAAATAAGACACATATGTCTAAATACTGAATAGTTTCTCTAGTGTGAGAAACTGAAAGTGTAAATGAGGACTAAAAGGTATAATAGATAATGTGAAATAGAAAGAAAAGAGTCAAAGGGGAAGGAGAAGTGGGAGGGGTAGGGGATAGAAAAGAAGGGAATGGAATTAATATGAGAAAATGAAAAAATGGAAACAAAGTCTTTGTAAATAGGGAGAGATGGAGGAGCAGAAGTGAGGGCAGGGGAAAGGGGAAAAAATAAGATCCAAGAGAGTTTATGTAAAGGTGCGTATTTCCAATGATGAATGTCATTATATTGTACACTTAAATGTACCAATAAACTCAATGGCAATAAAAAAACTTGTAATACCTACAGTTGTCCTGGTTGAGTGAATTTTACATGCTTATATCCAGAGACTTTAAATTGCTAAATTTACAGATAATGTGAATTCAGTATGGAAAATGATTTTGCAATCTATATCCCAAAGTTTCATTTACATTCTTTAACCTAGTGTTTCCACTTCTAAGAATGAGCCTTAAAAAAAAAGCACTGATATACCCAAAGATTTGCCTATAATTATGTTCAGATATACCCAAAGATTTACCTACAATTATGTTCATTATACAATTGTTTCTAATACCAAATGTTTGAAACAGTCTAAGCCTAACAATAGGCACCCAGTGAATAAATAATGACTTATCTATATCATAAAATATGACTTACCTTTAAATATGATGTTTTAGAGCAGTATTTAGTGACAAAATAAGTGCACAGAATATTACGCGAACTTAGCAAACAGTAAAATGTGAAGTAAAAATGATCCTTCTATTTTGTGACAATGTTTTCTGAATCAATTTTGAATGAGTACACTAAAAATAAATTAAAAAGTTATCTGCAGTGTTGGTCTTTATTCCACCATGGTGTTATTCTGATTACTTTAGAGCAATTAAACTGAAAAAGAAAAGAAAAAAAAAACAACTAAGGAATAAAGTTGGTCCACAGGTCTCTCATCATAAACTTGGATATTTGAAGATGTAAAAATATTTTTAAAAATTCTAAAACAGGAAAGCATAAAAAAAAGTGTAGCATTAAAAGATGAAAGACAAAAAGAAGAAAAAGTAAAGGAAAAAATTTTCAAAAAGTAGAATTTTATGGCTAAAGTGAACTAAGGGTTTCAAAAAAAAATTCTTATATAGGGACAAAGATTTAAAACTGATTATGGAATAAGAAGCAAAGAAACCTTTTGGCTGATTGCTTGGCAGCACCAGGGTTCTGCTGATGAATGATTAGTGTAGTGCAAACTCCATCAGGCCTATTTTACATTCATCTTTTCTGCCAAAAGGAATGATGCTGGACTGTGAAAGGAAGCACAAACATCAGTAGGAAGGAACTGTGGCTTAATGTGAATGAACATATCCTGGGACCTCCTTGCTCTGGATGAATTCTAATTTCCTGGCTGGAGCAGATGCATTTTTCTGTTCTTGCACTTGAGAGGCAGGAAGACAGATCTCTGCCAGGGATTGTGGACCAACTGTGGGGAGAATGGGAAGGGGCCAGTGGACAGGAGATGAGTTAGCTTAGTTCTTTGTTTCAAAAAAGAAAGGTAATGCCTTAATCTTTTAGTTTGGTAAGAAAGGTGCTCAAATAAATTATTAAGGGAAGGGATCTGAGGAAACTCAGAATATGAAGCAAATAATCCTTATAAAACAAAGGCAAACCAAGAAGGGAAAAAATACTACCTGGAACAAATGAGAGCCTCTGTTGATACTGTGGGAGAGGTGAAGCATAAAAAAAGGTCAAAGTCCACTCACACACATCTGGAAATGTGCTAAGAGGTGTTGTTCAGGAGAAATAGAATAAAACAGGAGTTCTTGATACAGTTGTTTTCAAGAAACATGCGGGGCCAGGTGCAAGGCTGTGTTCAAATTCTGGCACATGTACTAAAGATGTAGAAATTGGTGATTTGATTCAGGCATTTAAGCTTTAGAAATGAGTTGGAGAAGTCTGGAAATGTTACCATGACTAAGGGCCTCACAACTCTGCTGGATTCTGCATGAATTTTGATGAGTGTCTGATCCATTTCTTATCAGTTGTTTAAAATTGTTAATAGGAGAAAAATAATGTAACACAGTATAAGATATAACAATTTTTTAAAAAAGGAAGTGAGAAAGCCATTATCAACATCCAAGTTTTAATTTTTATTTCCTCCTATTCTTTTTCCTTCCCTCCCTTCTTTCCCCTCTTCCTTCCTTCCATTATCAAATATTATGTTAAACACTAGGGGTACTCACTCATTTAACAATTATTACTAGGCACCAAGGATTCATTGGTGAAAAAGACAGGCAAAGTCCCTGTTCTTGTAGTAACTAAAATTTAATGTGGTGGGGTGGGAGTGGTGTGGAGGTGGTGAGGGAATGATAAGCAAATGAGAAGTTGTGACATGTGTTATGAAAGTGAATGAATCAGATCAGGGAGATGGAGAGTAATGGTGGTGAGGATTGCTGTGGAGGAAGGCCTCTCTAAAGGTGACTGACATATTAGATTGAAGATGTCCCCCTAAAATCTCATGTGCTCAGAGGAAAGGCTTTTAGATCGTGATTGGGTCATGTACTCATTGGGTATTATACTCATTGGAGGATTCATTGACTGGTGAATTCAGCAGGTGAGTGTGCTTTTGGGAAGTGGGGTTTGGTCAGAACAGGTGGGTCACTGGGGAGATAATCTCCCTGCCCAGTTCCTCTCTTCTCTGCTTCCTGACTGCCATGATGTGAGCAGCTTTCCTTCACAAAGGGCTTTTCTCCATGCCTTTTCTGCACTGGAGCCAGCTGACCAGAGACTGCAACCATCAGCCAAAATAATTTTTTTCCTCCTTTAAATTGTAGGTGTCAGTTGTTTTGTCTCAGCAATGTGGAAAGTGACCAAGACATATTCTGGTAACAGAGTGGGGTCATTATGCTGAATATATCTGAATATTTGTGGTCCTGTGGTTCAGAAGCCTTTGGAACTCATTCATGAGAAGAATTTGGAAAGGTATGGAGGTCCCAGCTACAGAAGTCTCGGAATGCTGTAAGCCATGCTTGATGGGAAACTCTGGTCAGAGCTCAGAAGACAAGAATGCTGATAGAAATACAGATGATAAAAGCTGGGCTGGTTCAAAAGCTACATCAGTACTTGGATTTCAGACCATTTATGTAATACTCTGGCAAAAAATTTGTCTACATCTTTCCCATATCCTTGAAAATTTGTGGGAAACTGAGATTAAGGACTTAGACTAATGAATAAAGAGGAAATTTTATGGTAGCCCAATGTTGAGGCATAGCATGGGTACCACTGGCAGCTTTTGGCCATAGCTATCATGAGAAGCAGGAGCAAGAAGCAGAGATGAATAATTTGAAAAATTTTGCTGGTGGCCAGAAAGGAAGTGTCTGTAGAGTTGGGGGCCTTTAAAGTTTTGGCCCAAGACAGATTAATTGCTGAAATGATTAACATTAAAAAGAAAACAAGTGCTTTGTAGCAGGACAATTTGAAAAAATACCTTTAGGAAATCTCAGAAATCTACATCACCACATCTATCCAAAGCTTAAGGGTGCAGAGCTGTAAAGCTTTCATTTGAGAAGAAAGCCCCAGGGAACCCTGGTTGAGAAGGACTACTGAGGGAACTGGTTCCTGGGCTTCTATTCACAGTGGTTGGCCATCCAGGCACTCAGAGGCCTCTGCAGTCATGATCTAAGGGAGACCAGCTAATGCTTGAGTTGGTGACAGACCTTGGCATCATCCATGTGGTGCTAGTTTTATGGGCATGCAGAATTCAGGGGTTGTGTGTTCATGGAAGCTTTCACGCAGATTTCAGAAGAAAGCCTGCTAGATCAGGCAGTGTCCTCCTGAGAAGGCAGTGGGTCAAGCTGTGAGAGTGAAGCAGAAAATTCTTTGGAGACCCCAGGAAGTGGGAGAAACTAAGAATGTGGAATGTCTGCTAAAGCAAAGCCATCACAAGAGAGAGGCCATGAAGGCTGCAACTGGCAAGGCTGTAGGGGCAGAGTTGCTCAGTCTGTTAGAGTTCATATCTCTCCACAACTTGCTCTGCATGCTGAACATGGAGCTATAGGAGTTTATGTTTGCCCTGATGGGTTTCAGTATTTCTTTGGCCTGATTTCTTTCTATCTCCCTATTTCCCCCTTTTTCATGGGAATGTTTACCCTGTTCCATTATATGTTGGCAGCATTTAACTTTCATTTGACTTTTACAGGGGCTCACAGCTAAGAGTTTGCCTTGAGTCTCAGAGGATACTTTGGATTTAGACTTTTCAGCAATGCTGGAACCGTTAAAACTTTAGTGACTCTTAGAAATGAACTAAATTCATTTTGCATAAAGAAATGCACATGAATCTTTTGGGGGTAGAGGTGGAATATTATGGTATGCCTCCCCACATGTGCTAAGAGGCAAGGATTTTAGAAGGTGATTGGATCATGGGGACACTCTACTAATTGGCATATGAACTGTGCTCATCCTCTGTTGAGTTCATCAGCTGAGTGTGCTGTTGGGAGACTGGGTCTGGTCAGAACAGGCAGGTCATTGGTTGCATAACTTGCAAGGGTATATATCTCTCCCCAGCTCTGCCCTTTTCTCTCTGCTTCCTGACCACAATGATGTGAGCAGCTTTCCTCTACCCAAGCCCTTCCACCTTGCCATTTCTGTCTAGAAGGCAGTCAACCAGCAACTGTAACCATGAGCCAAAATAAATCTCTCCTCCTTTAAGTTGTGAGTGTTGAGTATTTTGTCTCAATGATGAGGAAAGTGAAAAATAAAGAGTGACATTGAGGCAAGAAACTGTCCTAAGTGAGGCCTGCAATCAAACATCTGGGGGCAGTCTTTTCTAAAATTGATGGCTAAATAAGCAATAATGGTCTGCCATTTAGGAAAAAAAGAAGAGGGGATATCTTTCAGACAGAGGAATGTCTTTTGCAAAGTCTCAAAGAGCATGGCTTATCTAAGTGACTGAAGGAAATTTGATTTGAAGTAGGACTTGAGAATTGTCAAAAATGAACTTGAAGATAAGAAGGGATCAAAAGACAGACATCCTTGTATGACATGCTCAGGGTCTGGACTAATTTCTAGTGATAATGAGGATTCATTTTTGGTCTTAAGCAGGGTAGAAAATGATCAAATTTTTACTTTAGATAACTGGATGCTGCAAAATGATATGGTTGTTGTTGGCGGTGGATAAAAGGAGAAGTAAAGAGACCACTTTTAAAGCTGCTGTGGAAATTCAAGTAAGAGCTATTGGTGGCCTGAACTAGGCTAGTGACAGTGAAGATGGAAAGAAAGGGGAAAAATCAAAAGAGGAACAAGTGGTGAGGTTAAGGGAGAAGAAGCAGCAGGTTTGGGGGTGAGGACAGGGTTGGTAAAAGTGAGGAGTTTAGCGTTGGAGTTTGAATAAGTTCAAAGTGCATTTGGGCACTAGGTGACAATGTCAAGTAATTTGAATGTGATAGTTTGATGGGAGGTGTGACCGAGCCAGGTACCTAAGCATGTTACAAAGGCTACAACCTGGGTTTGGATCCCTTTTGACTCATCTTAGACAGTTGGACTAGATTTCATAGATTTCTTTCATCTTTAAAATCCCATAGCTAGGGTGAAAAAGAAAGGTTGAACTTATAAGAAGAAAAACTTTGAAAGGATTTTCCACACAAATAAGCAATTTAATTTTAAATCGATAGGCTGAAAACTAAAATCAACTTAGTTTTGTGGCAACAGAAATAGAATGTGGGAAACAAAGGGCATGGAGGGCTTTGGTGATGCTCTATAAACAAGCCACAATGAAAACAAACACAAGAGAGGAAGGGACTAGATGGAGAAAAAGATCATTTGAGGCTATAAACAACTAGTGGGAAATGTTTACAGAAATATCATCAGTTTGCTTGGTAGTGTTAAGATGACTGCAAATAAACATTATGTTTGTAGGGTTTAATGCCTTCATTTATCAAATGTGATAATGGAGTTGAGAGCACTCTCAACTCTGTTAGAGTATGGAATTCTATACATGCATAAGAAATGATTACTATTTAAGCTTTTTCAGTTGGAGAAAAATAATATTCTTTTTGTTTTCCCCATTTAGAACTCAAAGAAGAAGCTCAGACAAAAGAAGGTGTTTTGTTTCCTACATGATCCCTAGAGAAAGAGAAATTTTCCTATGCCACAAGTGAGGAATTTGAGCAATTTATTCTAGATAATTTAGGACAATGGCATTCAGGTTCCTCTGCATGTCTTAGCTAGGTCTACAGGGAACTACAGGATCTGTCAATTCTGTTAAAGTCTGTTTTAAGATTATTTCATTTCTGTGAGTGCCTTTGATAAATCAGTGAGTGTCTTAATACTCTGCAGACAAGAACAAATGTAATTTGAAGGAAAATAACACAGAAAGGCAGGAGTTGGGGATAGAGAGAGGATGTGGCGGGGGGGGAGAGAAAGGATGTGGAAAGATAAGCACAGGTTCATATATGTATTTTTGTGGTTAATCATTTAGCAGAGTTCATAAAGTTTTCCTCAGCTGAACATGAACTCCCCGAGGCAGAGCTGGAAAGCCTGGATGCCTATCCATGTAAGTTCTTCCTTATCTCCATCTCTTGGCTGCTGACTAAACCATTTTCCTGTAAGCAGAGTCATGGCTGCCACGTGGCATTATTTATGGACAGTAAAGCTCACTCTTGCCTCCCACACAGGTGTTTCTTAGCCTCTCCTTGCTCTCATGTCCTTTTTGTTCCCGATGTCTTTTCATTCATACATATTTTAGCAATATTGATGTCAACATATTGCCTTAAGAACATTTCTTTAATTGCCATTTATAGAGAATGTTCCCCCTTTTCCTCCTGCTATACTTATGGAAGAGAACATCTTTTCCAGAGGACATCTGCCTTTTCTCCTTCTGATATTTCCATTTTCTGTCCTTTTTCTTCTTTTTCTTCATTCAGGAGGTGGTCAATACGGGGAAGCTAATACCTGCAATGAATTCATTCCTCCCTCACCCTTCTCTCTTCCCTGACTTGGATCCCTGAGTCAAAAATGTGGGCTGTGTGAAGTTCCCTAGGGGAATGAGTCCCTCTCTCCAAGTGGCTGAGTAACATTCTACATGTGGCAGTCACATGGCTGCATGTTCTGTCTTTGGGTGGGATTGGACATTGATTGACAAGGCACCAATAGCAACTAATTTTATATTCCCAGAGCTCAGCTCTGCTGTGCTCCTCTCCAGGTGGCAAAGGGTGGACTGAAGGCCTGCAGAAACTGGGAGAGTCTGGGTGAGTTTTGATATTTAATGTTGCTCTGATCCATTTGCAAGGCAGGGAGGGAAGACTGTGGGTGGTACAGGGCCTCTGGGGTGTAAGTGACACTCTGAATGCATTCCTTTCTTCCTCTGTGGCTGCTCCCTGATCTAACAGAAACAGAAGGCCACATAGAAAAGTCTTAAACTTTAAAGTATGTTTGGTGTGCTGGGAATTGAGGGTGGGGAGCACTCTTCCAAACTGGTAGAAAGACCCCCAGCATTGTAGTAAAAGAAAACCCTTTAAAATATCTGAAGGCAAATTAAAATAAATAGGGCCACCTTGCCTTTTTCCTTCCTGACAAGATTTTTCATATAGCCACACAAGCATAATCACTGTGCCTGGGAGTCTTGAGGACCCCACAGACACTTGATGGACTCAAAACAGGGACTTGGAGGCTGTGCTCATGGGGGCTGAGCCCCAGAGAAGGGATGGCAAAGAATTCTTGTACAGCCCTATGTATTATAATAACATCACTCCCCGTCTACCATATTTAATCACATCTAAGTTGCCACCACGACAGGGAAAAATTACCAATTAAACTATGATGTCATTAATTGTAAGATGCATTCTGATTTTCAAGATGTTAATATATGAACAGCCTTAGAATGGGTGAAATACAGTAATGAATGCTCTGTGAATCCTAAAAGGGAAAAGGGACTACCTATTTTTCATCTGATTTTCTTTACTAAAGCACTAAGCAGTAAGTGTAGCATGTCCTTGAAATTCTTTTTTCTGGGTTGAGTAGGTCATAATTGCTACACCTCACCCAGTTGGAGATTAGGTGTGGCTTTGACCTTCTCCATGTGTCTTATGCACTTTGGAAAGTTAGACTTGTCCCCTGTGCCCAGGGGAAAGCAAATCTATGTAACAGACAGTGTATGCTTTTTAGACATCTCCATTTTACTGTGTCCAAAGCATTTTTGTGACAGTCCAGTTACTCTTCTTCCCAATATAATCCAGGATGTACTGTTGAACCCAGTGTGCATGTGTTTGGGGAAAAGTTTTCCATAATCCTTCTTTTTTTTATCTTCCCACATCAAAATTTACCCATCCTGAGTTCTTTCCCATAGGACCTTGCTATTACTAGGGAGCTAGTTGGTTACTCTGGAAGTAAATAGTGCTAAGCCCATAATAGCTTAGGTCATTCTTCCCAATAAACATATTTTAAAGTTTATTTTATTTTTTGTGGTGCTCGAGATCAAACTTAGGGCCTCACACATGGTAGGCAAGCACTATATTACTGAGCCATATCCCTAGCCATTACCATATTGTTCAAATCAGAGTATGTACACGGGAACCTGTTCTAAGCTTTCACCAGGTTGACACCCAGACTAACAGAAAGATATAGGGCAGATCTAACAAAAATAAAAAAATCTCTTCAACCTTGAGCTCATGATACATATTATTTTTTGACTGGAACATTATCTGAGCTTAGACTAAATCTCAGAATTCTCCTTAACAGAATGGTCACCCCTGTAAGAAAGAAGGAGCCTATTTTGCAGCTCTGAGTCCTAATAGACAAGGAAATTTAGCAGCTGGCATCTTTTCTCAGTTTGGACCATAGTCAGCTCCTTTCCATCAGAGATCTCTAGATCCTTTAAGTTACAGTAAAGGAAATAGTAAGAAAGAACATGGAACCTTATTTTCAGAAATGTTTTAGTCTAAATAAACCAGCACATTTGTCAGAACTTAACACCGGGAGGTGTTTGGGAGACTGGTATGTGCTTCTCCTATATACTTGGAACTTCTCTGGGCAACCCAGACATACAGAAAATGTATGGAAGGTCCCATATGAAGAGATGATTAAAGGGCTGAGGGGGTGGGTGGTCTGTTGAAGAACTGATTCACCTGGAAAGGAGAGGTATGCTGGCTCACCTGAGAGTGGTTTTGAAGTGCTAGGAGCATTGTTTTGGTAAAAACCCTCACCAGGCATCACTAAAGATGACAGACATTATGGCAGAGGAATGCAAGTTTGCTTAAAGAGCTCCCAGGCAAGTCATGTCACACACCAATTGTTCAGTATATACTAGATGCTAGAAACTTCTAGTGTGTGTGTATGGGGATGTCCATTTGTGATGGGATTGGGAGGCTATGAATTACCTGCTCCCAAGCAACTGGCCACTGGTATGGGGGAAGCACTCCCTTAGTAGTGAGGCCTACACAGTACCCACACAGAGCTTGAAGGACACTCTTCTTTGTACTTTACCTTAGCTTTTTGTACCTGTGGCAGTCAGCTTTCCATTGCTGTGACAAAAGACCTGAAATAGTCAATTTAAATGGAGGAAAAGTTTATTTAGGTTCATGGTTTTAGAGGTTTCATTCTGTGGTCATGTGGCCTTATTGCTTTGGCAGAGGAGACTGCTTACCTTATGGTAGCTGGGAAGCAAAAAAAGAGAGAGGGAGGGGCTGGCATCCCAATATCCTTTTCTAGGACGTATACTCAATGACCCAATTTCTTTCCACTAGGGTCCACCTTCGAAAGATTCTACCACTTTTCAATAGTACCACAGACCAGGGACCAATCCTGTAATATATTGGCCTCTGGGGGACACTCAAGACCATTTGTATTAGTCAATTTCTTGTTGCACAGACAAAGTACCTGACATATACTATTTAAAGGAGGAAAGCTTGATTTTGACTCATGGTTTCAGAGGGTCCAGCATGGCTAGCCGGCTCCAAGGCAGAAATGGCATAGTAGGAGGGCCTGGAGAGGAAACTTCTCAGCCCATGGAAGCCAGAAAGCAGAGAGACCAGGAAGAGCCAGAGCAAGAGATACACCCTTGAAAGGTATACCCCCAGTGATGTACCTCCTCCAAAGAGGCTCCATCTTCTACTAGCATAGTCAGCTGTAAACTCATCAATGGATACATCTACTGATAAACATAATGTTCCCATGATCTAGTCAACTTCTGAAAGCCCCATTTCTGAACATATGAGCCTTGTGGGATGTTTTAGATCTCAACCATAACGTCATAAAAGTACCCATTTCACAGATGGGGAATTGAGATCTGAAGCTGTTCTGTAAATTAGATCACACTGCTGGCAGAGATCTATGATTCACTTGGAGCCAAAATTGGCACCCAACAGACTCCACAGTGCATTCCCTGAATCATAATATTGTGCTGTCTACAGTCACTGTTCATCTGGGCAGAAAGAGCTAATCTCCAAAAAAAGAAGTGTAAAGGAATGGGAACCATCATGGATTACTTAATCCAAATTCAATGAGATTGCCAGTGGCCACTTAGTCATTCTCTCTAATTAACTAAGTGTTTCTCTTATAAACTTTGAAAGTAATATAAGGCTAAAGTAGGAGAGAGAAAAGAACCTCTCCAGTTAAGGAGCTACACATTATTATGTCCCATGGTCAGAGGTAGTCTCAGTGTAGCAACAGTCAGGATTCAGGACACTAGTTTTTCCAAGGAAATTAGACCTTATCCATCACTTCACTTTCTCCACAAAGACCTCAAAGGCCTACTTCTTCCTTACTCAAATGTCTCCTTCTTTTGTCTCTCTCAGGCCTTCTGCATCCATGTCATACAATTTAAATATAGGAAAATATTGGTTCTAATGAATCTCATGAAAGAATGATTTTTTTTTTTTGGTATTGGGAAATGAACTCAGGGACCTTGAGCTTGAGAGGCAGGTGGCGGAACCACTGAGCCAAATTCCTGGCCCAAAAATGAATTCTTGAATTAAACATGAAGTCTCTAGGAGAACTGAGGGCCTGTCTTATTTCTTTCATTTCTTGCTTAGAGTTCTAGTTTAATCTATAATGGTTATTTGGCAAATACCATTTGGACTCAACTGACTCGAGTAGTCCCTCGTAGTAAGTAACAGGCAAACCAGTGCTGGGCTCAGAAAGAAGACTAAAGCCCCAAGCTAGTGCTATCATCATGTCTGCTGCTAATCTTTGTTTAGAAAAGAAATCTGGATTTTTCTGCTATGATGTTCATCACCTGCTTCATAAGAATTTCCCTTGGAAACCCATTTTACTGTATGAGAGACAAAGCAAATTCTTTAGTGGCTGAGCTGAGAGTCCAGGCCTCCTGGCCATTAACCCAGTGCTTGTTTCTCTGTAACTCCATCAGAGACTTAGATAAGAAGTCCTGGTAAGGGACAGAAGTTGCAAGTAAATTTATGGATCACCAGTAAGTTAGAGTTTTCAAGGGAACTTGTCTAGGTTAGCAGTTCTGAGAATCTAGTCTGGGGAAATGGCCTGAATTTTTATTTAGAATGCATGTTCCTGGGCACCTCTGCAGAACTACTCAGTCAGTACACTTGAAAGCCAGCCCAGCATTCTACATGTTCCGCATGATCCCCAGATAATACTCACACCTACGAATTTGGTGGACAAGCTGGTGAAATATTTTCCCACAACAGCAACAGTTTATTAATTTCTTACAGTAGCAACAGTTTATTAGACTTTTTGCATAAAAAGTTCTGGGAGATGATTTACTTTCTTCTGTTTCATTACTTTCTTAAAGGGCCATTTTTTTTGTTTGTTATCTTTCAATTTACTGGATAATTAAAGTGATATTTAAAAGGAATAAAAGAAAAGAATAGTCCACATTTTAAATCACCAGCTTTCTTTCTCTTGCAGTTTGGTCTGGGTCCTCTGTATTATATATGCATATAAAAATTATTTTCCTATACATATGCTATGGCTTACATCTAGAATGTCCTCCCAAAGGCTCATGTGTTCACAAATGGGCTTTTGGAAGGTGATTGTGTCAAAGCAGTGCCGTATTTAGAGCTGCATGTGCTGTTAGGAGGTAGGGCCTGGTGGAAGAGTTGAGTTATAGGGGGCGTGGCCCAGAAGGGTATATCTCTCTGATTGGCTCCTTCCTTCTCTCTCTGCTTCCCGGCCACCATGACATAAGCAGCTTTCCTTCATCCAGGCCCCTTCGCTGTATCATTTTTGCCTTGAAAGCAGCCAATCATGGACTGAAATCATGAGCCAAAATAGACCTCTCACTCTTTACATTTTGGGTGTTGGGTATTTTGTCTCAGTGATGAGAAAGTGATAGCATATAATTTGTTTTCAATTTATTAGCCACATATACTTGCAGTGGATGAAATGTGTGTGCAAAAGGATTCCCTCTGGTAGCTGACTCCCCTAAAATGGATAATCTCCTGCAGAGATGCAATTCGGAAAAGAATAAGGTGGGGAAAAAACATTCTGTTTGACCTAGTCTGTTTAACATAAATGATGTTTAATCCCTTTTCTTTCCCATGCTCCTCAGGGTTTTCTACACAATATTTAATGTAAATCCTGGGATGAGCCCTACCCGGAGCAGGATCTACAGAGGTTCCATGGCAGGAGCAATGAGCCTCTGCTGGGTTCCTTCGCAGCTTTCCTGCTCTGGCTCCCTGAGCCATGATTCCTTCCTCTTCCTCATTTTCAGACTCTACCTTGCTGCTGGGTGGATGAGGAACTACTTATGACATCTTTCCAGGTGTGTATTTTGCCATCCATAAAATGGCTAGATTTACACTTCATCAAAGCATCTTCATCAATACCTCAAGGTTACTTTTTAGAACTATATTTATAATATACTGGTAAACAGAAGTTCTCTTGGATCAAGAGGTTTGAATTTCTGCCAGGATAATATAATCAAGCCTGGCTTATTGCCCTGTTGAAGCCAAATATTTCTCTAAGAGACAATTTTCAAATAGGATTAACATTGCAGTCCCAGAAATTGAGGCTCTTGTGACTAAAAGTAGATAATAGGATCTGAACACAATTTTATAAATCATCTGTTCTAGGGTATTCTGAAGCTGAGAAAGAAAAAAGCACATTCCAAGGCCGTATAGCTAATCAATGACAGAGCTCGTGAATTAAATCTGCAGACTCCTTGTCCAGTGCTCATCCCAGAGCAGCACCAAAAAAGGGCCCATCTCTTCTGTAACAGATATTTCTGTCATGCTTAGGAGCATGGTGAAGGCAAGAGAGGCCATATCTGGATTCATAGGCATCTGTAACTCAGGTTGAAAGGATGGCATCCCTCAGGTAGCAATGCACAGGGAGACTGCTTCTTTTCAGGACAGACAGAAACATTTTTTAAAACAAAAAATGCCTATTATACAAATCACACTGGCCAAGTGTCTTTGAAAATTTTATGCATGCTAAAAGTTAAAACATAGAGCAGTTTGTTTTTCACTTATTCACATTGCTGTCTGGCACTCTAGTTAGAGACTGTTAGCCCCTCCAATATTAGCTGTGCAGGGCTGGTACAGCTACCTACTGTGTCTGTGTTGTTCTGTCCTCTTCTTGAGAGTATCTGTCTGACTTACTTGAGAGTATCTGGAAGAGAGTATCTCACTTGAGAGATACTTGACAGTATCTGGAAGAATTGAGATGACTTACGGTATTTCAAAACTTACAAGAGTCATATGAGAATTCCGAAGATCTGACACAAATGTTACGTATTTTAAGAGAAAGCCATTAAAGGAAAAATGAGAACATAAGAAAAGCCAGGACTAAGACGGTGGAGACTATCATTCATCCTCAGCTTATAGCTTTGACAGCCTGGCCAGCTGTGCTGAGGTCTGCATTGTGGGTGAATAGATGGGTAACTCGGATCATACACCATTCTCAGTGATTTCTTGGCTTCTACTAGTCAAAGTTCAAAGTGTAACATCTCTCCAGAATATTTTATTTTTTTTATTCCCTGTCTCTCAAGTAGAAAGCTTCAGAAGGATACAATGATTGCCCAATGACACAAACTTTTCCAAGGATTCAGAGAGCCAAACTCAGCCTGGTGAGAAAACAAATAAAGAAAATACTAAAATAACATTGAGGGCAGTGGCCCCCAAGGAACCTGCCAAAAAGATATGAAGTTTGATTAGAATAATTATTTTAATTGAATTATCATTTTAAATCAATTAAAGGGAAGGATTTCAGTGGAAAGATGCCAGGTCTTATGCATGGGATCCATTTTCTGGGCAGCGTGTTGGGAGCCTAAATGATATGCATGATTGATTGCTGGGTATGTTCATGCCCTCTGTAATAAGCACTCTCACGCAAAACCTCACACAATTGATCTTCACACCCAGGGCCGCAGACCTCAGCTCTGCTGAGCCCTGTAATGGAATAACTCAGGGTGATTATGTGGTTTAGTAAATATACATAAATTAAGGATAGTGTTTGAAGGCTGCCAATAACGACCTCAGTTTCCCGCTAACCCCGAGAGGAGTGAATTAATTCTTTAAGAGTTCGGGGCAAAGGCAAGCCAGGACAGAGAAGATTAGCTCCTTCTATTTCTCCCCTCCCATGATTGGTTACCTTCCTGGTCCCTCCTAGGGCACTGGAAGTGTTTCACGCAATCTGAGTCCCGACAATAATGTGGTTCGAAAAGGAGGCTGATTATGTTGACTGAAATCCATCCTGGCAAAAGGCCTTTGCTGCAGCTGGTTCCATTTATATTTTGTATTTTTGGAGCTTGTGCCTGTTCCAGGGAGGGATGGGATAATTGATTTAAATCAAATTATGAAATGTGATACTCTGAATTCCTAAAAACATGTTTCCTGGCACTGCAATGGAGCCTCGCAGGTACGGTGGAATGGGGATGGGTGAGGCTGTATCTCTTTTCAGAGGTGTGTGTGTGTGCACGCGCGCGCGTGTGCGCGCTCCCCCCTCCCCCCGACCCCGGGGCCTGGGCTAGGGTCAGGTCTCTGCCTGAAACCATTAAGAGATGTGGGGTTCTATTGTCACAGGTGAGAAGCAACCATCACATCCTTGCATTCTTCATTCCAAGTACAGCCATTGATTTGAACAGTGAGCTTCTCGAGTTTCATCACTTTGATCATGGAGCTGAAATTAAAGACTGTACATCGTGTAAATGACAAAGAAAATAGATGAGGGCTCAGCAAAAGATGCTAATAACTTTAAGACTTCACTGCATCACACATTCATTTCCATTTGGAAAGACAATTTGCCTCCCAGATTTTAAAAGCTATTTTAGAACGGTTTCAAAATCAAGATCCTTAATGTTTCTTTGCTGCCATCTGTAGCCTAAATTATTTGTAATTAAGTTAAATAGCTTCATATAAATAGTAGACCTATGCAGTCAGGGAATGATTGTTTCACATATATCTATGCTTTGTGAATTGTCAGTAGCAATGGTATCTTTGAAAAGTGGCGCCTCTCTATCTGTGCAGAACTCTCCAGGGGAATTTGAGAAAACAATTCTTCCTCCAAACACTGTGACTGACGAATTGTAGTCCCTGGAACCAGCCAGAGAGCTGGATTCAAATAGCACCACTGCAGCTGACTACTTTTTCAGACTTTGGTAAGATATTTCCTCAGTTTCTTATTTGTGAAATGGAGATCATCATAATGCTAACCATGTGAGGTAATACATAAAATACACAGAACAGTTCCTAGTACGTAGCAAGGGTTTTATTTCTATTAACAATTACTATTAAAAATAACACCCTAATAATCTATAATTCTTGGAGTGTTTCCAGCCAGTTATTTGGTTGGCTTGTTGAGCCTTGCCATTTCTACCTGTTGGGTAAGAACCTCCAAAGCTTTTCTTCTTTTAAAACAACTCGCCCCAGCCTAGGAAGCAGCTTGGCAAGTCAGGAAGGACTTGTAACCCTGCAGGTTACATAGGGCTGCTTGGATCTTGGGGTTTACTTCACTGGAGATACAGGGCCCTGACAAGGTGGGTCTTTTTGAAACCCCAACTTAATTGGCCTTATATTTAATTATTAATAAGGTTATAAAAAAAGATGGAACTCTCAGCCCTGGAGTTAATTTCAGAAGATAATTTCAGTTGCCAGGTCTGATAATTCACCCAGAAAATTGTGTGTCTTCTTCCATCTTCTCCCCAGCACCTCTCCCAGGCTTGGGGCTCTGGAAAGGGTTTGTTTTTCAAATGAGTCAGATGTGACACTGTTGCTTTCTCAGGGGAGCCTGGATGCCTTTGCTCAGCCCTGACATGAAGCCCCTTGGGCTCTGGGAATATCAATGGAGCCCAGGAGAAGCTTCAAGACAGAGAATGGGCAAGAATGTACACAGCTTTGTCTTCGATAGCATGAATTCAGTGAAATGGGGGAAAAACCCAACTTATACCCAATTCTTTTAAAATAGAAATAGAAATGAATCAGTATTGAGATTCATTTTGATATAAGTGATCACATACACAGTTAAAATAAAGTAGTACCAGGTTACATGTATAAAGAGAGCAGTTCCATGCTCCCAGTCTCATCACTGCCTCATTCTATTATTCAGAGAAAACCTCTTTAATATGCAAAACTGTTTTTTTCTAATGTATCCCATATTTTTCACATAATGTGCCTTAAATTGTTTTTGATTTACAATTTTAGCCATTATCTGTTGGCTTCTATGATAGATAATGATTTAGCGCTTTTCGATCAACACTGTGTTAGTTACTTTTCTCTGGTCGCTGAGATAAAATCTTGACACCCAAAGTTAAAAGGGAAGGAAGGGGGTTTATTTGGCTTACAGCTCTTAGAAGTTTCAGTCCATAGTTGGCTGACTCCAAGACAGGGCTGACGAACAGGCATCGTAGAGGAGAAACAGCATAGCGTGCACAAGATAGCAAAGGTAACAAGGGGAACTTCACCACATCTTTCTGGCTCTTTTATCCCATTCAGGCTACCGGGATTAGGGCAGTGCTAAAGCACTCACTCACGTATATGGTTTAGTGATCACACACCCTTAATTCCAACATTAACTGTCCAGATTCAGCTACCTCTGATCGAATGAGGCTTTAGGGGGACATCCAGACCCAAACCATAACAAACACTATTCTTGCTTTTTCTCCTTCCAACATCTTAATGTATCAAAACTTTTAATTAATAGTCAAAATTTCCATTATTACAGTAATATAGATACTACCAGTATAGAATCAGTAATATATGATACTAACTGCTGCCCCATTTTTATATGTGGACATGGACATATACTTGTCAGGTTGAGCTAGACTTTGTTGTGTAACAAACAACATCAACACCTTAGCAGCTTGAAACTACAGAGGTTTATGTCTTACTCATGCTATCTGTTCACCGTGGGTTGACAAAAGGGTTGGGGAAAGGACTTAATTTACCATAGTCATTCAGGTTCTTGGGCTCTCACAGCATCACACTGAACCCAGTCAGTCTCCATGCCAGAGAGAAGAGCACTCTGCAAGACAAAGGGCCTGGCTCAGAAGTGATGTACACCACATTTGCTCACGATTTCTTGACCAGAGTTAAAATCAAAGGCTCTACCATCCATAAGATGCCTTTAAAGGGCAATTCTACCATGGTTCTGAAAGGCAAAAGGTAAAAAAAAAATGGTGAAAAGTATTTAAGATTACCACTGATTCTTTTCTGACATTTTCCAATTGATCTGTCAAAATCTATTAAACATTTCTCTGTTCTGTTTCCTCCCAAATATTTGAATTTATCATTTAATCAATTCCTTTAAAAACAAATGATAGAAACTCAGAGGTCTCCTGCATAACCACTGCACAGCTGCCACCAAGAGACTCCTTTTGCCATTGTTTTGGTTTGGATGTCCTGCTTCCCAGATCCCCGAAGTTTTCCCTGCTTGGTTTATTACTTTTCATCCATGTACAGCAGTAACTACTGCAGTAGCTTCAGAAGAAAGGGACCAGGAAGCTACAAGATGCAAGGAAGTCATATCTGGTTTTCATAGCAGTCTTCCTTTTTCCTACTTCCACCTAATTTAGTTTGTCTGGGTGAAGAATTCTGGGTTGGAAATTACTGCTGCCTCAGAATTTTGAAGGCAATGTTTCACTGCCATCCAGCAAATCACTGTTTCTGAGAAGTCCTATGCTACTCTGATTGTTACACCTTTGCATCTGACCTGGATTTTCTCAGTGACATCTTCAGAGAATTTCCCCATAGTCTTGTTTTGAGATTTCACAATGATGCGCTGTAGGATGCATCTTTTTAAAATTAGTTTTTGACTGGGCATTCTGTATTAATTAGAGGTTGTAAGGCTATAAGACCATTAGAATTTATAATTTTCACTTAGAGAAATTTTCCTGTATTTTATGCTTAATAATTGCTGTCTCACAACTTAAAATTTTTATTTTTATGGAGCTTTTATAAATTAAATGTTGGGATAACTAGACTGATCTGTGTCTTTCTGTTTCTTTTCTAATTTTCACGTCTCTATCTTCTGCTATTTTCTTTTGGAAAGCTTGATTTCATCTTCCAAATCCTCTTCTGATCTTTTAAAAAAGTTTCTCATAATTTTAGCTTTCAAGAATTATTTTTTGTCTGGTTATTCCTCATTTGTGGCATCCAATTTTTATTTATGGATGCAGTATCCTCTTATCTAAGAATATTATAGTTTGTAAAACTTTTTTATTCCTACCTTATCAATATTTCATCCAGACTCCCTTTTCACTGTTGGTTTATTCCTATTTTACTCTGGAAGCTTTCCTTAAATCTGTTAATTTGTGAATATCTCTTCTTATTTAAGAGTGAAGTTCTCTGAAAGCTTCGCTGGGAGAGGAGAGTGGCATCTTTATTAGGTGATGTTCCACACATCATATAGGGTATTCTGGAGGTGTTTGGTGTCTCTAATAAAGAATCTGAGAGCAGAAACTTTGAGGGTACAGCATATACTGTACTTTGCTTGTAAGAGCTCTGGGACCAGGACAACTAAAGTAGGCTAGCAGGGAGGTCCACAAAGCCTCTTTAATCTTTCAGCTTTTACTTCTTCATATTTTCCCTTTTCTTTGCTATGCTTTGAGATTCTCCAGTTTATTACTTTTTGAAGGCCCCACCTACAGCCTTCAGCCTGGAGACTGTGTGGTGTAATGGAAGGCATTTAGAAGTCAAGCACTTTATATGGAGACTTTTACCATCACCACCACCACCCTAAATCAGTATTTAGACTTAGCCTCCCCCTGCCTGGAGCAGTTCCTGAGCCTCTGAGCGACTGGGAAGGAGGTCATCAGTCTTTCCATTCATGGTTCCCTCTGCAGGGACTTTTGCCTCTGACTTTCCTTGCACAGTTAGATTGGTTACCATTTCTTAATTTTTTCCCCTTTAAAAATGTATTTGATTTCTTATCTGCTAAAGCTTCCTATCCTTCTTCTTTATTTCTTTTTTTTTCCTTCTTCTTTATTTCTTAAGGACTTACAACCTTTTTATTCCTTTATCATCATTTTTAGTGGGCCTAAGTGGAAGAAAGGATAAATGTCTGAGGTTGAGCTGACATATTTAACCTGAAGTCTCTTAAATCAAAGAAGTTACCACTTAGATTTGATGACAGATTTCTCTTCTTCTCCTATTGTTTACAATAGCTCTCCAGCTCAGCAGTCTGAGCCTTGAACAGGAAGAGTCAACTCTTTCTCAGGAGCTTCAGATTCTAGACTTGGGGCTATGGAAAACTCCACCTCCCAGCTTGGAACAGCATTAGCCAATGACTGTGAAGCATGAGCATAGCTTGAGAAGCCTAGACTGTGTGTTCCAGCTCTATTAATTCTCTGCAGTGCGACCTTAGGCAAGTTTCTTGTTCTTTTTCTTTTTCCCATTAAGCTTATTGGTATGTTTTAGGTATACAATACAGTTACATTCATCATTGAGATCTTGTACCTTTACATGATGTATCTTGGTTCTTATTTTTTCCCCATTCCTCTGCCCTCCCTTCACCCCCTCCACCCCTCCCTATTTACAAAGACTTTGTGTACATTTTTTTCCTTTTCTCATATTTTTTCTTTTCCCTTCTTTCCTTTCCCCTACCCCTCCCACTTCCCCTACTCCTTTAGTCCTTTTCTTCCTATTTCACAGTATCAATTATACATTTTGATCCTTATTCACGCTTTTAGTTTTTCATACCAGAGGTTTCTTGTTCTTTCTGTTTTTTCAGCTATAAAATATAGATAATCATAGAACCCATCTTCTAGGGTTGATACAGGAATTTAAAGGTAATAATTACATGTAAAATATGTAAAACTATACTTAGCACACAAAACATACAACAATAGTAATCCTTATTCTTAATCAAAATATTTGGATATTTTATTTGTATTTCTCCTAGAAGAAAATTTTAAGTTCATTCAGAATTCTCAAAAATTTAGAAGCTGAATCTATGATTTCAGATCATTCCTAGCAAGTGCTTCTCTTGACCTTGAGTTTAGCATAATTTCTACAACCTATATTTTCTCCTGTTAGATATTGAGCTTATTCTCATTGGTAAATTTGAATTAAATTTTACCAAACTTTCAAGCTCAGAAAAGGCAAGCCATATGCTAGGAAGTTGAGGTTAGGATCAACCTATAGTTCAGAGGAGATGCTGGCAAACTTTTTCTGTAATGAGACGAACAATAATTATGTTAGGCTTTGTGGTCCACACAGTCTTTCTGAACAATCAGTTCTGCTATCAGAGAACAAACGCTACCATAGACAGGATAAAAGTGAGAGGGCATGGCTTTATTTCAGCAAAACTTTATTCACAAAAATGGTAGCAGTTGGGTTTGCCCAAGGTTTGTTGATCCCTAGCTCAGAGTATTGAGAAAAAGAGAGGAGAAAAACAGAATGAAGTAGAAATATACCTATGAAGGGGGAAGTCATGGCTCTCAAAAACAATTTGGTAATTTAAAGGAGGCTTAAAGATGTTGACTGCCATGAAATTGCTCCCACTTCTCTAACTAGTAGCTCAATAAGGGAAGACTCAAAGGAAAAGTGGGATGAAGGAAACATGTTTCAATTGCAACTTGAGAATCTTCAGTTCTGCTCTTTTTCTTTCACATTCTTTACTGACTTTGCATCCCTTTGTTAGTAAATGACTTTAAACTCCTTCCCCTATTCCTATGAGAGCCCATTAATACTAAAGGTGAATAGTCGTTCAGAATTTTCACTTTGTAAAGAAAAGTAAAAGAACTTAATTCTAAGAAATATTTTTTTAAATGCATGCTATAGACAAAGCCTCACCCCCTCCATTATCCCATCTGGGGTGAGGTTCAAAGATTAGGTGTTGTTTCTGTTGCAAAGATTCCTTGGTAATGAAAACAAAAATGCTCAGAAATTTTATTTGTCTTGAAATAGTCACGTTAAAATGTCTTGTTTCATCAAAAACATTAGCTTAACTTTATAGCAGAGTGATTTAACAGGATAACCCCAGAAGGAAGTACTGTAGCAGCAAAACAGAGCACAAAATAAAAACAAAAAGCACACAAACAAAAATACTTAGACTATTCTCAGTATTCAAGTTTAGTATTTTCATGTCTAATTATCAGTGACAGTGTTGATACTGCTATCCTGCAGGATGTATGTAGATATGGACTAATTCAAATAAGCATTTATTTTGGCTTATTTAAAATTGAGATTCTTTCAGAATGGCTTAAAGAAATAATAATGCAAGATCATTAAGGTAAAGGAAAAATCCTGTGATTCTGAATTTAAATTAGAAGAACCAGTGTAAATTCATAATTTTTGTTCTTAGAAAGATATATTTTTCAAGTCCTATTCTCAAGACTTAAAAATAATGACCCCTCTCATATTAATGTGTAGCCCAGGTTTCTTTATTTTGTTCCCTAACTACAATTTTTCACAAGTGACTGCAACTCCTTGGAAAAATAGGTAATTTCTTGTATGGGGAAAGAAATGTACAAGATGAACTAAGAATAACTTACAATAAAGCTCTCAAACATATAGGATTCTTTCAAAAGGACTCAAGAGATAAAAGTAAGTTTCCATTTAGAGAAGAGGGAACCATTTATTCATTAACAGTAATTGAATCAAAGGATTTAAACATATTCATAATATTTTAAAACAAAATGAACAAAAACATGAGCACAAAAACCCTCAACACTTTACTGATCACTTTTGAAGACTACCAGAAAATTATCTCATTTTTAAAACCAGTAAGTAGAGTGAAATAATCTAGCATATATCTTGATTTTCCTGTATGTTTTGTACCTCAGATAGCCAAATAGTTGATGACAAGTTTCTCCTTGTAGGAATATTTCAGGTGACAAAAAAGGACAAAATTAGAAAATTGCTATTTTGCTATTGGGATTCACCTAACTTAGGAGTAAATAGACTTTTTGTTTAAAGGATCAGGTATTAAATATTTTAGGCTTTGTAGACCATACAGTCTCTTTTGCAACTACTCAAGGCTGATAGTTAAAATATGAGTACAGCCATGGGCTCTGTTAAAAAACGGTCATGATTGTTTTATGATAAAACTTTATTTATAGAAACAAGGTGATGTGGCTGGACTCTACCCATAGGCTGTAGTTTGTAGACTCCGGATCTAGATGGTGATCATAGGTGTATAATTTTTAAAAGACCTCTATCTATACCTGTGTATACACATTACACATACACAAACACACACACACACACACAAATGATATTTGCTTTAAAATTATATCCATAAAGGAAGGAGTAGGTTGGATGGAAATGGAACAAGACTGACCCCATATTGATAGTTATTGAGTTGGGTAATGGGTGCAGGATGGTCCATTATGTAATCTCTCTACTGTTGTATTTAAGAACTTATATAATCAAAAGCAATAAAACTAAATACAACAAAGCATTAGCATAAGGAACTCATTTTTAATGCCAAAATTTCAGCCCTCTTGCAGCAAGTAAAGAGTTAAATATTTGAGGAGCAGAACTTCCCTGATTGTCTTGAAAACATCATGAAGTTAAAGGCCCACTTCTGCTCAAATCATCACATTTTTGGCTCAATCATATCTAAAAAAATTAATGTTAAGATTGATTTTGTTAGAAACCTAAGGAATGATATGTTAGCTTATTTTCACCTGTTTTTATATAAGATGCTGAATTGTATAGCCTCTTCTCTTTCAACTAAGTTTAGCAAAATCACTTAACTATTCTGAATTTTAAATCCCTTGTTGTTATCAAGTAGGAACTTTCATGCCTTACTTGATCATGACAACAGGCCCTGAGACAAACTCAGGATTCCCATAGGAAGGTCCAGTGAACAGACCTCAGGAATCCAACTGTCTCAACCCTTGTTCTTATAGAACTGAAAAATACTCATGACATCCTCTGTGATTCTCTTCCTACCGAGATAGAAATGGATAATCAGAAAATTTTAGTGATTTAGGTAATCATAATGATTTATGTGCCTGATAGTGTCTTATAAATGTATGGTTGATGTCTTAAATCCCAGCAGCTCAGACTCTGACTGTATTTGGGTGTAAAGAGATAATCCAATGCGAATGGTGTGCTTCTGAGAAGAGGAGATTAGGACAAAGATATACAGAGAGAAGACCATGTAAAGACACAGAGAAAAGACAACCATTTGCAAGTCAAAGTCAGCCCTACCAACACTTTGACCTTGGACCTCTAACCTCCCAAATTCAGAAAAATTATTGTGAAAGACACCCAGTCTGTATTTTGTTATGGTGTCCCTAGTAAACCAGTATATGGATCAACTGAAGAATTTCCCTTGAAGTCCTTTGGGCTTCAAGAATTACAGTTCTCAACAGAAGCACAGCTCCGATGGAATGGGAGGTAAGCCACATGATGGGAGGGGCCAGATGGTAATGTAGAAGGGTGGGAAAGAAAGGACAAAACCAAACCAAATCAAAACAAAAGGAGCACAGCAATATGGGTGGAGCCCCAGACCTCCCCATATTACAGAAGGAAAGTAGTAAAAGGTAATGCCCAAAATGTAAATCCACCTTTGTTTACCAGTGAACCTGGAAGGCCTGAATTGTAGGAGGAGTAGCAATTGCTGGGCCTAATATTTACACGTGGGGTTATGGCTATAGTTATTGTCAGTAACTACAGCTACAAATAAACATATCTGCAGTAGCTTACTACTGGGTTAGACAACTATTTAAGAGAGAAAGCTACATAACTGAACAAATAATTCTCTAAATTAAAATGTATACAGGCTTATTAATTATACTTAGATTTTTAAAAGAATAGGAGTAAAGTGAAGAAAATGTGTATAGTGATAAGATATCAGTTTTCATCGTCTGAATTTATGTTTCTTAGCTTACTCTACCTTTGGAATAAAACTTTGTGATTAAAATCCTTCCCAAAAGTTCAGTTCAAGCATGGTCTTCTCCCACATAGCATTCCCGGGAGCTCCTTAACCAAATAATAAATGCAAATACAACAAACATGACATTGGAGCACAGAGAAAGAATCTCTGTGTCTTTGTGTTTTATCATCTAGTTAATTATTCATATGTTTTACCTTTTTGGAGATTGAAAGCTCTGGGAGGTCTAGAACTACCTTAATTTTTATAGCTCCACATTGCATGGAAGAAGGTATATTATATGTTAACCCTCAGTAAATATTTATTAAATTACATTTTACTTTACTTTCAGAGCTTCCAGGATCTAAGAAGCTCATAGTCCAGTTCCAGTATAGATATAAAAAGTCCGAAAGGGTTGTAGACTCTATTTTATCAGAGTGAAGTTCTACCACCCTCATATCCTTCTTTCTACAGACTTGACTACACTTTAGTAGGGCTCTTCTGAATGTTTTTCCTAACCAGGACTTGACTTTGTGCCTTCTGTGTTCATCTCTGTATTGTCCAGTTTTAGTAAAGATCCTGCTCAGTTCTTTTAGCCAGAATCCCCTAAATTTGATATCGGATCATCCTGGATGTCTGATCTGGTTCTTCACCCTCTGGCATGCCCCAGGTGATATCTAATCGCCTTGGCCTGACTTCAGCAACAGGCCCTTGAGGTTTGCTGAGCCAGAATCCCATCTCATCCTTGATGTTTCTTCTTAGTAATTTTCCACCCATTAGCTCCTCCTTTCCTCCCACTCCTGGGCTATAAATTCCCACTTTTCCTCCTTGTTTTTGGAATTGAGCCTAGTTCTATACTGAGCTCTCCTTTTCCCTATTGCAATAATTTTTCCTGAATAAAATCTGTTTTTACCACTTTACTGTCCATTTCTGTTTTTTCTGTGGCATGAGCAGAATGCATGTGGCCTTGCTAAGTGTGCTGGGTGCTTCTATTCTTTTCCTACCCATCTTATCTTTGTTAATTTTGCTCATAGCCACTGTTGCTGTAGGGCCAGGTCAGAAAACCCCATCAAATGTGGGTCAACCAAACAACAATAAAAAAATCCTTTTACTCTCTGTGGTCTCACCTTCCTACTACTTTATGGCAACTAAGCTAGGACCTGCAAAACTTCTGTTACACTTTTCATTTTTGCTCCTTATTTCTCTTTTGTTTAAAAAATAAGTGATTGGCATTGCATAGCTTCTTTCTCCTTGGAGCCCCAGATTTTTATATTTTATCATTTGCCACAGATTTCAGTATAAAAAGGTTCAACTTTTTTTAATGAACTTTCTGAAATATTTTTTGATTATAATATAATAGACCAGTAATTAAATACTGATTTAGGGAGTGATTGTCTTCTGTTTCCTTTCATCTTACGGGGGAAGAAAACAGTCATAGCCATCAATCTGCGTGGCCCTGTGGTGTTAATGGAAGGTTTTGATTAGAAACTTTTCATCCACCAGTTTGCAACCATTTTATCAGCCCATGGAATTTTCTCTAGCTTTCCTAAGGTGTCTCAAGGGAATCCCCACAATGCCTTAATGGGTTAGAGACAGACAGGATAATTCTACACATCTCGGGGTGTCCCTACATCCTCACACATATGCTCTGCACAGCCTCTGGGTCAGGTAAAATGCTGGCTTTGGTGACTGGTTTGAAATCCGAGCTGCCTAGACATCTGCTGAGGACACTGACTATGGCAGAGAAAGTGACTCTCTTCAAGTTTTATTTGGGTCATAAAAATTCATGCTGTGCACCGCCTCTTTAAGAATCTGTACCATAAAATGTGGCTAGGTCCAGAGTATACTCTGGAGGAAGCCAGAAAGGACATTAAAATGCTTAGTCTATGACACACTTCCTTATTTTTGTCATTTTGACATTTATGTGTTGTTTCATTAGGGATTTTTTAAGAGAAGACCCTTTTTCGGCAAGAAGTTTTCCCCAGATTGCCATAAGAATCAACAGTTTATAATCAAACAGCTGTCTGGTTTGCATTTCCACTGAGCAAGACCACCTGCCAGCTGTTAACCTCTGGAAGGTTATTATGATACAATTGTTGTTGTTGTTTGTTTAAAAAGTTTCAGAGCTCAAGGAAAATATTAGTAATGAGTTACTTAACCTGCAGTGTTTACTGTTCCCACTCAACTTGCAGATGGTGTTCCAGTGGCCAGAGAGAGGGAGGACTCATCTGAAGCCAACACTATTTTGCACTTGTTTTGGAGATGAACCATAAAAATAGGGCTGGCAAGGAGGAGTGCTGCCCTGAGGAAGGAAGAGTGGGTGGCATTGCAAAAGCCTTTTCAAAGGCAACAACCCAACCGTTTCGATGGCTGAGGTTGAAAGGCACCATCTCAACACAGCCCTTAGATTCAGACACGGCGTGTGCCCTGCTGAGCTCTGCTAGACCACCTTTGCTTTTGGGCAGGTGTGAACCAGCTACAGTATTTTAGAGCTTGCTCACCATCTGCTTTCCTTACTTCCCTGAACATCCCTCTGACTAATGGAAATGATGTCTGTGAGTTCTCTCAAATGGCCATAAGGGGACAATTTTCTAGGTCCTGTAAAAACCCAGTCCCAGGGTATCCTTGTGTGTGCTCTGCTTAAAAGCAGCCTGCCTCTCCTCAGGACTTGGGGGCCAGAGGGCCCAAGTGCCATTTGCAGAGGTGGCAATGCTCTGTGTGAGTGTAGGGGGTATGGGTGTGGGTGGGGAAGGGTGGTACTTGTAATAAGATTAGGGACCACTGAGCACAGAGACTGGCTGGAAGAGATATTCTTTGAGGGTCAGGATTTTGTCTGTTTCATTCCCTTCATCACCTCAATCAGTGTCTAGAAGAGCGACCAGAACAAAGTGAGCATTCACTAAGTATTGAACGAAAGAATGAATGAGTGAATATCTTTTCTTTCTTTTTTGTTTTGTTCACTTCTTTATCATACAAGAAATAGAGATTAGTGGTCAGAAAGTGTGGCTGATGCCACAAAACTGCCACAGTTCTTTCTGACCAAGAATACTTAGGCTTGAAGATTTAGTCAAGGGAGCATACGGATACTGATTTATGAGGTAGAATGGAAAAGAAGAAAGAACTCAGATTTGGCTTTGAAGCAGCAATATGTCTCTTGTTCTGTAAATCTGGTCTGGTTAATTAACCTCTATGATTCTTAGTTTCTTCATGTACAACATGGAATAGTGACAGGTGTCCTACAGGTTTTTCTATCAGAGACTATAAGTAATGTCTGGCACAGAGTAGAGCTAAAGTAAGTGATTACTATTATTATGATGATATGAATACTATTATACTATACAATATTAATATCATTATTTCTCTTCTGTCTTCTTATATTCACTAAGAAACAAACTTCTTCCTGACTACAACATTTTGTTCTAGAAACTGTCTGGGATTTGACAGGTCCTAGTCTTGTCTCCACCAGTAGCTAATTGTAAGTGTGCCACCAAGTAGCTAATTGTAATTACCACCAAAGACAGGTCATTTCACTTTTGATTCTCATTTTTCTTATATGTAATATAAGAAAATATTATACTGCTTCTACTTGGCAGACAGCTTTAAAAAAAAAAGGAGAGCAGTGAGATTAGTTACCTTGCAAAGTTTTTACAACCCTGGGATAATTAAGTGAAGCTACCTGGTCAACTGTTAAATATACAAATGTCAGTTGTTTTGTTCAGTTCATTTTAGCTCAATGCATGCTATTGAATCTACTGCATGCTATGTCAGATATTGGGCCAAGTGCATTAGTTATCAAAAAATAAATCAGGAGTCCTACTTTTTTTCCTTATTTTTTCCCCATTCCCCTGCCTCCCCTTCAACCCCTCCACCCTCCCTATTTACAAAAGGACTTTGTTTCCATTTTTTCCTTTTCTCATATTTATTCCTTTCCCCAAACCTTCTTACTTCCCCTTCCCCTTCCCATTTGGACCTTTTTTCCCTATTTCACATTATCTAGTATACATTTTGATCCTCATTTACACTTTCAGTTTCTCACACCAGAGAAACTATTTGATTTTTACACATGGGTGCCCTATTTATTTCACTTACAATTTTGGCCACTGAAAGAGAAACCACCAACAGCTAAGAGACAACCTACAATGTGGGGAAAATTTTTTACCAGCTGTTCCTCAGACAAAGGACTAACTAGAATATATAAAGAACTTAAAAGAATCAGACCCCCCAAATTTAAAGACCCAATTCAAAAGTGGATATTTGAAATGAACAGACATTTCTCAGACAAAGAAGTAGAAATAGCAAATAAACATATGAAAAAAATGTTCAACATCACTGGTCATTTGAGAGATGCAGATGAAAACAACACTGAGATTCCATCTTACTCCAAAAAGAATGACTGCTATCATGAAATCAACGAAGGACTTCTACTTTTGAGGAGCTTTTAATCTGGTGGAGGGGATAGTCACACCAACAATGTGTAGTTGTCTGTGTGGTGTGAAGTTTGTGCTTGTTTACTTTGTTCAATGTTTCATGTTGGTTCTTAGGACAAGTGTTTGGTAGAGACAAGCCGGGACACATGGAGTGAGGTCCCCTCCCCTTGCACTTGCACAGAGTTGCCAATAGGTTGTGCTACCTTACCTCTGGTGTTGCATGGGAATGGTTGTAGGAGACCCGGGGAATCTGTGCCTTCACCAGCTACATCTTTGCTCAGGAAAGTGGCAGTGAACTGTGCACACCTCTTGGTAGTCTCCCCCAGTCTTTGCCTCTACTAGAAAGTCAAGATTGCTTCCATTGAGCTCCAGGATAGCTCGTGATGAATGGATGACAAGTGCCTGGGGACACTACTCCATGTCTTCTACACTTACATTCCCTCAGCACTGAGCATAAGGCATGATCCTTGGAAGGCACTCAGAATGTGAGTGAATGAATGAATGATATAAACAGAAATCTCCCAGTCTTCCCAGAATCCTCTTCTTCCTTGGCCTTGAATTTTTTGTCATTCATATACGTGTGTGTGTGTGTGTGTGTGTGTGTGTTTGTGTATAGATGTAATTTGCCTTTTCTACTTTAAGGCTCACACCATTCAATTATGCTGCCCTCTACCTCTTGTACTTTTTTTTCTTTTAACCTTCTGTGTGATTCCTTCTTTTTCATTGAGGGTATTGGCATTTTCCTCACTCTTCTACTCTGTGTCCAAGCCAAGACCTCCCAAGTTACAAGGCTGAAACTTCACCCATGTGATAATCCACTAGTACCCTGGCCACTTAGCTTCTTTGTCGCTTCAGTTCCTAATTTTAGCCTCTGCATGGTTTCATTTATTTTCTCTTATAGCTACTCTTTAGGCCTTGGAGTCCTGCTGATAAAACCACTGCCATTTGTACAATCTTCCTACCCTTCTGAGGCTATCACTGATCCTGTCATTCAGTTCACATAGCATTTTCTAGCCTTCCAGTGCTCTGGTTCCTCTCATCTTCACTTTCTTCTCTACTCACCCTGGTTCCATAGTGTGTTTTAAACCACTCCTTTGAAAGACCCTTCAACACCTACCTTTCATTGTTTTTTTCTTTATCACATATGCAGTATGATCAAAATGTATGGTAATGTTTAAATTTTAAACATGTATTATGGTGAAAGACATATTGCCATTAATTCTCCTAGAGATAATCATCCTTACTTCAAACATACTTACCCCATCATTTTTGCCACTTTCTGCAATAATTCTGGAAGTCCTTTTTCATGATTATCTTTATGAGGTGAGATAAAAAATACAGTGATGCTGCCTTCAAGTGCCACCCAAAAGAAAGGCGGGGTTTTAAAAACATTATGGTATGTTCTCATTGACCTTATTCACCAGGTCTGGCACTGTGAGATTTCTGGCTCTTCTCCAAAGCCAAAATGACCACAGAAGGTGAATATTCTGAATTAATTCAGGACATTGATACAGCCACAACAAAAACATACTCATGAAAGAGAACTTCCAGAACTGCTTTAGGAAGTGGCAAGAATGATGGGATAAGTATGTTAGAAGAGAAGGGGAGAATCTTGAGGAAGACTAATAGCGATGTGTCTTACTGTAATACTTTTTAAAAAGAAATGTAACCATACACTTTATTTTTTGATCACCATTCATATACTAAAATGACAACAACAACAGAAACAAAACAAACAAAACAAACCTCCGTGTAGATTCTTGATCTGATCACTGTCTTTTCCTTGCCAGGCTATTGAATAGATGGAGCTGCTAAAAACTCAAGGTCTCCATTCTTAATGTGCATGGCAGTGCTTTATTCTTTGTCTCTTTATACTGTTTATCATGACAAAAATCCTCCCTCTAGCCAGCTATTTGCTCACTTCTCTTACTAGATGGCATTGTGTCTGACTTCACAGAAAAATGAAAGACTCCTTCAGCTGCCTCCAAACAAGTCGATTCATCTGCCTGTGTCCATGTCCATCTTGTTCCTATCCGGCCATCCTGCTCAGCTCTATAACTTCCTATTTTTTTAAAGTTCAAAGATGATCACAGTCCCCACTTCCCATTACTGTTTAAAACTTCCCCCTTTTGCCTGTGAAAAAATCTCCAGGTTTCTTGGTAAGACTTAAAATATTTCTCAATGGTGTATCTCCTGTTTGTCTTTCCAGCTTTATTTATGGCTCATTACCTATACTTTAGCCTCTACTTTCCAGCTGCACAGTTTTGAAATTCTATGCATACTCTTACCTCCTGGCCTTTTCATATGATATGCTTTCTGCCTAGAATTCTCTTATCCCTCTCACCACCCTTGTCCAATTAACTCCTATTTACCTTTGATGTCTCAACTAAGATCTTCCTTTCTCAAGAAACATTCCCTGCCTACACCAAGGCCCCAGGTATTACGTGTCCTCATGTATTCTTCTCTTGGTTTTGGTTCTTATTATTATGTATTTTAATAATAATAACTATGTATTAAAATTAGGCCTGCTTTCCTGAAAGGTACAGTAAGATCTTTGGAGAGAGGCTCTCATGTGGTCAGCTTTGTCTCTTTTGTGTCTAGAGGAGCCCTTGGAAGACACGCAAAGTATTTGCAGTATTTAGACTGAATGAGCCAGAAAATGTCTAAGCTGAATCATGAAAAATTGCAAATTTAAAAATCACACGAGAAGAATGATAGAAAGGGCATGCCTTGCAGAAGGAGTTGAGTGAGTAAGATAATTCACGTGGCAGTATCTTAAGAGAAGGCAGAAATTTGGAAAGATGAATGGATAGAGGCCCAGAGAACTTTTGAGATTTGTAGGATTGGAGTTTCTGGATGTTGTCGAGCAGAATTAGCAATCATTTCAGTGAACCAACAACAGAGATAGTTGACTAAATTGATGAGTTGTCTAATTAATTTGTCACTTCTGTGAAATAGTGCAATTGGCCATGAACCTTAGATTGTAAAGCTTAGTGATGGCCTGACAAATGTCACATCAATATCCTTAAAATAAGGAACAGTTAAGAAGCAGAGTACTAAATCTCTCTCACTACCAAGTGTTTCTTTAATTCTGGGAAATTCTCAATTATTGTCTCTTCAAATATAGTTTCTGTACTGTTTCCCTCTTCCTTTGTGAAGCTGGAATTTAGAGCAAGAATCTGAAAATTTTTCTGTAATGGGCCAAAGAGTGAATATAAATAGCCTGTGTGGGCCAGTCTGTTCTTACAACTACTCAATGGTACCATTGTAGCTGGGACTTGTCATAAAACATAAACCAACCAGAGTGGCTGTGTGCTTACAAAGCTTTACTTAGTGACTCTGAAAATGGAATTTTCACATGTCACAAAATATTGTTCTTCTTTTGATTTTCTCAATGACTAATAAATATAAAAAACATTCTTAGCTCATAGGCTGTATAAAAACAAGCAGACAGTTTGCTTTGGCCCAGGAGTCATAGTTTACTGAGCCCTAAGTCAGGGCATCTCAGTTCATAACCTCTATCTCTTAGCTGTTCTTACATGCTGTAACTTTTGTTTCTCTGCGCTTTCTACTGGATCAATTCCTTACTGAACTCTTCCAATTTCATAATTTTTCCCTTGTTCTTGTCTAGTCTGGGGTTTCACTCATCTATAGAAGTTTCTTTTGTAATTTTAATGAATATTTTTTTAATTTCCAAGATTTCTAATTGATTCTTTTTTAGGCTTATGTGATCTTATATTATTTCTATCTGTTCTTGTTTCACAATTTCTTGTCTCCTTTAAACAAGATTATTACTTCAATTTCAATTCAGTAGCTTAAATACTGTTTTATAGTCTTTTTCATGTTGTTTTATAAAATTAATTTTATCTGTTTTGTATTCCTATTTTTATTGCTAATTTTCAACTGTTTCTTAACATTAGATTATTTCATATGTTTTCTAATTTTGTTATATAGGCTAAGTTTAAGTGCCCTGTCATATTGTTCCTCAATCAGTGATCACCTCTTCTTGTCTAGTGGTTTGTGGTTTCCTTTATCTTTACTGCTTCATCCCCAAGTTCTGGATCAGCTCCCACAGTAATAGCATTTTGGACTCCTTCTTAAGACGACATTAGGTTCAGAAATATTTGTCCTAGTATTGACAATTATCAATTATGTCTTTGTATTGTTCTGCAGATCAAGAGAGAAGGATTGTGTTAGTTACTTTTCTCTCATTGCTAAGACAAAATACCTGACATCCAAAGTTAAAAGGGAAGGGGATGGGCCAGGGATTTGGCTTAGTGGTGCCCACGCCTACCTTGCAAGTGCAAGGTCCTGAGTTCGATCTCCGGTACAAGAAAGAAAAAGGTAAAAGGGAAGGGGTTTATTTGGCTTACAGTTCATAGAGGTTTCAGTACATAATTAGCTTGCTCAGAGGCTGGGATGGCAAACAAGCATCACAGAGGAGAAACAACATGGCTCACACAAGGCAGCAAAGGTAACAAGAGGTTTACCAGCATATTTCTGCCCCTTTTATCTTATTCAGACTACTGGGTTCTGGGTGGTGCCAAAGTAATCACTCACATATAGTAGCTCAGTAATCATGTGCCCTTAACCCCAGGATCACACATTCTAGATTCGACTATCTCTGCAAAAGAAACTCCCACTTCATCCACATTAGGCTTTAAGGGCACACCTAAACACGAACCATAACAAAGATACATCAAGTTTTCTCATTCTGTATTATCTTGACTGGAAATAAAGTCACTTTTATACTCTTTGGTTTAACATCTTTTGGTTTAAATTCTTGTAGGTAGAAGCAATCTGAAGCCAATCTATCTTATTGGTCACTATTTTGCCAATGCTAAGTACAGAATAATTAGTAAATTAATGTACATGTAACGAATGTCTACTGAAGAAACAATATAATGAACAATCTAGGTATATACTTAAATCTTGTTCTTTATGCAAGTTGCAGTTTTATTTGATGACAAGCATAATTAGGACTATACTCACCTTTTCCTCCATGTGTCACTTATGCCATGTATTCAGTGCTTGGAGGAGATATTTGTGGAAGTAGGTCATGACCATGTATTCATAAATTATTCTCCTGTTTCCCATTAGCATTAGTCTTTGCACCTGTGAGCAAAAATAAATAGAATGGTATAAATACAAAGTATTATCATCACTTTTATTACATTATTATGCCAGCAGTAGTATCACCTGTAAGATAAAAATAAATGAAGCTGAAGCAGTGCCAGAGGCATTGCAAGTATGTATGTGTATATATATATATATATATATATATTTACAATCATCTGAGAGAAAATGGTACATATACAGATACAATCTTAATAATTTTTACTTCCACCTTCCCTCCCCATTCTTCTGTCTCCCTTTTCTAACATATCCCCTTTCCAACTTCATAAAGTATACCTCACTGTTTCCTATCATCTCTTTTATTTTGCTATTTAAAGTATTAAATAAATAAAGTATTCATAACTTGGGTTTCTCATATAAGAGAAAGTATGCAATATTTAACCTTCTGTGTCTGGTTTATTTCACTAAGCATTATGGTCTCAAGATTCACCCACTTTTTTCTATAAGTGACTCAAATTTATCTTTATGTTGTAGTCAGAGTTTGCAAGGGAATAGATTTAATACAGGACATATAAATTTATAGGATTATCTTATAATATTCACCCCAAAAGTCAAATGCAGAAGGGTGTAAGAGATCTGTCCATACACTAGAGACCCAAAGAATCCAGCTGATGGCCTGAATCCCATACAAGTCCATCTAAAGGCCTAGAGCCCAAGGCAGAATCTCACGCAAGTTCGTATCAGGAGGCCAAGGAATACACCATGGAAGACTGAAGAACCTGTGCTTGAAAGTCCAAGGGCTGGTGCTAGCTAGAGAATCTGAGCCAAAAGTCTGAGAGGTCTGCACTGGAGCCATGAAGTGATGCTCAAGACAAAGGCAAAGACCAGAACTCCCCTGAATAGAACAGCAACCATCCCCAGTGGGACCTGAGCTCTTCCTCTGATGAGAACAGCTGAGTTCACATCAGGAAAACCAGCCAGTACAAAACTTCTGGGAAATCAACAGCATGCAATCTTCTCCTATTCTCCTTGAATGCCAGCCATTCTGGCAACAATCCTCAGGTGGGTTTTCCATGCCCACAGCCACACTGACTCACTTCAGCTGGGTGTTCCTACTCAAGCTGACCATTAATTAATCCACCATACTTTATGACCACATTTATATATCTCAAATTTTCTTTTTTATCCATTAATTATCCATTAAGTTGTTGATGAGCATATAGGCTGCTTCCAAAATTTAGCTATTATAAATCATGCTGCTAAACACGTGGATGTACATGTATCACTGACATATGATGTCACTAATTCCACTAATTCTTTTAGGAAGAAATCCAGAAGAGGTATAGCTAGGCCAAATGGAATTTCTAATTTTTATTTTTTGAGGAACCTCCATGCTTTTTCCATTGTTATTGTACTAGTTTATATTCCCACCAACAATGTAGAAGAGTTCCTTTATGCCCACACCCATGCCAACATTTGTTGTTTTTGAGTCCTTGATGATAGTCATTCTTTTTGGTATAAGATAGAAAGTCAATGTTGTTTGGATTTGCATTTGTCTAATGGCCAAATATGCTGAATATTTCTTTATGTACTTATTGGTCATTTGAATTTCTTCTTCTGATAAGTGTCTGTTCATTTCAACTGACTATTTTTTGATTACGTCTTTTAATTTTTGAGGTTTAATTTTTTGAGTTGTTTATATATTCTAGATATTGGCATAGAGACTAATAGCTTACTGTCCAGTTGGCTGTTCTTGACATGTATGGGAGGCATGTATCAGTATACCTATGGAGACTTTTACTGAAGTTCTAACACTTCTGTGCTTTATAACATTGCTTCTTGCTTTAGTTAAAAAGCATTTGTGGAATAAATATAGCTGGGTCTTGGTGAGTACTTGTGTCCAATAAGTTTAGCAGTCCTGGCTGTTGGGTAAATGGTTTCCAGTTATGTCCATTGGTATACTAGCCTTTTGAATTCTAGGGTCTAGAAGCATGTGGAATTTCCAGAAGACCATTCATTAATAAGTCTAAAACCCTCTGTGGTCCTTTCTTTGTCTTTGTAATTTAACAAGGCCAGAGAACCTTATTGAGCCCCAGAGAATGAGCTGCTACTTCTATCGGGAGCTTCTCACAAAGTAAGAGATGGCTTCCTTTCTTGGGAAAGGGGTACAATCTGTCTACTTTTGGCATCTTTGCTGGGTGTGTGTGGAGCTTGTTGAGCCCATCACAAGAGAGATTTATCTAGCAGAGAGAGGCAGTGAATATGTGTTAGGTATTATTATTAAGCACTAGTTTGCTCCAGTTTCAAGCCATGCTAAGTGCCAGAGAACAATTTATATTGCCAGCTAGAATAGTAATATTGGGAGCTTACTGAGATGACAGAGTAATCTTGTTAGTTAGACTACTTTTCTATATTGAAAACATAAAATATTCTGCATCAAATCATACAATCTACATTTTCCCTTTCTCTCTTTAATTTGATTATGAACTATTACCATGCTTTACCATAAAATATGAAAGTTTTACATTTTGATAGTTTTTCAAATGCTGATTTTACTTTCTGTGCAAATACTTCATATCTTTCCAGCATAATTATTTAGCAGCCTTTTCGGGTTAATTATTGTCATTAACAATATGAGTCCTATGAGGGAATATCAATTAAAATATGCACAGCTGAACTTTCAAATGAGTAAATAATTTAGTTTTGGAAAATGACTGGAAACAGCAGGGTAACAGTCAAAAGGGGAACAATTATTTTAATGCTTATTTGACAAATGAGTCATTTTTACAGCAAATTAGATCCTTATCATAGCACCCCTACTGGTTACCACAGAAAAGCTGTTAGCATGAGTTTTTAAAATAAAAGCTGTTAAGTTATGCATGCAAAGTTAAGGAAATCATTTGTATGAAGAAAAGGTGATTAGGATATGCATTGTTAGCTGATAGAATACTGCTACTGGGATCTAATTAGGGCTGTAAATCACACAAAATGATGTGTGTACATAGGGCTTAGAGCATCGGAGTGATGCATGCCATTGACCATGAGATGGATGATTCCCCCGACTTTCATGGCTGTCCTTGTTTTGCACTGGCCAAACCCTAAAGTCCTACAATTATGGTGGCATGGATGAAGCCTGAGCCACAGGAGTAAGGGATGGCAGGGAGCTTTCCAAGATGGGCCTTCATTCCTTCCATTCACCTTGAGATGGGTTCCAACTTGTGCTTCATCAATTTAATTTATTTTAGTGTTTTAAATTTTTGACTTGATGATTCTAGAAGAAGGGAAACAAGTATGTGAGAAAAGAAAGGGGGAGGGAGGAGGAGTGGAAAGAAAGTGGGAGAGAGGAAAGGAAGGAATGAAGGAAGAGAAAAGGGAGTGAGGGAAGGAAGAAGAAAGAAAGGAGAAAAGGGAAAAAGAAGGAAAGATGGAAGGAAAGAAGGACACTCATAGAAACCATGTATTATTCTTAAGACATGAATAACTCTTACTGTAGACAGGAAATCTTCCATTCAACATAGGGTCACAACAAAACCTATTTGTAGATTTTTGCAGTTCCCAAAAGCAGATAAATGCTTTAACCCATCATTTCCCCAGGTGTTGGACATGTATTTGAATTGCTTTCTACATCAATTCATAATTCTGCTGATCACAGATGGAAACTTTGTTACTCAACCTATGTAGGGAAGAATAGGTTAAATGGAAGTAGCCTGTCAGTCAAAAACTTAGGCCCCAAGAAATGATATGGGCCAACCCCAACTATGTGGCATGGGCACTACCCAGGAGCTGGCTAGAAAAGCATTCTCATGCCCCGCTGGGTTAGAGCCCATCATTCCTTCTCTTTTTCTTTCTTCTTCCTTCCTTCCTTCATCATCATCCTCATTCTCATCCTCATCCTCATCCTCATTATCATTATCATTATTATTATTATTATTATTATTATTATTTTGTACTGGGGATTAAATTCAGGGCCTTTGCACTGAGCTATACTTCCTGACCTTTTAAGTTTTTTTTTAAATTTTGAGACAAAGTCTCACTAAGTCACTAAGTTGTCCAGACTGAGCTTGAACTTGAGATCCACCTGGCTTAGCCTCTCAGAGTTCTGGGATTACAGTCTCCCAGCTTCCATCTGTGTTCTCACAGATATCCTGGGTGGCTCTGGTGTACATTCAAGTTTAAGAAGCACTATTGTAGTCCCAGGAAGAACTAAACTGATGCCAAGTCTTTCAGGTGATTACAAAAGTGACTCTAAGACATCTCCAGGACTTAAGTACCCTTATAAGATACCGACCCTAGTATCTTTCATTTCTTCCTGCCATTCATTGTTAACTATAGGTCTGGCTATGTATCTTTAGTTTAGTGTTTCATGGTCTTAAATTTTCATGAATAAGTGAAGGTGAATCTGCATATAGGGAGGCAGAGATTTAGAGAAATTATCTTGTAAATGTGCTTTTAGTATGGTCAGGAAGATTAAATATAGCAAAAATGCATATCAAGAGACTCTCATTAACAGTCTTTTAAAAACTTTCAATAGTGTCACTTTTGACTTGTCTCTCCCTTGCACACTTTCTGTAGTGAAACTTTGAGTTCAGGCTCTCAATACTGCCTGGTAAGCACTTACCCTTCAGCTTGGAAGTTTCCACTTTCAGAGTGGACATCTTTGTACCAGCTTTTCTAGAACTCTCAGCCTAGAAGCTAAATAGCTCTTTCCTCCTTTCCTCCAGGGCTCCACCCAGTGGGATTCTGCCTTCATCCCTTTCTCATCATTGAGGAATGATGTTCTTGCCTGTCCTGAAATTCAATCCAAATCATGTTCTTTTATTATGTTCCTTTGTATCCCACCTAACACTAGATCTGAGTGGTTTCTGTGAATGACTTAGTGTTGATAGAATGAAGGTCCCCACCCAACAATTTCACCAAACCAGTTTTGCAGGAGCTCCAAGCTCACTGAGTTAGGATTAGGAGGAGGAGAAAAGAGAATGGAGGTCAGAGGGGGCTATGCAAAATTTTTGGCAGTTACTAACCAAGGATAAGGAGGAAGGAGATTGATTGAGGGTCAGGCAGAAGAGGGTGGAAATGGGGCTTTTTTGTTTGAACAAAGCTACTGTCCATGAAGAAGGTCATTAAAGTCATCTTTATTTGAAGCTCCTAGAAGGCATCACTTCGCTACACTGCATCTCTATGGCTATCACAGTTTTCTCTAGTGACTTCAGAAAGAAAACATTTCACAGAGGAATCAATGTCTTTTTAGTTAGGTAGTGCAGCATTAGCTAGTCAAAGACTTCCATTTCACCGATGAAGAAGCTCAAACCCAAGGGGATGAAAGGACAAAATGAAAGCCACATGGCTAATGTGTGGAAGAGCTGAGCATAGAAGGAGGCAGTCTGACTCCCAGCCCAGTAGACCATGGGAGCCTCTAGCACATGGCAAGACCCAGGAGTCACCATCTGTATCAGTCCAGAATTTTCCAGAGAAACTGAACCAATGGGAGATGTAGGGATGTATACTAGTAGAGATTTATTATAGGAATCACATCATGAAATTATAGAGGCTAGGTTGTCCCACAGTCTGTGGTCCACAAGCTGGAGATACTTGACAGCTGGTTGTGTAACTTAGTCTGAGTTCAAAAGCCTAAGAATTGATAGCACTGGTGGCCACAGGTGATGGATGTCTCTACTCAGCAGAAACTGCAAATTCATCCTTCTGCCACCATTTTGTTCTATTTGGGCTCTCAGTGGACTAGATAATCCTCACCCATATTGGTGGGAGAAACTTTTACTCCATCTACTGATCAAATGCTAATCTTTGCCAGAAACACTCTCACAGATACACTGAGAAATAATATTTAGCAGCTATCTGGTCACTCCTTACTTCACTCAAGTTGACCCATAAAATAGTGATCACATAGTCATAACAAATACCAGTTAAATTATCAAATCCCCAAGATACTTTGGTAACAGCTTTCTATTGTCCTCATTGCACAGGTGAAGGACTGTGTTCAGGTGTTTTATAGACCTTTCCCTCTGCTTCATAGCTGGGGAACCACAGAGCCTGAGGTCAAGCCCCATTTGATGATCCCAAAATCCATTCATAGGACTGCTTAGCTATATGTCAAAGTGGATTGTAGCTTCTGGGTAAAACACAAGTTGTTTCTTTAATTTAATTGTTAATTTTCAGTCCTCATGCTTTAAAATATAAGTGCTCAATCATCAGTGTAATAGAGTGCAATGGGCTTGTTTTAACTGATTACTAGAGAGTCTAGGAAGGGGAGGAGGGGGAAGGGATAGTGGGAGGTAAGATAGCAGGTACTCAAACACAGATAGAAGTAATATGTTCTAGTTTTCTGTAACATGGGAGTGAGAGTAAGCACAGCAATCTATTATATAGTATTCTTTGAATAATTTAAACACTGGGAGAGACACTATTTGAACTTGGGAAGGGAACCCAAGGCCAGAGTTTTAATGGAAGCATTGTATCCCCTATGTCTTTCTGCCTTCCAGCTCTTTGTATCAATTTCTGCTTCCATACCTCTCCCATAGAGACTGCCAGAATCACATAAACATAAAGTCCTGGACTTTTTTCTCTCATTTTTCCTCTATCCTCTCTCCATCCTTTTTCTTTTTTCTTCTCTCCTCTTTCCTCTTTCATGCTTTCTTGCTTTCTTCATTTCATTGGCCTTTCAAAGATTTTTTATTTTTAAAAGTTAGTGCAGAAAAAAGTTGTTCTCTGCATAAGCAATTGGAGTGGCATGATTTGAGTCCCATAAGAAGTTAGAATGTTGTTACAGGTCCATGAAGAAATAGTTTAATTATGAGGGTCCAGTTGCACTAAGAATGTCCACATAGACCAGAGCAGTGAAGGCTGGAGTCAACAGGCTCACTGAGTGACCCCCATCTAGGGTGGATGGTCTATATATCTGATTTAAACCAGAAGTTTCAGAACAAGAATCAGACTTCTGTTTCTTTCTGAAACTTTAAGTTGACTGGTCTCTTTTAGATCCTAAGAATTAGATTCTGCCTAGAATACCATGTTCCTAATCCATGTCCCCAGCGCCTTCTGAAATAAAGACACCTAGAGTCAGTGTAATGTTCCTTCAAATTCAATAATCTCATTTTTTCAGTATAAAAGGGCCTTCCTACAATGTCAGAATTACAAACTGCACCATCTTGCTGTTGTATTATTCTATCTAGTTGCTAGGACTTATCTCAGTGACATAATATTGTTTTCTGATTTTTTTTATCTGGTAGATGGTGCTTGTTTTAATGAGTGAGTCAAACCAGATTTGATTTTTAAAGACTGTCAGAGCAGCCTTTGAGGTACCCATGGTGGTTGGGTGTTCATATTACCGATGCCTCTGGGTATAGCTTCAGATTTTCAAATGCATGTGACATTTGGAATATGTAGTGGCATCTTTGACTTGGTGGTCTAGGAGAAAGGTGAGAAATCATCTATCTTTCCAATATATATGATTCCTCTTACTGATTTTCAGTATCAGTGGTAACATTCCCACATGTGAAATAAGTACCTTGATGAGCCATTTCAGAGTTTTAAACAAACAGGCATAGTCAGAGTATATGGACTATGAACAGATGCTGAATGAAAATTAATTACTGACCACTGTAGAGGCCATTCATTTTGTGCTTTCCAATTAATCATCAATAAATTGTCTAAAAAATTTACACACTGAATTGACCACCCACTTTACCAAACTCAAGATGATGAAATAAGCCATGTGCAAACTAGAAACAAGTATCTGACAGTCCTTGCCCTGAAGGATCTCATAGTATGACCAATAAAGGAATTCCTAAAGAAATGTGGTATGAGGTAGGGGTAAGAGGGTAGTGGGCATTCACCAGAATAACCTGAAGAGCTGCTTTTAAAATATGGCTGCCTCAGCCTCACCCTGCTGGGTGATGCCAACAGGAGCCAAGGGACCTTAATATCTTCACTTTAAAAACACTTCGCTCGGGATTTCTGATTCATACTTTCATTTAAAGACTATGAATGAATAAGATAAGGATGCAGTCACACAAAAGGTCAAATAATATATAGCCCCTGTAGACTACCTAGTTCCAGGTGAAGGTGTGGAGGGCAAATTAAGGCACAGAGGGTTGGCCTGGTGTAAGGGCCTGGGAGATGAAAAGTTAAAGTCAGGTTTTGAGGAACAGGTACCTTTCGAATAGAATCAAAATATGAGAACAGAACTTTTCCTCATTACCATTTATCATTATTTCTCAAGCTTGTTGGACCATTAAAAACCACATTTTAAATCAGTGGAAAGGCAAATCCCAAGTCCTATCCCAGAGCTCCAGGATTATGCTTTCATGAAGCACATTCTGAGAAACTATATGAAATATCTGCTCAGGTAGTTATAACTGTTAAACAATTTTGTCAAATACATCCCTTTATCTTGACTATAGGAAGCTGGCTGGGATCTTCAAATTGTGAAATTGTGTTTGAGAAGCAGGAAGTAAAACAACATAGTGCGAAGGCTCTACTTCGTAGTTATGAAGATGGTGATGGGAGGGGTTGTGAGGGTTTAGAATATGGCAGATCATCCATGCCAGTTCTTAGATTTTGAACTGTGTAGGCACAAGAGTGCTTTTAAACTTTTTTGAGCGGGGGAAAATGCAGATAACATATTATTTTTCTATGGAGCTTAAGTGACTAACCTCTGATAGAGACCCCAAATGAATTAGTGGGAAACAGGAGAAAGAAACCTGTATAGCTCAAATCCGTGCAGAGACCCTTCTGCTTTAGTGTGGAACAAAGGGAGTCAGAAAGAACTGCTAATGTTGTAAGGTACAGGCAGAGATTCAGCAGGGGATAGGCACCATTGCTTCATCTGCCATCCCATGGACATATGTAGGTTAAGGGAACTGGGCACAGTGGGGGTTTCTGAGGGTTATGCTCCAGGAGGAGAACTCTGCTCTCCTATTTCTCTCCCTTCTTATAGGAATTTTGGGAGTGGGAATTTTTGGTTCATTTTCTGACGAAGAGAATGAACACAGAGCTTTTGGAGTCATCAGTGGTGCCTTGCTGGAAAGAACGGACATCTTGCTGCCAATGCCAGCTGCTCAGAGAATGACACACTTGGAGACTTAGTTGGAAATGAAACTTTTGGGGAAGCTACTGGAATAAAGCTTGTTCTTTGCCAGGCAACCCAGAAAGAACCACCGGAATCAGCCTGGGGAAAACCTCCTTGTGCTCCTCAAGCAGTTGCCCAAGGTTGGGAGAGGGCAGTAAACTGTGAGTGGAGGATGTATTTTTCCTTCACACTTGTCCTTTATCTAAGTTGTGCATTTCTGTAAAGGAACAATTAAGGAAGAAAGTTTTGCAAGGAAACACTCAATGAAAACTCCCTCTCCCTCTTATATCATGAGTGTTTCTGCAGGCAGGACAATCTCTGAGTATTTTTAATTGTAAGAGGCCAGACCTTCAAGTAAGCTATTCTTCATATTTCTTCTCAAGCAAACTCGCCACTCTGTAAATAAAAAACTTGGAGTCACTTTTACATAAATGTATTTAGTATACTGGCATTGTTTCTGGGGATTGAGGAAAAGAAACTAGGATCTTCTCCTATCAGTTAGGATTGTGTTCAGCTGCTGTAACACATAGCTGGATTTTAGTGGTTTAGACAAATCAGAGTTTGTTTTTCTCATGTTAACAAGGAGGTCACAGGTGGGTGACTGCTGAGGTTGATTCACAGGCTCTACACTGTCAAGGCTGACACCTCTGAGCTCCCCTGGGTTGACCTTTCTTGGTGGTTCACAGCAGGCCCTGTCACACTTCTGTGTTAGAGGTGGGAAGAGGGTCAAGCAACAGAAGGTATGTAAGGCCCATTTGTCTCTTTTTTACCCAGAACAGTAAAAGCATTAAAGAATCTTTTCCCTCCTATCCACTAGGTTTCTGACCCTTAGTTCCAACTTATGCTTTCCAATTACTTCAATATCTTCTAGTTGGATAGTGCTTTAAAATGAAAAGAAAATATTGTTGTGTGCACTATCTCATTTAAACTTCAGAGCAAGGCTATGCAATGTTACTACTTTAGTTTGGAGCTAAATCAACTTTGTACTCAAGGTGAAGTGAGCTGTTCCAAGTCACTTATGGTAGTTTTGAGTCAACTTATGGCAGAGGTGTCACTGGGAAAGGGCTTTTACATGCCATCATCCAATTCTCTGTCCCACAGAGGATGAAACCCATGCGTATACTGTAGTTAAATCATGGTCCAAATTGAAATATATTTTTTCAAATGTGCCCAAAGTGAATGAAGCAGAGATAGGGAAGACAGCAAACATTGACCTACTAGTTACTATCTGAAAACAAAGTTCTCAGTGCTAGATTATATATATCCTTCATTTGATCATCACAACATATTTGTTGAAAGTGTCACTTTGTGTCCACCTTACTTACTTATAAGGAAACTGGAGGAAACTTATTCAAGTTCATGGTGTTGGTAAGATGAGGAGTCAAAATTTGAACCTCTACATCTAGGTCCACATCTGTGTGCTTAACTCAGAGTATCCCCATATAGTTGAACAGACTTTACTGTATAAAGGAGCCCAGGAAAGAGGGCTAGTGGAAACTGAAGTTCACCCAGTGCTCAGTTCAACAAAAGCCTCCACCCTGGCAAGGGAATATGTGTTTCTAGAAGGACAGTGTTTGTGTAATTTCCGTGCAGACCATCTGTGGATTATATGTGTTCCAGTCTTAGCCACCACCTATAGTGCCTTTCTTATATGAATTCATTTCATTCATCTATCCAGTTGCTCACCTACTCACTCACAGATATAGAGGGCTTTCAGACTGGCTTATGACCAGTTCTAGAAAATCCCTGGGAAGGACTGACCAATATATAGGCTCTGGGCTTTTCCTGCCTATGTATGTCCTTATTACTCACTAGATTTCATTAGCCAATAATATGATTCTAGAATTTTTTTCTCATTATTTTTCATAAAAGCAATGTACTATGTACACATGATAAGAAGTCAGATTGTTTAGAAGAATTGCAATGAAAAATAACAATCTCCTATGCCACATCCTCATCTCTTAGCCCTGCAGTGGAGGTTCCTTTGACTCTGGTTTTACACTTGTCAATTCATAAAGCATCCTATACATTGAAGATGCTCTCAGGCTGTTTACTCAAGTCCTGTTTGACCAAAGGAGATCAGTGATGCTGAATCAGAATGTGTAGTCTGGCTTCCTCATGTAGATAGGGCTCAGAAACTGAGATGCACTGTCACTTCTTGTTCTCTCTCTTTTCCTCTCAACTTTTCTCTATCATTACTCTGTCTTTTGCACCTAGAATGGTGTTAGAAATACAGTAGGCATTTAATAAGCAAGTGTATTTGTTTTGTTTTTAAAGCAAAAACTTTTGAATGAGTTAAGAAATGAGTAAATACGTGGCTAATGTTTATGTAGCACCCAAAGTTCAAATTGCTTTTATAGCTAATCTCATTCACTTTAAAAAAAAAATTCCATTCTCTCTTACAATAAGCTATGGAGGTTATATTATTGTAAATATTGAGTCCATCCTCAATATTGAGTCCATGTCATACGTACATAAATTGTTTCATAAATGATATATAAATAACTTGCCCAGATGGCAAAATAATGGGTCAGGTTTCTGAACAGATTCTCTACTGAAAACAAATATGCATAGTCAAAATTTAAGATATCTTTTTACGGTTCGCTCATGAGCTTTCAAGAAAATAAAAAATAGTTGTGCCCAGAAGTGGATAAAGGAGGGAGTCAAGAGAGGTGGAGCCTAACTGCCACCATGGGAACATTTTCTAGTAAAACTAAGTTTCGTTTTTTAAGGCCTTATGGGGTAGACAGACAGTGCTCATAGCCCACCCAATGTAGGCAATGAAGAGACTGCAGAAAGCTGGGCTCCATGGGGCCACACCCTCTGGGCCAGAGTGCTGTAAAAATTAGCAACCCTCTGCCCATCAGGGGGCCTTGAGGAACACTGTGTTGAGTCTTGGCGCTAGACTAATGGAGGAAAAATCTCCCTTGAAAATTGGTAACCATAAGCTGTCCGTCATGAAGCTTTGCAGATCAAGTCAGTATCAACTTAGTGGTCTGAAAACTCTCAAGCTGATAAAACTTTAAAGTTTTCCAGTATTGGTAAATGAGCTCCATTCGCTGACAGAGCAAACACAAATCATTGTTTATGCAATTCATTTTCCTTCTAGGCTTCCAGGATTTTTCACAAGTAGATTTTCTCTACAGAAACAAACCAACAAACAAAAACCCCCTCTAATAATAATCATGTTCATGCAAAGAAATAAGACCCAATTAGCAAGAGCCATCAGAAAAAAATGAATAACATGCTAAAGCCTTAAAAAATCTTCCATATTTGGTAGCCGGGTGTGGTGGTACACACCTGTTATCCCCACTACTCTAGGAGACAAAGGCAGGAGGATTGTGAGTTCAAGTGCAGCTTGGGCAACTTAGCTACTTAGCAAGACTGTCTCAAAATGAAAAATAAAAATAGGCTCGGGTTATAGCTCATTGCAAAGGCCCTGAGTTCAACCCACAGTACCATGAAAACCAAAACCAAAACAGAAACAGAAACAAAAACAAACTACTTCAAATTTGGAAAAACAAGCCACAGAATACAGAACAATATATTTTGTAAAGTAGAATAAAATTTAAATAAAGAGCAAGAAGATAGGGAAAAAGAATTTCTGAAATAAAAAAATTAAGTAATATTGTAATGGCCATTTTTACATTTAATGGCATAACAATAACTTGTTTTTATACTATTTCTGTTAAAAATTCTTAATTTGTATAAACCATTCTGTTGATATAATATTTGCTTAAAGCAATTCCATTTCTCTTAACATTTCTATTTGGATGCAAATTTATATATGAACACAGACTCACTCTGTAAAAACTAAGCACAGTTAGAATCTGTGCATGTCCCTGTTTAATGACTTGATGCAGACAGTGAATGTTCACTCATCCATAGGACTGTGATCATGATGCCAGCTTTGCGGAGCTGTTCTGCATAGAGAGAAGTGAGTAGGCTCTTGATGATGGAGACAACCCACTGGGCTCATATTCTGTCCCTACCACTTACTAGCTGTGTGACGTTGAGCAAGTTATTCTCTGTGCTTCAGTCTTCTCAATTGCGAAAGTATATGCCTCATAATGCTGTCGAGGGAGCAAATGAGGTAATGTATGTAAAATGTTTTGCATGTAGCTAGCACACAATAGCTGCTAACTGTTACTGTGATTACATAGCATATGTAGTTTTTGGTATGTGGCAAGTGGTCCACAAAGGATAACCTATTAAATATTATTAATTAGACATTATTTGAATTTATTTTTTAAGGAAAGCTTCCATTAATTTTAAGCTGGAAGATGCCTTACAGTTTGATTAGTCCAATCCTCTAAACTTCCAGGAAAAAAAAAACCTCCAGAGAGATTGAGTTTGTATCAGAGGCAGTCATCCTGGCTTCCAGATCCATGGAAAAGGCAATGAAATGAAGGAGGGAGAGAAAATATATGAGGATTTTAAACATTTGGGGGTAAACTAAACCTTTTCTTCTGTAATCAAAAGTCACACTTGTGTCTTAGTTGTGTTTTTTTTCTCATAGAGCAGGGTGGTTAATGGGACTGGCTAGAATTGTTGGAACAGGCAGAGGTTGTAGGATACAGGTATGATTTGGATGTTATCAAAGCCCCATGTATCAAGAGCTTGGTTGCAAGCAGTGACACCAAGGGAGCTGCTGTAAGAGTTAAGAGGTGGGACCTAGTAGAAGGAAGTGATGTCATAGGAGATATGTCATTGAGTGGGATATTAGGACCCTGGCCCCTTCCTTTTTCTATTTTTCTTCCTGGCTGCCATGAGGTGGGCACCCTGCTCTGCCATGTGCTTCTGCCATCATGTGCTGCCTCACCACAGGGCCAAGTGGCCTTGAACTGAAACTTTTGAAAACAGGAGTGAAAGCAACCCTTTCCTCCTTTAAGCTGATTTCCTCAGTTATCTTGTTACAGCAATGGAAAGCTGACATAGATGATAGTAAGCTGCCTTCATCTCTGGGAGTATGAGTGGAAGGAGGCTGCTGGAGCACCTGAGCTGCAGAAGGGCAGGCAAAGCCAAGCACTGAGAAAGGGCTGGACAGAGAGAGGAGAGGCTGGTGGGAGAAGAGGAAAGGAGAGAGGGGCAGAGGGAGCAGAGAATGAGAAGAGGAAAAGAGAGTCAGATATTTTGTATTAGAAGGAGAAAACCTCTGGGCCCAATTTATTAATGCTGCTTTTTAAATCATCCCATGTTCCCATTTTTGTAGAGGCTGTGTATATAGTTGTTTGAGTTTGAATGGATTATAAAATATGCCTGAAAGCAATATGGAAAATTCCCTGTCTTGAACCAGAGTAAATCAATAAAATTACATAACTTTTTTCATAGAAGATATTTCTATGTAAGAGATATAGGTGCCTATAGAAAACAGTTTTTTAAGCTTTAATTTTTTAAAGTATTGCTGAAATAGTTAACACAGGCGAGAGATCTGAGTATTTTGTGAAGGTAGTTGAAAGCTTGATATAACTAATTAAATTCTCTATGGAAATTAGTTTCAACAAGTTCTGCCAGATGCTCTTATTGGAAATAGCTGACTGGGGATTAGGAAAGTTGGGACAAAGATGAATAAAGTAGAAACTAAGCTACTTGTAGTTGTAGAGAGATGGAAAAGAAGGATCAGATACTCTCTGCTATCACATGAAGAATGAGGAGGAGGCAATGTGGATCATGGATTCACTCCTGCAGCCTGGATCAGGCATCTCTGTATCTATTAGTGAGACAGAAGGAGAATTTATGGATGCCTTCAGAGCCCACAGGGCTCCTTGAGTCTGAGGAAACTCAGAAGTTTTGGGCAAATTGCTGAGAAGGGATTTTGATGCCAAGCTTAGCAATTCAGATAAGACAATTTAAAGAAAAGCTAAGAATTAGTGGGAAAGGTACTTAGTTGTATCATAAATGTTCATCTCTTTAAAAGTTGATCTAAAATATAATCTTTGAGAGTATCCACTTAAATATGGCTATTAATGTCTCACCTATGGAAGGCAACTCTGTTTCTATTTATAATTTTCTTTCTGAAAGAATTTATACTAGCAGACAAAGAAATATATTATTAGGTGACTACAGGTGTAGATGTTTTTGTGGTATCGATAGTGGAAAATTAATTGGTAAAGAAATCTAATAAATATATAAAGAAAAAGATGTTATTAGAGATTTATTTCTGGATGGCAGGTAAAGCCAAAGATTTTGAAATTTGGGTCAAGGGACTATAGCAGGACTGCCATTTGGTGGCAGCCTATTTAAAATGCGCCTACTCATTTTTGAGTTGGGGTGATGAATAAAGTCCTTTTAAAAGTTGAAACTGTGAAATAAAGATTATGAAGTGACCAAAATATTATAGTAGTAGTGATCTAATGGCTTAAATATGGCCAAGAAAATATGAAGTATCTCTTATGCTACTAAAAATGAATATAGGACTAGAGATTTCTTGCTCTATTTTACCCCATTCTTTAAATTATGTCAATTTTTTTACCTCAAATTTTAAATTTTGTATGTCTATAGACCTTATATTTTAGCTAAGTTTAAAGTTACCATTTCTTTTTCTTTTTAGGGGAGTAAGAGGAAAACCATTTTGAGTTATGATTAATCAATGTTTTGTGAACCAGAGAAGTTATTCTCTCTTTGGGCTCTGTAATCACTGAATGATAGAATTTCTGTGAGCCTAAAATATGGATATTTATTTTATTTTACAGAGGAAAAGTATTTCAGCAGAGAGATGATTTTGTTTGATTGCTTGTTTTTGTTTGTTCTCAACACAAAAATCCATGAGTTGCTGGGGGATTTAGCTCAGTGGTTCTGCCTCCTGCCTCGCAAGTGCAAGGACCCGAGTTTGAGCCCTGGTACTAAAAAAAAACACCCATAAATTGAACTGAGGGAACTACTGGTTTGGTTTAGATTTTGCTCAAAGAACATTTTGTTGTGTCAGATTTTTTTGGCTCAATAATAGGAGAAACTTACATAAAGTCAGTACTAACTAAGCCAATGTATAGGATTGGGCCTAAATTTGGGGGAGAAAATATTTCATTTGATAACTTCATTGAAAATGTTAGTATTTGTGTTTGCTGCATTTTATCCTACTTTTGTGCTTTTAGTTTGATAGATTTATGTCTTCCCTAAGAAATAACAGGAATGTTGAAAATATAAATGTAGAGCTATAAAACACCTTTAATTTACTATGTCACGTAATAAATGGTTTTATTTCTGCTGGTATTTGTTGGACACACATAGTGCCTCTCAGCCTTTTTCTGCTCTTTACTACATGATGATTTGTAATCCCAGATTGACTGGGCTCATCTGGTTCCTTCTCGCTCTTTAACAGATGAGAACCCAGGGTGCAGGGTGTCAGTGCCTGGCTCACCAGGAGCCCCCTTCTTCATTTGGCAACAGGGTCAGGTTGACAAATTCTGTCCACAAATTCAGCATGAAATTATTATCTAAAATGTATAGTTGGGTAATGATTTGTTACAAGGACTTACCATATGTCTGACCCACAATTGGTTTTAAATAAGTGTTTCACAATAAAGTAAGAATTTGAAAAGTCTCTCTTGTCTTCTGGGTTCAAATCATTATGCTCTAGTGACAAATGTGCTCTAACATGGAGGGAAACATTATTATGTAAAGCCAGTGTTAGTTTCAATCCCCTCTGTCTTTTGAGAGGGGTGGCATAATTTATCAGCAGGGCCAGGGATACTGACACTGCATTGGTTCTGTCACTGGGCCAGAAGGGCCCAGAAAGGGTAAGCTCTGGGGCAGAGGTTGCAGAGCATGCAGGAGTCTCTGGACAGGGCCACACTCCTGCTGAGGGGTAGGGGCTGTAGAGATTGGGATCATTCTGCAAAGGAAAATGGAAGGAGATTGGGGGAGACTTGGAGGAGAGTCAAGCAATGTGGCAAAGTGGTTAAAAAAATCTAACAAAATAGGGGTCGAACACTAACAGGAGCATTATTTTCAAGCTGTGCTGGAAATATTTCTTCACTACAATCTTTGGTAAAATCTGCAATACTTACAAATTCTTCTGAGTGTGGTTTTGTTTTCTGTCTTAGTTTTATAGTAACTGAGAACAATGGTGAGTTCCTACAAAGTTGATCTAAAGCACGGAAAAGGAGACAGCTGTGGACTCAGGGCTATGGGACACTAAGGAAGAACTGCCTGTAGGAGCAGACACTCAGGACAGATGTGCTCATGGAAACCCCAGGAAATGCACAGACATCTTTGGAGCATAGGAGATAGAAGCCCTGAGCCCTGGGTGTGCATGTGTAACATGGGTGGGTAGATAGATAGATAGTTATAGACAAATAATGTCCTCCAGTAAGTATGTGACCATCACGTGTTTGTTAAGAGCTCCCCCAATCCCATGTTAGGTATCACACAGTGATAGACAGAGTATAACACTTGAATCCTTCCCCAAAGAAACCATGAGCCATGTTGAGAACATTGATTTATCACATGTGATATGGTCAAAATATCACTTCATATTTTGTTATATGGTAAAATTGGAAAATACTCAAATAAAATAGCTTGAAAATAACTGAGACAGTAGTATTTTTGTGGCTTTCTTCTCAATGAAATTAGAATTAGCAAAATGATGAAAACTTTTGACTAAAGTCATGAGTGAGGATTTGCATCTCTACAGGACTCATCTCTTGGCCCAGTCTTCCTTCACAAACTCTAGTAAAGAATATATAGAATTTATAACAATTTTAGATTGAGGGATGATGAATCAGAGTGACTACTATCTGATCCCAACCCAATAATAATATAAAGAGCTAACATTTGTTTGGAGCTTGGTTATCCAAACATTTGCAATTATTAATGTATTAAATTTTACAAAAGTTACCACTATTTTCTTATTTTATGTACTAGGATCAAAGAGGTCAAGCAAATCATCCAAGGTCATACAACCAGTGGAAAATTAAAATTTATTGATCTCTTGTTTGACCAGTCTATGTCAGTGGTTCTTAAACAATTGTCAGCCCCCCCCCCAACAGGGACATTTATAGTTTTGTAGGAACACTTTTTGGTTGTCATAATGATCAGAGGGCAGAAGACTGCAATGTGAGGACAGTCCTCTGGGTCAGTCTTGTAGCACACGACACTGTCTTGTATCCTTCGTCCTACTGGACATTCTGTAGAGGAAACACTTGCTCATGAGTATATTTAAGTCACTAACCAGTGTATCTGTGTCACTGGCTGTTTGTAGCTGTTGGATCTTAGCAGTTTATTCTAAAGAGGTATCTGATAAATTCATCGTTTCTCTTGAAGTAGGCGAGACCCTGCATTTGTACTTTGAAATACATATATTTTAAATATAAAGTATCTATTTTTTGCTTCTCCTTCACACTGACACTAGGACATTATTATTATTATTATTATTATTATTATTTTATTTTTCGTACTGGGGATCGAACTCAGGATCTTGCACTTGCAAGTCAGGCGCCAGAACCATTGAGCTAAATCCCTGGCCTAAGGACATTATTTTTAATTTTTTTGAATTAGATTTATGTGTAGGTTATGTTGTCAGTTTTATTTTATGATGGAAGGAAGGTACTCCAAAATATTCATTATAAGAAAGAGGGAATCATCAGTAGATTAGTAAATAAAGAAAAGATTGGTATATGCACACAATGGAAGATTACTTAGCCACAAAAAGAATGAAATCAGGAAGATGGATGGAACTACCATACATTAAGTGAAATTATCGAGACTCAGAAAATTAAATATCACATGCTTTTTTCTTATATGAGAAACCTAATAATAAATAGATAGATAAATAAATAAATAAGAGAGGACAGGATAGATTTCTAGAAATGGAAAAGGAGATCAATAGGAAGATGAAGGAAAAGTATAGGGGGATAATGGAATTTAAATTGATTAAGATGTATCAAATGTATGTACCAGCTTCCCCAAACAAACCACCATTGTTTAGTATTAGCATATATGGGTAAATTATAATAAAGAAAATAAAGGGGGGGGCATATGGATGTGGAAGACCAAGTCAGTGGTATCACTCTCATGAAATAAGATGGCAACTGTTAGCTCAGAAGCCAAATTCAACCCACAGGAATTTTACACAAAAAATTGTAAAGGATGTTCAAATGTATTGTCAACATACTAACTAGAAATAAAAAACATAAAAAACTAGAAAATTTTTAGGAAAGTTCTGCATGTTTGACTTCTCTTGGAAATTCTGACAACCCAGCAGCCCAGAAATTGTCTTGGAGACCATACCCTCTGGAGCGATATCAGGTCTCCAAAGCAGCATGATTCGATGGGGCTAACTTTACTCATTAAAGTCTGGTTCCCAAGGGAATTAACGCTCACAACTCTTAAGACACAGGGTGACTTGTTAGGTAAAGGTGACTTTGCTGCCAGTCACTCATCTTTCTGTTCTTTAAGACTTAAGCTTTGATGTAAAAGATTGAACCCAGATCTCTTTATCCATGATGTAAATCCTACACTACAGGGCTCCTCACTTACCTAATGCATTCAAAAACTCTAGATGGTTCCTGGGATTTGACTTTGTGCTTATGGATCTGATAGGAGAAGTCTTGCTATCTATGCCTAGTCCTGAGTCACCCTTTCCCTTAGCATCCCCAGAGTTATTACCCTTTATAACCACTTATTTCTCTTTACTTCCCTTTGTTTTATCAATTTGGCTTTTGGGTTTGAAGTTAATGTTAAAAAAGATGAAACCTAATAGTTGAGAACATTCTTTTAAGTAAGAGGAAAATCACTGTTGTGAAGGGAACATGAGATATGTAAAATCACTGGCCATAATTTTCTGTGGCACAGGCTTCAGTGTGTACTTTCTGCCTATACTGAAGGAAGATATAATTAAAGTTAACTAAAGTTTAGAAAATTGGTTGTCTAGAAAGAATTACTAATGCTGCAGGTCTGCAATGGAGCTACATAAATTTTGAAATCACATTCATAGAGTGAAATAAGAGGCTCTGAAAGTTTTGGAAGTGAACGGTAAAGTAAACTATTTTTTAATTTTATATCTGAGCCCCAATGGATCTTGAAAGCTCTGTGATGTTTTCTTCTCTTGGCAGTTAGGGGACAGCCTTTCTACCTGTTGGAATCCTGTCCAAATCCAGGCAGGCTTGCTTAAAGTTTCTCCTCCTTGCTAAGGAGAGGGCTGACTACTGCAGTGACTAGCTCCCCCCACTATTATTAGGAGACCAGTGGCTTAGTCACCCCTGGGAGCACACATCCACCTTGAAAAGCCATGCAGTTAGAGGTAAAGCTAAACCCTGTTTCGATAAATGCCGCCGTAGTTCCCCACATTCCACGGGACATCCCTCACTAACCAAATCTGTTGAACAAGAAGTCATTGTACTTGGTGAACTGTGTCTTCTTATCATCTGTACTAACTCAAGGACTTTATTACAATAAGCACTTGATAAAAATCTGTGCTAGGAATGAATGAGCAATTGAAGTTTGGTTAACTCTAATCTACTCTCAAGATTTTTATTTCTTTGCAGCTTTATTCCCCATTCATCCATCCATTCATTCTATCCATCCAACAAATATATGCTATCCATTCACTCCACGCCAGCTGCTGTTGTAGGTGCTGGGATGGAGTGGTGATGAGACAGGTTCATGTGGTTTAAGGGAACAGACAATATATCAAGAAGGACAAAAAAAAAAAAAAAGAAGTAAACACACAGACAAGTACCGATAGGGAGAGGTGCAAGGTGGAAAATAAAACAAATGCTATGGGAGGGCGTGGTAGGATGGAGCTAATTTGGATTGGGTGGTCAGGGAGGGCTGCAGAGGTGAAATGACATTTAAGAAGATTTAAATAAAGAGGCAGGGATGCAAATATCTAGACGTGGAGTGGTCCAGGGAGGAGGAGTACCAGTGGATGTCCAAAGGTGGGAGTGAGAGTAATAGATTCAAGGAACCAAAGAAATCCAGGAATAAGGGAGAGCAGAGTGAAGTAGGATAAGAGAGAGGTGGAGTGGGCCACGGGGAACAGACTATATCAGAAAGCAGTGGAAGGCTCTGGGAAAGAGATATTATGATGGAATTTACTCTGACCTAAAACTGACTTACGTGCAAATGGATAAACAAATTATGTATATTCACAGAGTGAAATATACAGTAGTAGAGAAAATAAATTAAACAGAAATCTGTACTTATAACAATATAGATGTATCTCAAAAACAATGTGGGGGGCCGGGGATTTAGCTCAGTGGTTTCGTGGTCTGCTGTGCAAGCTCAAGGACCCGAGTTTGATCCCTGGTATGAAAAAACCCAAAAAAACCCAAAAAACAATGTGGGGTGAAAAGATGTAAGTTACATGAGAAGCATATATAGTATTAGTCTAATTATGTGAAGTTCATAAGCAGACAGAAGTAAATCACATATTTTGGGGTTCATACATAATTTGGGTTCATTAAAACCTAAACATAGATAGCATCTTTCTTGAGTACACTATGTATACAAATGCATAGAAAAAGAGCTGGACTGATTAAAAACTTATGACAGTAGTTTTTCCAGAGGAGGGCAATAGAATGAGGTGGGAGGATAGCTGATCAAGAGGTATTTGAATCTCATCTGTGATTTTAAAATTTTAAGTTGACAATGCATGTATTAGATTCTTGCGGCTGCTGTACAACATTACCATCCCTTACTGTCTTATTCTCTCACAGGTCAGGAACCTGAAATCAGTTTTACAGAGCTGAAATCAAGAATTTGGCAGTGTTGTGTCTGTATTGAAGGAGAATTGGTTTCTTGCCTCCTCCAGCTCCTTGTGGCTGCGAGTGTCCCCTGGCTTGTGTTAGTAACATTAACGTCTCTACTGCTACGGCCACACTGTCTCTTCTTCACATGTGTGTGGAGTGCCTTCCTGCCCCTTTTTATAAGGACCCTCATGATGGTGTTTTAGACCCACCCAGATAATCCAGGATCATCTCCCTAATATAGGATCCTTAATCCTATCTGCAAAATAAAATCAAATAAGACCACATTTACAAGCCAAGGTGCTAAGGCATTTGTATCTTTTGGGGGCCATTTTCAGCATATTTATGTTTATAAATAATTGAAAAGATAAAGACTTTTTAGAAGGATGGATGGAAAACAATGCCCCTAGTTGCTGTGTGTGAATACCAGGTAGGAGGTGAGTGAACTCATCCGGGTGAGGTGACTGTAGTCAGCCTGGACTGGGAAAGCCACAGCAGAGATGAGAAGGGAGAAAGGAACCGAGATAAGATCTGGAGGTAGTTTTGAGGAGTGGCTGGTGGGGAAAGTGACAGAGGAGAAGACATGGGTGGCTCTTGCTTATAGCTCAAGGAGCTGAGAGTGTCATAGGTGGAGATGGGAAATATGTGAGGGAAGAACAGGTTTGGAGGCAAATGTGAGGATTTCAGCAGCATCATATTTGTCTTCTGCTGAATACATTTTCAGCCTTTGAGAAATGACCAAAAATCCAAAGCTGAGAGTGTTGAGTTTATTTTATTTTAATTTTTTTAGATTTTATTTCTTTATTTTGTTTGGAGTTTTGATAATCGAGTATTTTCTCATTTTGGGTTATCAAGATCTGGGAAAGAGGCTTGGTAGGATCATGAGGAAGACCAAATATTTATTGGTCAGTTTTCAGAGCTTTTGGTTCCTTCAGAGAATGGAGCAACACGGGAAGGCTTATAGCCAATGACTGCTCGAGTGACCGCAAATGGACATGTGCCAGGACTGGGGCCTATGGTCTGGGTATGCAGAGGTAGCTCCCCATGCCTGATTGCTGATGCTGCCTCTCTCTGTGGAGACCGGGGTTCTTCCATTAGAGCTTCTTTCTGTGTACATAGCTAGAGGACAAAGATGCATACTCTGTATGCATCTTTTACTTTCTTCCAACAACAATACTCTTTATGGAAAACAAATTGTTTTATTTTACAAATTCTGAATCGCACTCTACCTAGCAAGGCCTTTGGAATCATGGACACAAGTGGCCAGCTCTACCACTTACCATGTGACCTTGAACTTGTTACCAAACTCTTCAGGCCTGGGCTTCCTCTTGGGATTGTTGTGAAGGTCAGAAAATGAGCTCAGTAAATGTTTAATATTATGACTGTTGGCCAGCTTATTATTACCCAGCTTCACAACCCTTAGATGTCTCTCCATAGTTTTCTATTTGGAAATACTAAAATACAATATTTCCTTCATAATAAACACAAACTCAAAATAATTCAGTTACTTTTTTTTTCCTCCATTGCTAGTCAGAGGCTGGCTTATATGCCAGTGCCAATCTTTTATAAGTTCACACATGTTATAATATTCTTTCAAAGTCCTTTAAACAACATTCGACATTTTTTTGTTCTAATCAGTGTTTTGTTTTGTTTTGATTTATTCTGTCCAGATATTCTCAGCTGCAGTTATCTGGAAAATTATGGCAGAAAAATCCACCTGCTTTAGCCCAAATTCTCTAAGTCCCTGAGGCAAAAATGGGGATAATTACTGAGGGAGGATTATAGGGGAACAGGAGATATCACCACCTAACCTTCTCAGGATTCCTTGTTGCAGACTTTGCAGAAAAATCAGTAGCGGCCTGCCAAATTCCATCTGGTTTGAGCTTCCTCTGTTTCTAAAGCTAAAGTGTTCTGATAATCTTCTTGGCACTCATCTCCACCGCCAAAATTTTCTTTTTAAAAGAAAACAAACCCAGCAAACAATTTCTATGGAACCATTGGTAGCACAGGAATTAGTAAGCAAGATCTGGCTATATTTGCACGTGAAGACAATCCAAACTGAATTTGGAAATCCCATTTCTGTATCTTATTTGTTAAAAGTTAAGTGGCTGAGATATATTGCAATTTAAGATTTAAGGCCACAGAAAGAGCTTGAATCGTTTTGAACTATTTCTGGTTGTCCTCTCTTTGTTCAAAGGAGAAGAGATACTTGCTCTATGAATTTGGTGATTTTAAACAATTTGGTGTCTTTAGTTTGCAGATGCATCAACTTCCGAGTTCCCAGATCACTTTACTCTTAGGTAAGAAAACTATCTTTCCCTTGGCCCTGTGGATTGAGAACTCCTCTAATGGGGTTGCTTTCTTTAAATGACCTCCAGCCTTGTCCTTGGGGAGATGTCACACTTACTTCCTACCACAGTTCTGATTGACTCTAAGTGCTCCAAGTCTTTCAGGTCACAGTAGAAGTGTGTCTAAGAGAACAGTAACTCTAAGTTTAGCTGTTGGGTTCTCTAAATGTAGCCACTCGACCAGGAGCCTCAGCATTACCACAGAACTTCTTAGGAGGGTGAATCCTCTGGCCACCCCAGATCTCCTGAATCTGAAGCTATAGGGTTGGGGCCAGACCACCTAAGCTGGGAAGAGCCCTGCAGGTGATGCTGATGCCTGCTGAGGTTTGTTAGCTATCCATTAGGTTTTGCAAAAATTCAGATAAAATTAATAAAACGTTATTTATTCTCTCATCTCCTCTTAGTTCTACTTTTAGAGATATGCAAATCAGGCAAGTAGAGTCAAATGCCACACAAAGTGTTTTATTCTGGTGGTCACTCAAGGCCATCAGAAATGTGTTTTCTGGGTCTGATCTTTCAATAAGACAAACATCTGGAAACTTTATTTCTATATCTCCAGACTGGAGTAATGTATGGTACAGGGGAAAGTAACTATCACCTTTCTTTTTGAAAATATTTAGCTTGAGTGATTTCAGTAGATTTGGGACAAGATCAAAGACCATAAATTGTTTAACCACGTCTACTTTTGTGGAATTATTTAAAGTATCATAATTACAGTCCAGCTTCCTAGCATTCATTTTCAAGCCTGGAATTCTGATGGGAGTTATCATAATCACTGAAGAGTATAATATTACAGGCTGGGTATAAAAATATCTTTTTAATGATTCCCAAATTAGTGAAATGTCTTGAACTGGGTGGGGACCAAACGGAAGGCAATGCTTTTATGAAAGGCAGGGGGAGACTAAATTGTCACCACATTGTTATTCTTATTAAATTCTTTACTTTTTAAATTGTCAGTTGATTAGATAAAATTTCTAACACAGTGCATCAGTATAAGTGAGTGTCATACAGAGGCATCATGGAACTTCTGAAGTTGTTTTGATTTTAATTTTACCATGCATAGTTTGAAAGTTAATCTCAGGGGATTCACTACATTGATCCCATATGCGTGGTTCTGAGGACTCTTCTCACAATATGGGGACAGTAGGGCCAGGGCTCATGAACAACAATAACAAAAAGAACAGCTTTCTGAAACATCATGCAAGTGGGCCTCAGTACAATTTTCCCCTGTAAATCAAATAATTACTGGCTGCACATATTTTCCAGTTTGCTATAACTTCACTAACACTTAACCTAGGGAGTCATAAATTCAGCCATGCAGGTCAAAAACAGTCTGCTTGTGTAGATTTATATTTCAAAGTGATACATTTTCTGCTCACAGCAAAGGCAAAGCAGGTTCAGAGTTTACAGTTCGAAACTTGAAATTCTACGTTAGTTATCAGGTCTATTTTCAAAAGCAGCTTAGAATCCAAAGAGATTGTTCTTGGCATTCATTAACTCTTTTTAAACCAGGATCTTAATGAATTAATTTAAAAGCCCAACCAGAGATATGCCATAATCCCCTTAAGTATACAAGCATTCAAAGGATGAGTCAAACACACCTAACTGACTCATGCAATACATTGATGGTTTATTGATCATTTTTTAAAAAACTAGAAATAATTTTAACATATATGAAACAGGTCTCCTCTTCAGTGGGCAAAGGACAGGAAAGGAAGAATTTACTGTAAAGCTTGCAAAATGCTGTCCATGTGAGCTTTAAGCCCACTGTGCCTATGTCCTGTAATACTTATTGAAGGAAGATACTCTATTCTGTCTTGGAACATTTTGGTTATTTTCTCCTCACATAGTCCAGCATTTTTGTGTAAACAGCTAGTTGTTTCTTTCAGAGGACTCTTCACACCCACCCTGAACCTGTAGCCATCCTGGTTCCAAGGATGAAGATGGGTTGGCACCCCTGCCTTCTCTCACCCTTGTGAGGCAGTAACTCCTCTTTTAGCCACTGGTGGCCCCAGAAGTCCACCCACAGGTGAGTCTTGTTTCCCTGAAGCAGGCAAAGGCAGTCACATGATTCTCACACCCACACAGAATGATCCAGGCTCCCAGGAGGGGAGAGGCCTGGCAGTTCACCCAGTTCATTTGGTTCCTTTAAACTAGCTCAAAAGGTTGTCTGAGACTCTTAGCCTTTGGTGTCTCATTCCCCTCCCATTTTACCATAGTAGCTCTGTACTAAGGCATCTTAACCTGCATCATATCAATATATTCCTCTACAGTAGACCCTTGAGTTATGATTGATCTAACATTCGAACAACTTGGGTTATGACCAGAATTTTAGTTTTAACTTATGACCAAAGTCTTGAGTTACACCTGAATGCTGGCTGCTCATGCTTCCAGATGATCTCAGAAACAGATTTAACCCTTAAAGAGTTCTGGAAAGAATATTACAGCATCCTTTCCTGTGTGGGGTTAATTGAGAAATCTTAGGCCACTGTCTCTCTAAGGACACTGAGAGCTGCCTGTATACAGGAGAGAAACTTTGAAGGCTGTGTAGAGGATCCTGAGCCTTCAGTTGACCAACTTGAGTTACAACCAGCCCTCATGAACGAATTACATTCTTAAGTCAAGGGTCCACTCTATTTACATGTTTATATATTTACTGGTCAGTTGATCACAGACTTAGAAGGAGGGATTATGATTGTCAGTTTAACACTCCACGATGTTCTGTTGCCTGTAAGGACCTGAATAATATCTACTACAATTTTGAGGATGCCTCTCAGGGCATGGGGTACTTCCTCAAAAGCAGTACATTAAATCCATTTTACAGATTAGGAATCGGAGGCCGAGAGGTTAAATTACTTTTATAGCATCACTCAGCTATGAGGTGAAATTGGAGTTAGAATTTGAATTCAGCTTATATAACCATTTTCCCCATTGTTTAGCTAGATCTCTCTCTCTTTTTTTTTTTTTGGTACTGGAATCAAACTCAGGTCTTTACGCTTTCGAGGCAGGCAGCGGAACCACTGAGCAAAATCCTCAGCCCTTAGCTAGATCTCTTAAAGCCTAAGCCAGGGCTCATCTGCATTATTGTTTATTCTTGTCTTTTCTTATACAGATTCAAAATGTGTTCAGGATAAATGTTTTGAGTGCTTGAGAGTATGTCATTTGTTTCATTTACTGCTTTTATTTCCTAAATGAATGCATTAAATATTATGTGTAACAATTCACTAAATGTATTACAAATATGAGTTAATTCATTTTTGTGCTTAGAATAATCCCTGATGCATAGTACCCACTCAATAAAAGTTAGTAATTTCCATACATTCATTCATACACCATTTAGTGAGTTACTTCTCTGAACCCATTACTGAGCTATGTCTGCTGGAGAAACTAAAATAAATAATACATGTCATATCCTCCTTTCCTAAAATTTCACGTGTCCATTTTATCTCCTGTGTTGTAGTTTTTATGGGCTCGGGGACATATATGTGTTATTCACCTTTGTATATCTACTATCTAGCACAAGTACCTGTGTCTGATATATCTGAAGGACATAAAAAATTGCAGAACACATGAACAAATAGTTGGTATTGGAGATTTTTAAAATCATCTCAATTTGGAAAACAAGTCATACCGTTTCAGGTTGGGTCATGATCATTATTTTCTTTGTTTTGTTGGCTGTCTGAATAGCACCCATCACAGGTATCTGGCCAACATGCCCTTCCTTCTGTCCTATGGAGACACCCTTGGCAATGCCCAGAGAAGGGAACTCCAGACCAGACCACTTAAAGACACTAACAAGCATGTGCAATCCAGGCAGGGCCTTGTGGATTGGATTCAAGGAAGTCTACTCAGGAATAGAGGGGTGCCTGAGATAGATTTGTTTGGAAATTTCAGCCACTCTAAAAGGAGGGTGCTGCCCCAGGCTTTCCAGTTCTGAGATATGAGTTCCATTTTCCAACTCTTCCAACATCTTGCTTTACAGCTCTAAGACAACAACCTGGAGCTCTAGTACTTCCCAATTTGCCATCTTGGAGGTCTGATGGTGCTCCTGACCCATCTAGATTGGTGAGAGAGTGTAGGGTATGAAGGGAAGAGGTACTTCTGCCTGGGTTGGCATAGTGAGTGAAGGGCAGATTTCAGCAACTGGTTGTATGTTGTAAAGACTGGGATAAGTCTAGATTGTGTATTGCAATTCATGGCAGAGGGCTCTATTGTAGTTTGGAAAAGTGTCCCCCAAGACATGTTAAAGGCTTGGTCACTGATCTCTGGCGCTCTTGATGATAGTGGAACCTTACGATGTAGGGCTTACTGGAATGAAGTTAGGTCACTGGGGGCTTGCTCTTGAAGGACATATTTGGATCCTAGCCTCTTTCCTTTTCTCTTTGCTTCCTCACTGCCAAGAGGTCAGCAGTTTCCTCTGCCACATTCTCTTGCCATAATGTTTCTACCTTGTCACAAGCCCAAAGTCAATGGGGCCAAGCACCACGAACTGAAACCTCTAAAACCACAAACCAAAAGAAACCTTCATCCTTTTTAGTTGGTTTCTCTCTGGTATTTGTTATTGCAATGGAAAGCTGACAAATTACATAACTGGGCACTGTTGCATAGCTTCCACAGAACAGAGATTACCAAGGCTTAAAGTCACCTTGGGAGATTCCTCCCAAAATGTAACACTTAACTATGAGTGTGGTTTAAGTCAGCAAGGAAGATGTCAGCCCCAGAGTGGGCAGGATACATGTTACAGAGATGGTGACTTTTCTACTAAGGCCCAGATCTGAGAGGAAGCCAAAGAACATACTTTATTCTCATCATAAGAGCTGTCATTTTTGAGCACATACTGTATGCTATGCCCTTTGTGTGTGTCATTCAAATTACTCTTTTTGGAAGACCTATGGAATTTGAATTAAGAACCTTTCCTGTCTTCCTCATGCACTTGTTAAAAAATAAGACAATTAAACTTAGTGAGGTTAAGTGTCTTCCCTGCAGAAAACAGAGCTTGGATTTCAACCTAGTTTTGGTCCTAAGATCCTGGTTGTTAGCTATTTTAACATCCCACCTCATTTTCTATACAGCTCACCAGGGTAACATCACCTAGAAAGCTAATGTAAGAGTTGAGCACAGATGTTGAATTCTTCCACGTCTTCCTACCTGAAAACACTGATGTGAGCCATGAAATTGAATTTTCACCCACTGCAAATGGCAGAGTGGGATTGTCATGTTTTAACTTTACCCGGGAATGGCTTCCAGCAGGTCTTCATAGGAACTCTTATTGTGCGTGGGAGAAACAAAGCTAATGAACTTCCTCCCTCTAGCACCCCTAGACCTCCAAAAAGTTCAGACATAATAAGAGTGAGAGCATGAATCTAACATATACATAGCTCTGGATAGTTGGTGAAGAGTGGGTGACTTCTAACATACCTTGGCCTTAACATAAAAAAAAAATCACGTTTCATTATACTACTCCAGACACTCAGAAACTGATGTTAACTCTTCTCTTGGTTTAGCCATTTTATCATTTCTGTGATAACTTCACTGTCTGCATCTCAAATGCTGAGGAAAATTAGAAAGAGCTAAATGATAAATTAGAAAGAGGTAGAAAAATTAGAAAGAGCTAAATTAGATCTTGCTTTCTTCAGGGAAGAGAATTCTGATTACAACTGATCTGACTGATAAAATAGTTGTGTAACCAAAAAATTATGTCATATCTAAAACATTGCCTTCTCATGTGTAGTTACTTTAGTTTCTAGGTAATGTGAAAATAAAGAATATGTTGATCCAGAAGTTAAATTTGTATCAGAACAAATCAAAAAAGCAGAAATTCTGAAATGTCTAGAGTTGGAGTTAGAACCCATTCTAAGGGTCAGATGGCTCAGAGAGGAAGTGGGGACAAGCATGAGTCATGTTTTAAGGTTTGGGGAGACAGCATAGTTTTGCTATTTGCTAACAGTACCATATGGGGAAATTTATTTAAATTCTCTGAGCTTCAGTTTCTTCATCTGAAAAATGAAGGTGACACTTCATAGAGTTTTGATGAAGGTGAAATGATCTAGAATGTAAAGCCCTGGAAATAATGTGTGCATCTAAAACATATTAGTTTTATGATCTCATTCCCTTTCCTCTCTTTTATAGAACACATGACTGTCTTAGAGGAAAATCTTCCCAGAGTATAGTAGTTTGAGAGGACTGCCATAACAAAACTTCACAAACTGAGTGGCTTACACAACAAACTATCTCACATTTATGGAGGGTAGAAGCCCAAGATCAAGGTATGAATCCTTCTGAGTCCTGAGAGAGACAGAATCTGTTCTGTGCCTCTCTCCCAGCTTTTTATGATTTCCTGACAATCTTTGCTGATCTTTGGTATCCAGAAACATTACCTTCATCTCTATCTTTCTCTTCACATGGATTCCCCCAGTGTGTCTGTCTCTGAATTTCCCATCTATAATGAAGGACACCAATCATATTGGATTAGAGTCTACCCTAATGACCTTATTTTAAATTGATAATCTCTGTAAAGGTACCATCTCCAAATAAATTCACATCCTGTGATATTAAGATTTAGGACTTCAACATATAAATTTAAGCAGATGGGACAATTCAACCTATAATGCAGAGCAAGTGGGTCTGATGCTCACTGAAGTAATGATATAATGGATTGTAATTTGAACATTCGTCTGGGAACTCGGTGCTGGTTGCAGGGTGATTTCATTACATAGTGACTTCCTTTGCATCACTGGCCCTTTGGGAAAATGGAGTTACTGCAACAACAGTAGGAAAAGAAGTTTCTAGTAGGTTGAAGGAATAATCCTCATCCTTGCATTCATAGTATTAAGGCTGACTTCCACACCTGAAGATGGGGTAGCCAGAATGAACATTGTATGACTTAAAGGTAGGAAATTATCCCTCCAGAAAGCAGAATAGTTAAAAGTATTTGGTTTGAGTATACATTTTTGTTGGTATCATTTAGCTCTTACTAATCTATCAAAATCAAGGCACTTTTTAATTTTATAGTTGACGTGTTTAAATTGCTTGCCATTGAATCAGGACATATATGTTATTTCTTTTGATTCCTAAAACAAGATGCAAAACAGCCTTTCAGATGTCTATTTTACAAATAAAAAAACTGCATACCAAGGAGGCTAAGAGAATTTTGGGTTCAAGGGCTCTTTCTTCCACTATGGCTGCCCCCATTGAGGGCTTTCTAAGTGAGAGTCCGGGAAAAGTATATTCTGATATAGTAGGCTTGGAATTCAGCAGGCATCTCTGCCCTGACATATTACAAGGCCTTTTGCATGTGGCAGTTTAGCCTACTGGAGGTCATTCCAATTGCAACCCAGCCAATCTTATCATCCATGGTTTGTCTACACAGTAGCACAATTTGCAGAAACACAGGAGTATTGGTTACCCTGATTACAGTGAGTTTGGGGACCATGACTAATCAGTTTAGACCAAAATTCCAGCCCCAATAGTTCTGGAATTTGCACTGCAGTGGTGAATGTAGAAAAAATTATAGTCAGAAATTGTACCTATCATATACAAGTTTTGTTTATTATTGGAAGCTGAATGGACTGGTGATTTTGGCTTTCTACAGTTATCATTACACCTAAAATATGTGTTCCAGCCTCTGTAGAGTGAAATCATCCTTTTGAGCCTCTTAAAGTTTTGGCTTAGTCTCTGAATAAGATCATCAATGACAGTCTTGGTAGATATCCTTGACATTTCTAATGTGATGGAGAAAGAAATCTCTCTTGTGTTAACATGTAGTGAACAATGTTGTTACTAAGGAATTTTCTGTTGTTCCTTTTTAGAACTTTCTGGGTTTCTCCATTCTTTTGAAACAAATGTGTATGGTTCCCCCAAGAGGTCCTTATCATCTTGAAAGGAGAATGCTACAAAAATTGTAACTGAAGTTTCAGAAAATGGATCACTGAGTGCTGCCAAGTTGAATGTAGCACATATTGTCAATGACCCTGCATAGAAAAGGAAAGGGTGTCAGGCATAATCAAATACTTAGTCATTTTTATGTTTTTACATTTTAAATTTCAAAGGGAAGTAAAGGCTCTCAACTTAGATATGACCAAAGAGCTAACTTGCTCAATGTCACATGGTTAGCTTTTTGTTGTTGCCCTAAATGTGGCAATCTGGCATTTTGTGAGGTAGTTATGGGTCTAGTGTAAATAATATCTCTTGAGAGTTGACAAAGGCATAGAGCAGGGGTCACCATAGGTGGCTCAGATACCCCATGGGATCTTGCCATTTCTCCTTTTGTAGACTCAGTCTCAGATTTAAATTGACATTCCCAGCCACATGGGGTCCTTGTGGCAGCTGCAAAGCCCAGATGTTTAGCTAGAGAAATGTGGCCTGTATCCTGTTAATCTGAAAGACATACACATCTGGGACAAAGTTGACAGCTGAATTGTCACCCCTTATTTCTTTGAGTTGGTCATGAATGAGTATGTTGAGATTTTCCAATCTGTTTCTTTCACACCCAGAAAGATAGAATAGAGAAAATTGACATTTCTATTTTGTTTATTCAAACTTAGCAATGATTTTCGATGGTTTACTAACTAGGTGTTTTCTACTGGGGTGATGGCCAGTGGTGAATAATTAGATATGAAGTAAACTTTCCAAAATTATTCTCTGTCCAAATGAGAAAGAACAGAATTTAAATTAATCAGAAAAAATAGAACCTAATGAGTAAATATGCTGTGAAGCAGAAAGGAAAATGTGGGCAGTAAATTTGAATATTTATGACTTATCAATGATTTAAAAGATTTCTTTGTGAATTAAGTTAAAGGCTTAAACTCTAGCTGAGGCAAAAAGAAAATTACAACCATAGAAAGCAGAATCTCCCCAAAGTTGAAAGTATTTTCAACAGCTGAAGTCTAGTAATATCCTTACTCCACCAGATTCCATTGCTTTCACTGTTTAGGTTTTATGTGTTGCTAATAAGGATTTATTTTTTATTTTTATTTTTTTTTGCTATTTACGTAATGTATTCAGGTGCCTTTTTGTAAAATATTTTTGAGATCTTTATTGATTTGTCTAAATTACTATCAGCTACATTGAAATCTACAGGAAAAAACAGGACTTAGAGTTATTATTCAGAACTGCACTATCTAATACAACAAGAAATACTCCAGAAATATATGACTATTTAAATTACTTAAAATTAAAATTTTAGTTCAAAAGCATTTGGCAGCACAGAAATAGAATCTTCTCATCAATGGACAACTCTGATCTGAAAAGCTTCTTTGCTCTTTTGAATCTAGAATTTTTCAAGTCTGCCTTCTTTTGCTAGCCAGAATTTTTAAAACAGTGCTTACTGCTTAGCCCAAGAGATAATGGAAAAACTAGTCTGTACTGTCAGACAGGAAAATATCAAATAGCTTTTTCTCATGAGGAACCCAATTCTCCATTCTGACTCACTGTTTTAGTGAAAAGGTAAGAACTGGTTCATTCTAACCTGTACTAATATTGAGAACTGGGACTTGTGATTCTTCCATGTGGTGCACCTACTGTAAACCAGAGGTTGCAGTTTTTCTCCAGAGTAGGTAGACAGTGAATATTTTAGGTTTCAAAGGCTATGCTAGCTCTGTTGTAAGTACTCAATTCTGCCATAGGAATGCTAAAGGAGCTATTAACAACAACAGACATAGCTGTGTTCCAATAAAACCTTATGAACCATTTAGGTGCAGGGATATTTTGCCTAAACCTGTACTAGAATACTTGTGATGACTCCTTTGTGTTTCAAAATTTGTTTAATAATGCAATTAATATGTTTATTGTGACTAACTAATGTTTACTCAGTTTTGTGCTTATGGACAACCAACCATTTTAAATTTGCCTCCTTAGGAGTCTGCTCAGATAAATCTGTACTGTTAGTTTCTCTACATCTATCTTTGACATTACAAAAATTATTTTATTTTTAGCTGTGTACATGAATTAGAATGTAAACCTCATGATGCAAGAATCATAGAGAAATTCGAACTTGAGGATATGCGTAGATGGTAGGCGTAGGGTCTTTGTTTTGTTTTGTTGTTTTTCTTCTCTTTTTAAATTTTTTTTCTGAAGTTCTTTTATTGGTACATTTTAGGTATACAATTCATTTACGTTTATCACTGGGTGTTTTATACTTGTACATGATGTATCTTGGTTCTTATTTTTTCCCCATTACCTGTGCGCCCTTCACCCCTCCACCCTTCCATATTTACATAGACATCATTTCCATTTTTTTCTTTTCTCATAGTTTTTCCTTTCCCTCCTTTTCTTTCCCCTTCCCCTCCCTTCATCCCTTCGTCTTTGGACCTTTTTTCCTATTTCAAATTATTAATTATTCATTTTAATCATTTTAACCCTTGTTTACACTATCAGTTTCTCACACTAGAGAAACTATTCGGTATTTACACATGTGTGCCCTATTTATTTCACTTAAGAGTATGGTCTCCATATGCATCCATTTAGCTATAAATGACTGTAGTTTTTCATTCTTTATGGCTGAGTAGTACTCCATTTTATAAAAAACACACATCTAGGGCTGGGGATTTAGCTCAGTGGCTCCGCTGCCTGCCTTGCAAGCTCAAGGACCCGAGTTTGATCCCCAGAACCAAAAAACCCCCCCAAAAACAAAAAAACACATCTTCTTTATCCAGGTTCCAGTTGATGGGCACTTGGGCTATTTCCAAGCTTTAGCTATTACAAACAGTGCCGCTATGAACATGAGTGCACATATATTGCTGGGGTATGATTCTTTTGGGAAGATACTCAGCAAGAGAATAGACTAGGTCAAATGGGACATCTAGTCCTGGTTCTTTGAGATATCTCCAGACTGATTTACACAGTGATTGCATCAGTCTATACTCCCACCAGCAATGGAGAAGGGTTCCTCTTTCCCCAACAGGCTCCCCCCCGCCCCGGCATTTGTTATTGGTTGATTTCTTGATAGCAGCCATTCTTTCTGGGGTGAGGTGGAATCTCAGTGTTGTTTTCATCTGCATCTCGCGAATGACC
>NW_004624762.1:7457361-7483313 GCF_000247695.1 Heterocephalus glaber | reverse complement strand
TATCTAGGAATCTGCCCATTTCTTCTGTGTTTTCCATTTTTTTTGGAGTACAGGTTCTTGAAATAGGTATTGATGATCCTCCGGATTTCTGTTGGATCTGTTGTGACTTCAACTTTTTCATTCTTAATTGCATATATTTGAGCGTTTTCTTTCCTTTTTTTGATAAGGTTGGCTAAAGGTTTATCAATTTTGTTTTTTCTTTCACAAAACCAACTCTTTGATTTTTTGTATTGTTCTCTTAGTCTCCATTGAATTGATTTCTGCTCTGATCTTTATAATTTCCCCTCTTGTATGAGCTTTGGATTTGTTATACTCTTCTTTTTCTATCAGGTTGAGGTTCTGCATTAGGTTATTTATCTGAGTTTCCTCTGTTTTCCTAATATGGGCATTCACTGCTATGAATTTTTCATGTAGAACTGATTTCATTGGGTCCCATAGATTCCTGTATGTTGTACTGGCATTTTCATTTACTTGTAGAAACTGTTTAATTTCTTCTGTGACTCATTGGTGGTTTAAGAGGGTGTTATTCAGTTTTCATGTGTTTGTGGGGTTTTGTGGTTTCTTCTGTTATTGATCTCCAATTTTATTGCACTATGGTCTGATAATATACAGGGGGTAACTTCAATTCTTTTACATTTACTTAGATATGTCCTATGAGCTAGGATGTGGTCTATTCTGGAGAATGACACTTGTGCAGCTGAAAAGAATGTGTATTCTGATTTTGTGGGGTGGAACACTCTGTAAACATATATTAAGTCCATTTGTTCAATAACTTGGTTCAGTTCTAGAATTTCTTTCTTAACTTTTTTTCTAGATGATCTGTCTATTTGTGATCGTGGGTTATTGAGGTCCCCCTCTACCATTGTGTTAGTGTTTATTTGGTTTTTCATGTCCATTAATATTTGTTTTGTATAGTTGGGGGTATTTGTATTTGGTGCATATATATTTAGGATTGTCATGTCTTCCTCTTGGATTGTTCTCTTCACAAGGATGAAGTGACCATCTTTGTCTCTCTTAATTAGTTTTGGTTTGAAATCAACTTTGTCTGCGAATAAGATTGCTACCCCTGCTTTTTTTCTGGGTTCCTGTGGAGTGGAGAACTGTTTTCCATCCTTTTAGTTTTAGTCTATGAGTTTCTTTTTGAGTTAGGTGTGCTTCTTGCATACACCATATTGTTGGATTTTGCTTCTGAATCCATTCTGCCAGTATATTTCTTTTGATTGGTGAATTGAGGACATTAACATTGATGGTTATAATTGATAGATATTGATTCACCCTTGTCATGATGTTTTACTTTTGTTGGGTCTTTTATCTCTTTTTTTTCCCTACTTGCCTGTTAGTGTCTTACTTTGCCTGGTGGTTTCCCTCTGTTGGGCCTCATGGAGCTGTGACCTTCATTGTTTTTTTCTAGGATATTGTTTAGAATTGCTTGTAGTGTTGGTTTGGTGTTCATGAAATTTCTCAGGTATTCTTTGCTGTGGAAGTGTCTAATTTCCCCATCAATTTTGAAAGATAATTTTGCAGGATACAACAGTCTAGTTTGGAAGTTATTTTCTTTTAGGGCTTGAAATACTTCACTCCAGGCTCTCCTCAACTTGAGAGTTTGTGTTAAGAAGTCTGCTGTGATTTTGATGGGCTTTTCTTTGTAGGTGATTTGTTTCTTTTCTCTAACTGCTTGTAGGATTTTGTTCTTCTGTTGGGTTTCTGGGATCTTGACTATTTTATGTCTAGATGTAGGTTTTTTTTGGTCATGGCTGGTTGGAGTTCTATATGCCTCACTTATCTGTAGGTCCAATTCTCTACCTCTGTCTGGGAAGTTTTCCACTATTACTTCTGTGAACAATTTTTTAATGTCAATTGTGCTTTCTCCTGTTTTTTTGTGGACTCCTATCAGTCTTATATTATTCTTCTTTGCATCATCATCTAGCAGCTGTTGGATTGATTTCTCATGGTCCCTTACTATTTTTAAGAATTCTCTGTTTTCATGGTCTTTAACCGCCATCCTGTCTTCTATATCTGGTATTCTATCTTCAGATTCCCTTAATCTGTTGTGGATACTTTCAATGGAGTTTTCAATCTCCTGAATATCTATTTGAATCTGTTTCATGGATTCCATTTCTTTCTTACATTGGGTGATCATGGTTCCATTTCTTTCTTATGCTGGGTATTCATGGCTTCCAGCATGTTTCTGAGCTCATCTATTTTTTTTTAAATCTTTTTCTGTTCTAGAGCTTCTAATCATGTCTTTCACTCTGCTGACCATCTCTGTAGATATCTGGGAGATTATTTTTGCTTTGAATTTTTCTAGAGCCTCATTCATCTGTTTCGTTACTTCCTGTGCTATCAGTTTAGGGTGTCTAGGTGGTTCGTTATTGGACTTTCCCACCTCATTTCCCTCAGGGTTTACCCTTGGTGGGGTGGAAGTCTGAGTTTGTGCCTTGCTGAAATGTCTTCTCATTTTTGTTTTTGGTACTGTCCTTGGTTTAACTCCTGGGTTGATACTTTGAAATTGCTTATTGTAAGTATCTTTTTTGCTTGTAATTAGAACCCTTATGGAATGATTGCTTCTCAGAGGTGTCTTCCAGATATAGTTAGTCTTTAAATTTTGAGTCTCTAATGACTCTGTGGCTATCTCATTTTCAGTGCACTAGGAAGGATCACTGACTAGATCAATAACAACACCTTAGCCCAAGTGATACAATCAGCAACACCACTGCATCAAGTACATCTTAGAAAATGATATTTTGTGATAGTTATTAATCTATCACCTTTAACTGTGTGACTTAAATCAAGATAGACAACCAACCCAACATATCTTTATAGTGAATAAACACTTTAATATAACAACTTTACCCTTCGGAATGGGGAGTTAGAAGGAGTTGGGGAGGGAGGGACAGATAGGTAGAAGGATAGGGGAAGTTAGCAGTGAGGCCAGAGGACACAGGCAAGAAGGAAAAAGAGAATATTAGAAATATAAAGAACTCTGAATGAGGGCCAGAACAGGGACAAAAAGGGAGATGAACAATATGGGACTGCAAGAGATTGAGTGTAAGAGAGAGGGAAAGGAAAGAGAAAAGAAAGAAGAAAAAAGAAAAAAAAGGGAGAGAAAAAGAATAATTTGCAAAGAGTAGGAAAAATAATTAAAGATAAGAGGAGAAAAAGAAAAGAGAAAGAAAACAAACCAATAATACTAATTTTGGAAATAAGAATTAAAAATCAAAATGAAGGGCCTCTTTCAGGGTATGTCTCTGCTGTCACAATAGACAATGTGGGTAGCAGTGTGCAGATATAAATCAATGAGTCTCAGCAAGCCAGTTGCAAACCCATGAGATTTGGGCAGATTTCTGGCTGCAAGTCTCAAGTTGAGCTCCCTGTCCTCCTGTAGGGTTGAACTCTGCAGGGTTGTGCTGCAGGTTCCAGCTGCCCTTCTCCTGAAGATAGTCCCAATTCCAATGGGAGATGATGATCGCTCCAACTTACCCAGTACAGTGGTCTGGTGGTCTGGGGTCCTCTGTGTCTTTGTAGTGTGGAACCAGATGGCAGTACGGCCAAGAGGCCAGAGGAGGGGGGATGCGGTCCAGTGGATTGCTGTAGGGTGGATTGGGATATTTCGCGTGGCTGGGGACCCTGCTATGGCATCCACAGAGGTGTCTGTCTGAAACAGGCTGGATCGGTGTGTTCCGTGTGGCCGGGGACCCTGCTACCGTTTTTCTTTTCTTATTGTTTCATAGCCTACATTATGTGAAGATTGTACTCAGACTGATCCTACTTCAAGGTACTTTGTAAATAGGTGACTGCTCTGCACTTGGCACTCTTGTGCTTTTTCATCATTCCTCACCAACAGCATATGGTTCTAGGTGTCATTCAAATGCTCAGCCCAGAGAACTTGCTCCTTCAAACCTCATAGTGACTTTGAAAGCACCTGATTCTCTGCTTAAAATACCTAGAATATCTGTTTCTTACACCAAATTCTTACTGATGCTGTAATGGATAAAATTTTTATGAATTCTGAAATGTGTCTAAATTGTTTATCTAGTCTATAAGGAAGGCTGTATGTATAAATGAGACTCCAGCCCCATTTTTATGAACCCTAAGCTTACCTTTTCCCCATACTTTTTGAAGTTTTTTGGATGGTGTAATGTTGTGATACAACAGGAAATATATATTTGGTCTGTCTCTCGTTCTTGGCACAAAATCCTCTAAAACCTTTGGGATTTATTTAATGAAAAGATGAGAAATTTGTCTTACTTCTAATAGACCCTGTTGAACACAACTGCATTTATGCTAATGAAGTGACTCTTTGGAGAGAGGTAGAGAGCTTCAGGGTTAGGACTGGCTACCAATGGATTAGAGGGTTGGAACTTTCATCCCCTGGTGCCCAGGTGGGGAGAGGCCATATAGATTGAGGAAATCACAAATGAACAATGATTTGATCAATCACGTCTGTATAAGGGAACCCTTATAGAAACCTTAAACAAAAGAGTTTTGAAAATTGGGTTGGTGAACACACTGAATTATGAGAAAGTGGTGTTGCCTGAGAAGAAGTGAAGCTCCATCCCATGACCTTGCCCTATACATCTTTTCTGGTGGGTATTCTTGAGTCACCTCCTGTATAATAATCCACTAAATGTAAACGAACTGTAGTTCTAAGTTTTGTGAGCCTTTCTATAAGAACTCAAGAGGAAATCATGGGAATATTCCTATTTATAGCCAGTTGGTCAGAAGTATGGGGGCACCTGAGCCTTGTAATTGACATCAACATGGGGGCAGTATTGTGGCGCTGAGCCTTGAATGTTTGGAATCTGACACTAACTTCAGGTAGATAGTAGCAAAACTGAATTGAATTAAATTGTGAGATTCTAGCTGATGTCAGAGAAGTGCTTGATATGGGTAAAAACCCCTTACATTTGGTGTCAGAAGTAAAAGCATATCATAATAGATAGAAATCCTAATTCATTTCCTATATGTGGAATTTTTTTCACTAATAGTTGGGAACCTGAATGCCAATCTTTCAATGGAGTCAGGACTCATTGCATCCTATGGCCAACAGCCTCGGACTAGATAGGAATGATGAAATGGAAAACTAAGGTCATGTGATGTAAGGCTCCCATTAAAACTGGAGGAGACCACAATCTGTTTAAAGGAAGCACCTATCAATCTCTAGTAACATCCATCCAGTACAGTCCATTACATCATTATGCGGTGAGCTTCAAAGCCCCTGCTATGTTTGCAAAATGCATTAAAGAGACAACTCATCACCTGATTTTTATGTTTTCCAATTGGATTGTTTCTGTACCCTGGGACCCAGCCAGCTCACATGGGTCTTTCCTTTGATCTGCTTAACATTTCCCAAAATGCCATCTTGACCCTCTTATTTGGATCCCTAAGAGAGTAGAGGTTTTCAATGTGCTTCTTTGGCAGACTTGTTCAGAAAGGATTCCCAGCATGCATGTATAAGTGATATTCACAATGCATCACAGATAGCTTTTCCTTTTTAATTGTAATTCAGTAGAATGCCAACCAGGAGTAAAAACAAAAGCAAAAACAAAAAAAAGCAAAACAAAAAACATTACAAAGCATAGAGCTTTATGATTAATTACTTTGAGTTCAGATATAATTTAAACATATTGACTTGTCTGAAATAAGTGCCAGACAGCAGAGCTGGGGAGACAGGAAGTGCCTGGTGAGACTGCTGAAACAGACTGGAAGGAAAATCAAGGCGGGTACGGACATCATCATTTAACTGTTCTCCACAGCAGGACAGAACATGACCACAACTGCTGATGGTCAGTGGAATCAAAGAGATAAATTATGGCCAAGCTCTGCCTTTGAAATGAACAGAAAGTTAGTCGATACTTTAACTTTGCACAATCCTAAAAAATTGGTTTTGAGACAATCCATTACAAATGATTTTTTTCTTTCATATACATGATCTGTCCAGAGATTTCTCCAAGGGGCCAGAGCTGCTTTGCTAATTCCCAGCCTCAGGCAAACTGGTGGGATTTCAGATTCCCTCCTCTGCTGTGGTTCCCCAGCTGGAGGTAGAATGGCACCAGCAGTGCGGGGAGGGCTCCACATTCTTCAGCATGAATGAAGCCTGGAGCCCAACATGATGGGTCTTTATTTGGGGAGCCAGGCTGCTCCCAGTGCTGTAACCGGGTTGGGTAAAGGAATGAAACTGATTTCTTTGCAGCAAACTGGGACCAGATGCAGGTCTCTGTGTAGAAAGTTTAAAAATCCAACCAGCTGCTTTCAGTTTTTGATAATGGATGATGGTGTTGAGGGGCTGTGCTTGCTTTGATACTCATGCACAGGAAAGCAAAACGTGAGCATTTGGGCTAATCTCACTCATGGATTTCAACACACCCTGGGCACATGTGACTCAGTGACCTCTTGAATCCCAGCCTTCCGCGTGACAGTGATGTCATCCACTGATGTCTGGTCACAGACACCTATTCATCCCATAGCCTGGCTTCTTGGTCCTCTTGGAGGTTCTTCAACTTATAATGAAGAGCTGAATTTTGATTCACATTTCTGCAATTTCTAAAGAGGTTGGGATCCTATCTGCTGCTCCTCTTCCTCACACCAAGTATACTTGCAAGCTGCAGCTATGCAAAAACTTGCACATGTACAGTGAAAGGTGCAGCAGTTGCCTCTTAGCTAGCTTCTAAGTAGACTCCTTGGCTTATCTCAGATACCCAAACCCAAGCTTCAGGCTGTAGGGGAAGGTGTGTGTTTACAGGTGAATTCATTTTTCCCCATGAATGGCAAAAGAGAAGGACGGAGTTGCCCGCCCAACTCCCTGATGTCTCTGATCAGGGAGGAGTGTAGTTGCAGGGTTCACATGACTCCACTAGCTAGTTCAAGACAGAGCCCAGAAAACCATAGAGAACTCAGAAAAGAGTCCAAGAGGGTTTTCAGAACAGATTACATATAACATTAAAAAAATAGGATTTGACCACTTTATTTGATCAAATTTTGGGAAAAAAGACCTATATTAGTTAGGCTTTTCTAGGGAAACAAAACCACTAGGATATCTGGAGTATGTGTGTGTATTCATGTATGTGCATATTTATATATAGTAAGAAAAACAGAGAAAGAGAGGGAGAAAAAAGAAAGAGAGGGAGACAGAGAGAGAGAGAGAAAGGGAGATAAATTTATTTTAAAGATCAGCTCTCACACAATCTTAGAGGCTGGCAAGTCTGAAATTTGAGGGATAGAACAGCAACCTAGAAATGCAGGGAAGAGTTAATGATGCAACTCATGTCTGAAGGCATTTTGCTGGTAGGATTGTCACTTCCTCAGGAAACTTCAGTCTTTTTCTTTTAAGAAAGGTCTTTAACTGATTGGAAGTGTCCCACTCTTGTTATGGAAGGTCACCTGCTTTGTTAAAAATTTACTGATTTAAATGGTAATCACATCTAAAAACTGCCTTTACAGAGACATCTAGATTGGTGTTGGACTGAACACCTGGGGACTATTGCCTAGCTAAGTAGACACATAAAATTAATCATCATAAGACTTAACTTTGAGAATATTGATTTTGGTTGTTTTTCCCCCCCTGAAATGGGTGCATAAGAAATCATAGAACCAAATTCATTCACCACACATCCATACATAGGCACGGGGATGTGCATACCCACCGCTGCTATATCCATGTAAAAAAGCAAATGGACCTTAGAGCAATAAAGCAATCAGTCAAGAAAGGAAATCAGAGATGCACAAATCCCTACATTCAAATGTTTTTCTGTCTGGATAAAAATGGATAAATTGGCCCTGAAAACTCTCTACAACCTTTGCTCTTTCCTGTTGAAATTTCCTAAGGTGAAAGTCTGATTTTATAAAAAAAAAAGTTGCAGCTCAAATATCAAGATGTCCAGGGAAGAAAGCTTTGCACGTGATACTCCCTTCTGCTTATGAAAGTCCTCAAGAATGATAGATTACTGTAATGGGAATTCTTTTCAAAGAATCCCAACTAAATGCTAAGGTGCAGCCGTGGTCCTCATTCCAATCCTAAAGCTTTCTAGGGAAGACACCCTTAATCTGAGAAAAGGACCAAGATTGTATTTTATACACCCATACATTTTTGTGGAATTTGTTATACTTTATAGTACATTTAATAGTAAATGAGGAGCTTTTTATTTTTTCTTAGCACTTAGAAGAAAGCATAGCAAATGTTGGTGATATTAAAAACAAAACAAAACAAAAGTGAAAACAACTTATCTGGGTTTTTTTCCCTCTGACTTTTGGCCAAGATTTGGACTGTTGGTCTGTAGGGCCAGCTCCTAGAGACTTAGTCTGTGTCTAGAGACCAAATAGATGTCTAGGGACCTATGTCCAGCCCCCAGAGCAGTGACCCCCCCCCCCAATCTTGTTACAACTAAGCCATAACCATGGCCATTTCTTTAAGATTCCTTCAAGGAATGGAACTAAATGGCTTGTTAGGCCTCTTCTCAGGCTCCAAACAATTGATTCTATTCTTGAACAGTCTGCTTTCAGCCTCCCTACATTTCTAATGGCAGCAGCATCCCATGCTCTTTATGATCATTATCAGTACACTATGGAGCATCTAACAGTGAGGTGGGATGTCTAGCACCCCTTCTCCACCTTAGAATGAATAAAACCTGCAAGTTGCCACCATGTTACTGGCTAATTGTCTCTTGAATAATCTGGTTGCCAGATTTATCAAATCAAAATTCATAATTCCCAGTAAAAATTGAATTTCATATAAAGAACAATGTCTTAATGTAAGTATGCCCAATACAATACTTGGGAATACACGGAAAGCATTTCTAATTTATTCAAAATTCTAATTTAACCGTAAATTTTATAGTTTATCTGGGAGTCCTATCTTGACAAGTCTCATTTTGATGGAACTCCAGGACTGTGCAGACAGGAAATTTCATTTTACCCGTGGGTTTTCTCCCTAGTTATTTTTCCACGAGAATATTTCACTTCTTACTATACCATAGAGATGCCTGGATTCTCTGCTGTTTCCCTATCTTGACTTGTTGCTTTCTTGCTTTCTAGTTACTGCCTAGACTCTGTCTGGGCCAGGAATATTTAAATCACCCACTTTTGTTTTTTCTTAGTTTCTCCTGAATGTAATGAAAATTTCATAACAGAGATTCTGTTTTGTGAAAAGGGACTATAAATGTAAATGCATTCAAGTGGCATTAAGCAATAATGTTTGAAGCATGACCAGTGACATCAGGAGAGAGTGGTGTGGGGTGTGAGGCTATGAGCTGAGAATAAACTCTTCCTAAAGACATTTCCAAAGATTGTATAAATCATAACATTGCCCAAATAAGGCACATCTGCTCAGCTAATCCATTGTCATCTTGTGTCTCCCAATTCATGGCTAAATACTTCCTAAATTTTTCCTGAGAACACTTGAAAACTATTGAAATAATTTGAGGAAAATATGGAAATAAGTTTGAGGAAAATTGCATATGTATCTCTTGAAAAGAACCCATGTAGTGGTAAATAACTAGGCCTAATCTTTGAGGAACCATAAGACATATGTATTGTGTTCATTGCTTTAACACCAGAGCCTGGTACGTAGAAGAATCTCAGTTAATATTTGTTGAGTGAATAAATGAAGAATGAAGCCTTCTCTGGGTTGGGGATGTGGCTCTGTGCTACAGTGCAGGGCCCTGTGTACACTCCCAGCCCTGAAAAAAAAAAAAAAAGAGAGAGAGAGAGAAAATGAAGTCTTCTCAGCCATTTTCTATCCTCACTGTCTCATTCATCATAAGAAACTAATACTTTTAACTATAAATTTTGGATGAAAACCAAACTGCATGAGATTATTAAAGATTCTTGTGGTTGAGAAATTAATTTAATTTAACATACGATACCTAAACTTTGAACCTAGGTCTCTCTAGCTAAATCTGGTTCTGGGATGTGTTTTATTTGGCTAGGACAGTGTTTTAGAAAAATGTGAACTTTTATGCCTTGAGACAGACATTAGTTGATAGCTCACCAATGTCTTCAGAACTCCCAGTTGTCTCATTAGCTCTCTCCCCTTACATCACATACCTTGCCTCTGGAGGCATTTGAGTTTCATTGTCTGCAAGGGATGATTCATCAACCTTAAGAACACAGGTTTTGATGTAAGACAGCTTCAGGTTTGAGTCTTCGATCGCCCACTTACTGATGGCATGATTTTGGAGAAGTTATTTACTTCTCTAAGTCTTAGGATACCTATTTGTAAATAAAACAAAAAGAGCTGATAGCTGATAATAATAGTATTTACCTCATAGAGTGATTGAAGGATCAAATGATAAATGTAACATGTTTAGTACATAGCTGGCACATAACAAATGTCCAACAAATGTTATTTATGGAATAAGAATAATTATTTCAGTTTCACATGAATTAAGACTAAGTTCTGAAATTAGCAGGATGATTTCAAGAAACTCAGAAATCAGAAGATGTCAATCCCTCTGGTGTTAAATGTAGAAAGAGGACTGCCATGAATGCACACCTGTCTTAGCCTGTGCTATACTAAATGCTTACACCCCAAGAGTGGTGCTTTTGGGAGGTTCTGTGAACCGTTAGGGGGAGGGGCTTTGTGGGAGGTCCTTAGGTTATTGCGGGGTTATGGGATCTCAGTTCCTTCTTTCTCTTTTGCTTCTGGGCCATGAAGTGAATGGTTTGCCCTGCCACTCGCTTCTTACCTTTGTTAATCTATATACCCACCAGGGACCTAAAGCAATGGGTCTACTTTATCTTGGACTTAAACCTTCAAAACTGTGAGCCAAAATAAATCTTTTCTCTATATAAGTTAATTATCCCAGATATTTTATTTAAGTAATGGAAAGCTGATTAGCAGCAGCTTAATGCTGATAAAATTAACAACTGTATATCCAAGATGAAGGTCAAGAAATAGAAGTTGTCTGAGTGTCCTTCTCTAGTTCTATCTGATGCTCTTTCAGATTAAAGTACTTCTCTAATGTTTGTTTTCCTCATTCCTTTGTTTTCTTCTTCCTTTTTTAGTAGTTATTTCACTGCTTCTGTGTTCCTGTAAAAATGTATGCACAGCGCGTGCGCGCGCACACACACACACACACACACACACACATGAGGAGCCATAAACTTTCAGCTATTGTAAGGAAAGCATACAGTCCACTGGCTGATAGGGTTCCCAGGTAAAGATAATCTGATTAAAATATCTGGGCTTTGCCTGGTTCAATCTTTGCTGAAAATTTACAAGATCCCTTTCCCATTATAGGGAAAGTCAGTGGCCTGGGCATCTAATAGGGCTGTTCTACAGTCAAATATATATTCAGAGGAATTATTTGGGGGTGAATTGTGTTCCCTACAAAACTCATATATTGAAGCTGTAATATCCAGCACTTCATAATGTGATTGTATTAGCCATTTGGGTGGTAATTAAGGAAAATGAAGTCATATAGGTGGGCTCTAATCCAGTCTGACTAGTGTCCTTATAGAAGGTGGAAATTTCAGCACACAGAAAGTTACTAGGGATGTAAATGCACAGAGGAAAGACCAGGTGAGGACATAGTGAGAAGGCAGCCATCTGCAAGCCAAGGAGAGAGGCCTCAGAAGAAACCAGAGCTGCTGACACCTTGATCTTAGATTTCTAGCCTCCAGAACTGTGACAAAACAAATTTCCATTGCTTACATCCCCAGTGTGTGGTGTTTTGTTATAGCAGCCATACTAAGCTAATAAAGGAATGGGTGCTCTTTATACTCTGATGAACCTCCAGCTCTCAGGAGAAGGTCTTCAATAGGCACAGTATTTGATCCTGGGAACAGGACCTGGAAAGGAGAAACTTGACTCACTCATAGTAAAGACAAGCTAAGTGCAGACAAGGATCTGGGCCAGGGGCACCTAGATACTTTGTCTTTGGGCTAAAAAGACAGCTTAGTGGTATTAGAGATCATTGTGACAAAAGCTTTCAGTATATTAGATATTTTTTCCTTAGCTCAAAGTCATTCCTGGCTGGAATGGTTTTACTATGTCTGTTTCTCAGGTGTTATACTGGGACCTCTTCTTTATCCTGAACTATCTTGGTAGAAGCTTGTGAGATCCACTTTCTGTTCCTGGTGTTCTGAAAATTTTCAGTGACATGCCTTGACGTGAGCCTATTTTCACTCCATGTGCTAGGTGCTTAGAAATGTTTTCAGCCTTGCAGTTTATTCAACCCTGTAATTATCGGCTTTTTCTTATTATTATTTTGTTGATCTTTTCTTCTGATCTATTTTATTTCTTCTCCCTTTGAAATGCTCATTGTTAGTGTGTTCAATTCCCACAATTAGCTTGTGATTTTATTTTTTGTTTTCCGATTCATTTCTTGCTGTTTTTTCTGAACAGTTTCTTCAACTTTTTATTCCAGCTTGACATTAAGTTTTTCATATTTCTGCTTATATATTTTTTATTTTAAGAGCCCCTTTTCTGAGTGTTCTTTCTAAATAGCATTCTAGTTTTGCTTCATATATATAAGCTGTCTTATCTGTTTGAGGATATTATTGATTTTTTAAAGTTTCTTTAGTATACTAGTGGTACGTGTGTGTGTGTGTGTGTGTGTGTGTGTGTGTGTGTGTGTGTGTACATGTGATCTTTATAGTTTGGATCTTGAACATTTCCCAAGGCCCCATGTATTGAAGTTTTTGTCTCCAGTTCATCATGCTATTGGGATCTGGCGGAACCTTTAGGAAAAGGAGCCTATTGCAAGGAAGTTAGGTCATTGGGGTTGTACTTCTAAAGGGAATATTGGGACCCTAGCCCTTTCCTTTACCTATTTGCTTCCTGGCCTCCATGAGGTGAACAGACCTCCTTACCTGGTGCTCCCACCACAAGGTACTGTGCTGCCACAGATCCAAAGCAACAGGATCAAATGACAATAGACTAAAATCTCTAAACTGTGAGCTAAAAATAAGCTTTTCTTCCTTTTAAGTTGATTTATCCCAGGAATTTTTTCACTGGGATGGAGAACTGACTAACACTGGTTGTGTGTGTGTATTTGTGTGTTTTTGTGTGTTAATGTCGAACTTTCAATTATAAGTTTTCCTTAGATATCCAGTAACTCTGGTCCATCTGCTCATGTCTAAGATTGGAGAACTAAATAGATGATAGACATTCTGGGTTTACAAAGAGTGGCTTGCTCACTTTGAGTTTCACTGTATTTTGGCCTGTTTTGGGGAGGAGGGAGGAATGTCTGATGTCAATATCTGCAGATGTTTCTTCTTGAACTAGTCTGATTCCTCAGAGATTTTCTAATCTCTCATATGAGGATGAGAGTTTGGCTGCCAGGTTCTGGGATCCAGTGGAACAAGAAGGCTGGGAATCTCATCAGCTGCATGCAAATGGTCCTTTTGTGGAAATACTTGTGCTCCCAGCTGCGATGGCACCTCTAACCCAGAGACCCTCTGCCACATCTTCTTCAGAGAACAGTCCTCCAGGCTTCTTGCCTAGCCAAGGAAGGGAAGTTGTACAACAGCTTAGAGATGGGAAAAAATTAGGGATTGTGTATAATACACTTTAAAAATAAAACAAAAATAGTCATGAAACAGGTTTTTCCAGATCTTCCTTACATTAAGCCCTTCTTCATCCCCAGTTCCAGAGAGACTTGGTGTTGCCCTTCACTGAATACAGGATTTTCAAGATTCTTCAATATGAATAGAACTAGTTTCTATCTTTTTCCTTTGTTGGTATTAGGTCTGCTTAGTTACTCACTTTCTAGCCTTCAGGGTTTAATTGTCTTTGTCTATTCTTTATCTCTTCTGCAAAAGAAATCCTTTGACTCTGGTGTTAGGGTTTCAGGACAGAGTGAACCCAGAGTTGTATTCAATTCATTGTGTTAACCCTGTAGTCGTCCTCCTTCCTCTTTGTGTGCCCTCCTCACCTGGATTATTTCACTCTATCTTTAGCCATTAAAATCACAGCTATTATAAAGTTTCAGCTTAAATGCCACCTTATCCACAAAGTTTCCCAAAGTGTAAAAGCTTTGCTATTTTTCTTTTCTCATGGCATTTACTTTACTCTGTTTGATACCACCATGCCATTTACCCACACACACACGCACACAAAGGTGGCAGGTAAATAATAACAAATGGTTTATTGATGTTACATTGATACATGAACAAATTAGTATGTTTCTAGAATTTATGGTCACTAACTTGTTTATAAATTCTGAGGCTCATGGATACAGCATGAGGATTGAGTCTGGCTCCCAGATCTGACAATTTCTATTTGTGAATCTTTGGCCAAATAAATTAATCTCTCTGTGCACTTATCTCCTCATCCTTAAATTGGGCCTAAAAACTACAAAAAGGTAAGATGCAAATACATATGGAAGGTATGCCCTTGATATACTTACTATTATTATTATCCTCCTCTTCTCCATAGTGTTCAGGTGATCTTTTGAATGTAGCAGACACCATGCAAATGGTGAGAGAGATTAAGTGGACATTTTTATGACTCATCTGGATCCTCACTGAAGAACACTGTAGAGTAATTTTCACATAATAGGTGGCTGAGGAAAATTTGTTCCATTGACAATAGGTTGACAGTTAGATGTCCTATATGAAACCACAGATGCACTGTCATGCATGTGTGTTTTGGTCATTGGAGAGGCTGCTGTGCTCAATCTGTTCCAGAGTATTGAGAGAAACGAATTTTTGTGGCCGCTTAGCCTGTTTTATTTGAAGGGAAGATCTTTTAACTGTATGCCTTTGGCTCCAATGCTATACAGTAGTTCTCCAAACCCAGAAAACACAAAAAGCAGTTTGATCTGATCATGTGCAAAAGTAGGATAATAGCTTTCCACATTGTTTTGGAAGGGTTATAAACCTTGAAGTTTTGAAGATCATTTGCAACTTGGAAACACCTGGAATCATGATGTCACTCTCCCTCCCACCTCGAATGCATGCAATGGCTAGCAGTTATGGTTTCCTGTTTAATAAGGTATTTACAGGAACACAGGGACATTGGTGCTTAGGAACACATCAGCTCTTGTTGCACATCCTTTGGCTGCAATCTTAATTCTCAGTTTTTGAAATCATAGTCAATTGCTGTGGTGACATTCATGATGTCATAAGAAAGCACAATAACTTCAGATGGGTAAACAACTCAAGAAACAGATGGACATACAAGTGTCAAAGAAACTATGATCATGTAAATGTTCCAAGTAACCAGATTACAGAAGAGACACATAATTTAAAGACATTGGCACATCAGCTTCTACTGTGCTGCTCCATTCCATCATTGTCAAAGCTTTCCATGCAAGATCTGTGTATTGTTAACAACAGGTAAGAGGTAAAGGAGGAAACCATAATAAAACTATCTTTCTTTTTGAGTAGCAGAGTCCAAACACTCTGTTTTAAAGAGCCTGGTTAGTGAGTGTGTAAAATAGCCAAACCTCTTAAATTGTTAAATTTTCACACTTGGTTTTGTTTACCCATCATTTCTTCTCCTTGTAGTGCCTTAAAATAGTGCCTCTCACACTTAAATATTCACTTGAATCACCTAGGGTGCTGTTAAAAACAGATCCTGTGAAATGCTGTCTGCAGTGGCATGTGTATTAATCAGCGTACTCATGTCCAGGACCCAGTTCCCTACACCTGCAAGTTAAAGGAAGAGATCTTTGATTTGGCTCATGATTTCAGGGGATTCTGTCCATGGTCAGCTGCTCCAGGGCAGAAACATCATGGTGGAAGCCCATGGCAGAGCAAAGATGCTTGGTTCATAGTGCCTGGGAATCAGAGCAGGGAATATCTCCAGAGAAGAATGGGTGAGGGACCATATGTAGTACCTGTATCAGTCAGTGCTTACTAGAGAAACAGATTTAATGCAAGAAATACAAATATAATATAAGAGAATTTGCAAGATTGACTTACAATGGTCACTTATTGAGTCAGGTGTGGAAGAGTGCAAAAGGTCTGCCTGTGCACTGAAGATCCCAAGGATCCATTTGAAGGCCTGGAGCTCACTACAGTGTCCTGTGCAAGTCCATATCATGAAGTCAAAAGGTCTGCAATGAAAGGAAGAAGGGTCTATGCCTGAGGCTGAAGAGTCTGTGCTGGAAGCCAGGAACTGAGGTCCAAGGTGAAGGTGAAGACTGGAGCTCCTCCAAAGAAACAGAAGCGAGCCTTCCTTCTTCATTTCCCTTTTATACCATTCTGGTGATAATCCTCCCTAAGGTGAGTCTTCCACACCCAGAATTATGCTGAGCCAATTTAATTGGGTGTGTCTTACTCAATTTGACACAATCAGTTAACTATCACAGTACCCAAGGTCACATTCCCATGACCCACTCAAACATATCCAGAGGTGTGCTTTCCTAATCCCCTTTGAATTCCTCAGTAGTGTTTCTAATAAGCTTCCATCTGATGTGAAGCTACTGACCCTCAGAACAAAATGAGTGGTGAAATCAGAATCCAAAATTGAATCAAAATAAATGTCTGATGGCTGAAAATGTATAGGGATGCTTTACTTTCTGATTGCCATAACACTGCATTTCCAAGTCCTCAGTCACATGGTTCTTCACATTTTAACTTTTTGCAAATTAGTATGTGGGAATTATATAAAAATATTTTGCAGCAACTAAACTGAAGAGTAAATTGTGACATATGTGTTTTTACAATCATAAGTATGAAATGAGTGGTCTGTTCAATTTTTTTATCCACTTGTTACTTCAGTTATCTGAATTAGTACCATGCATGGGGGCCAAATTTTAACTTACATTTGTTCACAAATACTTTTATAAAATCTTGTCTCCACACTGAATTCCTCTGGAAACTTTAAAGATGTGTAGGTTTTGATGCACTTGTTCTCCCCAAATGATTCTAATATATAACAAACGTTTAAGAATTGAGGTGTGTTAGCTCTCTTCAAAATGATCATGCAATTAGAAAACACCGAAGCAATATTTCACTGTGTACACATAATACACCACTAAGCAGAAGAAAGCACCACCTCTTAGAAGATATCACAGATTTCTCAGTACTTGCAGAGGTCGGTTAGCTGGCTGGTAGGTTGAGCAGGGATCTCAGCTGGGTGTTGTTGATAAGACGCTTCCTATCTGTGCTTCAGAGATGTTTTACTCCCAGTGAGACATCAAAAAAGTTTAGTGAGTTTCATAAAGATTCTGGTTTTAAGCCTTCAAATCACATCAACTCTCAGGATGCAGAGACCAAAGTCATGAGCACAGCTTATGAAATCCACATGTCATTGTGATACTGTTATAGCTACACAGAGGCAACAGTGGGCTCAAAACTTTCTAATTTCTAAAGTGAAAAAGCTTGAATTCAAAATTAAATTGTGATACTAAATTAAACAGTCATGTGTCATCATACAGAAATATTCATCTTAATGTTTGCTAATAAAGCAGAGCATTTCCTTTCTGTTAAATTGATGGTATACCTTTGGATTCCTGATGTCTTAGATTTGGGGACAAAATGAGGAGCAGAACCTCACAGCATCAACATTTACAGTGTATCAGAGACTGAGCTAGTCATTTTACATTAAGGTATCTCATTTGAGTCTCATGACATTCCTGCTATGTTAGTAACGTCCCCTTTTTATAGAGGCAAAAATTAGGGCTCTGGGGATCCATTTACATTTTCTATAAAAATCTCCAGAAGCAAGCCATGCAGAAAGTGTTTATGGGTGGCTGAGATCCCAGCTGATAGCTAGGAATTATTCTGTGGTGAAGCTTGTTAAATCAGTCCTTTGCAAACTGTGCTCTCCAGAACTCTGAGTTTTGGAGGAGGCCCCAGGGATACAGAGAAAGGGCACATGGAGCAAAGAAAGGGCATAGTAACAGGTACAGAAAATCACTTACTTGCAAACACTTGCCAAGCCAGTGACTTAAAATACTCCAGTCAGACACTTGTCAATTCCCCAAAACTTTTTGTTTTCTTTATTCCAAGATCTATAGAAATTTGTGCCTGATATTTCTTATCATGTTGATTATTTTGCTGGGTATAAGAGGAGTTATCTTATAAAATGTATCCATAAAATTAATATAAATAATTAATGATGATCTTAAGAATAACAAGAGATTATGGAACCAAGAGGTACTCAAATTTATTGTGAAGCCAGGTGTAGTAATCCCAGCACTTGGGAAGCTGAGGCAGGAAGATCGCCGAGAGCTCAAGGCCAGCCTGAACTACATAGTGAGACCTTATCTCAAAAAACCAAAAAAGACCCCACAACAACAACAACAACAACAACAACAACCAAATATCAAATTTATTGTGAAGAGTGATGTATTTTTCTAACAAATCTTATGTAGAATCCTCATAGGAAAAAAGCATAACCCTGGTGAGGCACACAGCCAGATTTCCATCTCATCCTCTACTGCCTCTTTACCAGAGAGATAAGAGCTCTCTCCAAAAGTACAGGTCTCTCCTCCTTCTTGCTTAGTTCCTGGGGCTTACAATATTTGTGTGTGTGTGTGTGTGTGTGTGAAGTGTGTGTGTGTGTGTGTGAAGTGTGCATGTGTGGACTTGGTTATAACATCTTACTGGCTGCATCTTTGTAATAAGAACATTAGGATTAATTTAATACTCTAATCTAATTCACAGTCCTTATTCTGATTTCCTCAGTTGTCAAAAAAAGGCTTTCGTAACTTTTTTTTAAAGCCATGATTCAATCAAGGTTCACAAATTGCATTTAGTTATCATGTCTTTTCTAGACTCTTTTAATCTAAAACATTCTTTGTGTTTCTTTTTCTTTTTGTGGTGATATTGATCCTTTTTGAATCATCCAGGCCATGTGCCAGTGAGAGGCATCCACTGAGATTTTAATGTTGACTATTTTTCATTTTCATAAATTCTATTTGTTTTTTATTTTAGAATTAGTCATTTGAAATTCTGATTCTTTTCTCATATTTTTGTTTTCCATTTTAACACATCTAAATATCTTACACAGTTTTTTATATTCTGTATTTGGGAATTCCATCATCTGAAATTCTTGGAATTCTAAGTATTTGTTCTTTTTGGTATCTCTTCATTTAGTAAGTTAGTAATTTTTAATCAAAAGCTTCTACTTCAATAAAGCAGCATCTCGAGGGAAGAACCTGAGTAGAAGGTGCATTCCTCTAAGAAAATCTATAGTTCCTTTTACAGGGATCAAAGGAAAAGACATAGGGCCATTTTAATTTCATTTCTTAGCTTGAAGTTTCCTTTCTATTCAGAATAGAATATATTTGAACTCCAAACTATTCTTTTTTCAACTGGACTAGCAATTGAGAAATCCAAGTTCCCATTGCGGCTGCTTTTTCTAGTCTGTTGTTTCACGGAGCTTTGAGGTTTTTCAAGCTCTTCTTCCCATCTGTGTGTATTCATCGGCTCTCCTGTCCCCCGTGTGACCATTAACCCCAGAGCTCTAGATGCCTAATAGCATTCGCTCCAGGGCAGACCCAGACTCCCGATTAGCTCACCATCCTGGTTTCAGTTCACCAGGCAGCTTTTCACCCGTGTAGATCTACCTTACTTTCATGCAATGTCAGCTATGCATTGAAAAATATGTTGTAATTGATTCTGCACTAGGGGTTCTGCGGCAGGGGTATTTTCAGAGTAGCTGATCTGCCACATGGCTGGAAGCAAAATCCCCTACCTAACTCTATGACCTTATGCCCCCTGAGTCCTACCTTCTTCATTCCACTTAGCCACACTGGCCTTTTTTTTTCTGTAATTCACACACATAAAAGCTCACGGCTGTCTCAGAATCTTTTCACCTGTTATTTGTTTTCCTTAAAAGGCCCTTTCCTCCAATTCTTCACATGGTTGCACTTTATCACCAGTCAAGTCTCAGCTCTAATGTCCCACCCCCTGATTCTTCCCTTACCACTCTCTGTTACTTTCTCTTACCTTAGCTTAGTATGTCCTCTGAATGGAACTTTCCAGGACATACAGTTGTTTTGCTTATTAAAATATTGATGTTTGATTCTCTCAAAAAGTAAACTACTTAGGGGCAAGGATCCTGTTCTGGAAAAGTGCTTGGCACACATAAACACACTAAAAGTAAATATTTGTTAACTAGCTGGGTGATATCCCTGCTCTTTATCCCTAGCAGTGGTTTCTCCATATTGTCTCTTGTAGGCTGGAAACCAGGACCACGTTCATGGCTATAATAGGCATCACCCTACTATAGCAAGGTCACCATGGAAGTGCCATTCTGTGCATTCTAAGGGGCAAATACTTAACCTCTGTTTGTGTGTGCACTGTAAGTCTAGAAAAAAAAACACATCTAGTCACATAACCCATGTCCATACCTTTTGAATAATCTGGCAATCAAAACGTATGATTTCATCTCTGCTTTGGCAGCCTAGGGAAAACTTAGGGAAGGGATGCAGTGGAATGATTTCTTCTGTAACTCATGTTAAATGCCATTATATAGATTTTTAGAATGCTCTAGTTATATCTACAAGGGAATCTCTTAATTTCTCCCAATGCACAAAACACTGAAGTCTTTCTGACTACAGCTAAGGAATTTACTCATTTTAGAAAATCTCTTTGAAACTTATGCTTGATTTCTGACTATGAATGAATAAATGTCTTTTCATTTAAAATACTAAATATTTTTGTATGTTTGTAATGACATCAATGATACTGATGATCAAAAGAATATTTGTGTTAGCTTTTCATTGCTGTGACAGAATACCAGGGAAAGTCAATTTAGAAGAGGAAAGGTTTATTTTCACTCATTGTTTCAGAGGTTTCAGTCCATGGTTGGCTGGTTCCATTGCTGTAGCCTTGAGGTGAGGCAGAACATCATGGTGGAAGGCCATGATGGAGGAGAGCTGCTCACCTCACGGCAGCATGGAAGCAGAGAAAGGAAGGTGAGAGAAAATGAGGGAGGGAGGAAGGTAAGGGAAGGGGCAGAGGGACACTTCAAGAGCTCACTCTCAGTGACTTGCTTCCTCCAACAAGGCTCCACCTCCTAAAGGTTCACTGCTTCCCAATAATGCCATCAGCTGGCAACTAAGCCTTTAGCCCATGGACTTTCGGTGACATTCAGGGCCAAACCATAGCAATATTTAATAAGAGTTTTGAGTCAGTGTAGATGTATGATCCATATCTTATACAGAAGTATTAAAAGTATTTAATAGCTATTGGGGTCTGGATGCCAGCCATAGCACAGGATCAGGAAGCTCCCTACAGTGCCAGGTTAGGCTGGTGGAGAGGCATCCATAGATTCAAGACAGCAGTTGCCCAGTAGTGGAACAATATGGAAGGGATTTTTTTTTTCTGATATTGAGAATTGAACCCAGGGTCTTTGTACTGAAATACATCTCTAGTCCTTTTTTATTTTGAGACAAGGTCTTTCTAAGTTACTAAGTTATCCAGGCTGGGCTTGAACTTGCAATCCTCCTGCTTCAGCCTCTCTAGGTGCTAGTATTACAGGCATATGCCATGATGCCTAGCTTATTTAAATATTTTATCGACAATATGTACTGGCGAAATACCAGCTCTGTTCTCATGGGATCATGGCTTGTCTGAGCTTCCAGGGGCTGTAGAAAACATATAGTTCTGAGGTTCTCATTTATTCTTAAACTATGAAAATTGATAAACTATAGTTTATATTTATCATTCTTAAAAAATTTTCAAACAATGCTTCTTGGTTCCTTCTTGGTTTTATCCATGTGTGATCATGAATTTGAGGTAACTTAGTTTTTATAAAAGGTTTCTCAGAAGTACGTCTGCTTTTAAAAACCTTTTTAAAATGACTGAACATGGATAATCATCTCTGCAGACAACCTACAAATATAACCTGCATCTTCTCCCATTATGGATGAAAATAGGGCACAGTAAGCCCCAAAGCCTCATTTTGGTCATGAATTTAAGTTTATGACCAAAACTGCACATCATAGAAAGAGTCTGGCTTCTAGAATCTGAAGAATTTTGGAGAAGACCAAAGAGGCAGTTCCTAGCACATACTTGCCATCTACAGTAGTCGCTCAAAAGTGTTTGTTGAATTTGAGGTATGAATGTCCAGGAAAAGGTTCAGCCAGGAAGAAGTGAAGTAACATAGACGCTCTCAACCATTTACAGTTTGATGCTCAGACGCATATGTGATATCCATGAATTCATTCAAACTTTCAATGGAATACAGGTGTGCAATAGGCTTACTGTGCTGTTGTGTGTATCTTATAACTGAGCGACTTTTCCTGAGTACCCTTGGGAGATCTTCCCCATGCACTAGTAGGGGTACAATTATATACACTTTTTTTTCTCAAAATTGAACCAACATGGGGGAGTTGTTTAATAATTGTATGTAGGGGAAATGGAAATATCTTTCTTATAATCAAACTGGATCTTTGGTTAAGAAAAGAAAATAACCTTTTCACTTCACCAAGTGCAGAGGAGTCATGAGAAAAGGAGATGGGTATTGGTTTGACATTTTATAGCAGGAAAGAAACATTTCAAAGTAATTCTCCATTTGTGGCCAGAGGAACCTCAGTTATAGTTTGAGACAGTGTGTGCTAAAGAAAGGGTAGGAAAAAGAAACTGTTTTACAGATGAGATTGTTTTAGCTTCCAGAAATAGGGAAAGTAGTTTACATACTCCTGCACATCTGTGTAGACTTGAAAGATGTGCTTTACCTAACTCTTCGGTTGTGCTGTTTATGCTGTTGTTATGCAGAAGACAAATGCCGTTTTAATATTTATGCCACTAAATTCTTGCCCCAGTCTGCCTACAACAGTGGATCAGAACAAGCAGTGGAATTTAAAAGATATCAAATTTAGAATCAGAAAGAATATTAGGTATCAACTCTTACTTTGTGGAGGGAAAATCTCTTTTCTAACTTCAATGAAAACTTCTTTTCATCTTTTAGGAATTAGAAGGAATATGATCACAAAACATATCGAAGGAAAATTTCTCTATTTGCAACTACAGAATTCTGTATTGAACTCTGGGCTTGGATATTCAGATCTACATTCAGTAAAGGGCAGATTAAGGTGATCATGAGTATATTTGTATAGAAAAGGAACTTCCTCCCAGATGAAATGTACCTTCTGGATTTTTCTCAAGTTGTTCTCATTGTTGTTAATTGTTTCCTTTTCAAAGATTCAGAGTACTGCAACAGTTTCAAATTCTTACTGTATTTCTCCTCCTCTCTTTGGGATGTCTTAATTAGGTATTCATGTTTACTTGTGCTCAGCTGCTTCTCATCTCATTGGGGGGCCCTTTGCTCCACATCTTTCCCTGACAATCATCAAAAGTTCCTCATCTTGACCTAGAGTTTCTGTGACAGCAAAGCTGGATCACTTGGCTACCACTCCTGTGCACCTCTTTAGGGAAGGCCCTCCCCGCACCTCATCTCCTTGATCTCACCCTATCATCGAACTGAATATCAACCTTGCTACTTGTGGGATGATGCCTAGACAAGACTGTCACTCTTTAAAAGGAGGACTTTGCTCACTCTGAGTTGTTCCATGATGTTCCGGGAAATTAGAAGGGAAATATGGTGAACTACTTAATGCATTTACCAGTTCATTTCACTTTTGATCAAACAATTATGTGTAATAATATAATGAGACATTTCGCAAAAGATTGTATGCAGTGAAGGGTTGTTCCTGTGTGTAAATAAAGAGCTGATGATCTCAAGCTTTGACAAGCAGCCTCTGCCTATGACCCTCCTCACCTCCAGCTACAGGCTGCCTTAGCGATGCAGTAGATCATAGGTTTTGCCTTGTTCATGTGTCTTGAATTATATTCACACATTTTTGTGGGCTTCACATTTCTACAACATTCCTCTCCAATCCTAAATTCCTTTTCCCTCCTATCCTCTATTAGTGCTTTATCTGGGAATAATTTGCAAAACAAATGAGAATAGCAGCAAAGCAACCGGGTCTTTCCTTTTCCTCACCTTTCTACCACTTTCCTGTTCTCTTTTGTTTTCTACTCTCTTTGTTTTCACCTTTGGTGTCCCAGCTTCTTCCTTGTTCAATCATAATCTCTGGGGTACATTTAAAGCTCATCATAGCAGTGCTGAGAAGGAGGCCAGACTGAGTGGGGAAGGTCATTTCTCTGACTTTTTGTCTCCATGAGGCTCACATTTAGAAGTTATCTCCCAGCAAGGACGTGTAGACACTACAGAGCTACACCAAAGCACTGAAAGAAGGTATGATGGCAGGGTCCCCCTGGAGAGAGCTATGAGTTAATTAAAACAAGTGAAAATGAAACAAAACTTTAGTTATCTTGTAAAAAGCACAATTCAAATACAAATATACAGAATATGAATTTTTGAAGCTTATTTTGATATTTATTCATTTATTTAATATATTTCAAGCTCCTGGATCTCCTTAAATTAAAAAAAGGAAACAAAGGAAGGCAGGAGGAAGGGAGGGAGGGATAAGGAAGGAAGGAAGGAAGGAGGGAAGGACAAAAGAAACGAACTGTTTTTCTCTGTAGTCTGAGAGACCCTGGGAATGCAGGAAGGGGGACAGGGAAGGGTTGGCTGACTCAGTGGTCCTCCAGGCTCTACCACGAAGCAGCTTAGGACCTTGGAAATACCTTCTGTGAGCCTCAGTGTGCTGAGGTCTGGATTGAGGTGATGGACTGGAGGTCCTCATGGTCTCCTTTAGAGGTGGCAATTTTCCATGTTTCTGATCAATCCTTTGAAAAAGTAACTTTCTAAAAATGTAACTTTCTGGCTTTACACTCCAAATTTTTGTGAAAAAGGAAAAAAAATGAACCCAATTATTTTTCTGTGCCTTGCTTTGGACACTGTTAGAGAGAAGGCACTTGTCAAACATCACTTGGAGCAGCAGGTTAGCAATATGGTTCAGAGAGGCTACAAGAAGTGAAACCATCCAAAGGATCGAGGCCTTAACTAAATTCTCCAGCTGAATCCTGGGAGACTCAGTCTTTGAGAAGCATTGACTGTATCAGGAATTGCAATGAGCTAGAGAGGCTGGTGAAAGCAGGATTTTTCATGATGAATGCAGATGTGACCAGCAGAGTGGTTTGTCTACAGGAAAATACAGAAGGAGATCCTTTGAGAGACATCCATCATACCTGCAAATACGTCCTTAAAAGCTACCTTTAAATAATGAAAAATGCATTTTTATGTACATGGACAATGGAGCTTGGGCAGGTCTCCTATTATACAGTGAGGAATAACTGAGCCTCTATGTCCATTGAGGGGCAGGAGGTCTGCAGGGACTAAAGCTGACTGTGAAATCTGGCCAGCTTCTCACTTTGTCCATCATAGCAATTCTGACAGTGAGTAATTTCTCATTCCATCTTCAGGCTCTGCCAATTCGACACTCTTTAAACATTCACCTGATAGTGGGTTCCAATGTTCTATTGAATCTTCCTCACCAGCCGCATGAGTTAGCCTGAAAGTGCTGGGGTGTGAGCAGAGGGAAGCTTACAGGTGCAGACAAATGGGATAGTAGTGGTTGGATGGGGTCATCTGAAGTAGGAGTCTTTGTGGAGCATATTCCAGCACTGTTTATACCGATGGTCTACTAAATTAGGTTGCCCATCAAGAAATCCTCAAATGAGAACAAAATGTGAATAAAATGAAAACAAATTAGGACCTGGGTAGGATTGAATGTGGCAATCATTATATCATTGTAACCACAATAATGAGACTATCTCCAGCTAGAAAGTGGAAGCCACACCTGGATATTCTATAGTCCCTTTAAAGGTGAGGATTTAAACACTCATCTGTATTCCTGAAGTCAGCCAGTGCAAACAGAAAGAAAATTGTATTTCTGTTTAATTTATCCAGGGCTTTCTTTTTTTTTTTTTTTTTTTAAATCTTTATTGGGACATTTTAGGTACACAACACAATTACATTTCTCATTGGGAACTTGTACCTTTACATGATGCATCTTGGTTCTAATTTTTCACCCTTGCCCAGCCCTCCCTTCAACCCCTCCATTCCTCCCTATTTACAAAGATTTTGTTCCTATTTTTCCATTTTCTCATATTAATTCCATTCCCTTCTTTCCTTTCCCCTA
>NW_004624762.1:7425558-7452536 GCF_000247695.1 Heterocephalus glaber | reverse complement strand
AGTTCATTGGGTCCAGGTGGTTGAGTATCAGAGTGTTCCATCTCATTTCCCTTTGGGGTTGCTGTAGGTGATCTGGAAGTCTAGTTTTGAGACTTATTTACGTGTCTTCTCATTTCAACTGTGGGGGGTGGGGGGTGCTGTTGGGGCCCGCATGGCTCACCTCCTCTGAGCTGGGAGAGGTGGGACAGGGGCCAAGGGTGGCAGAAGGGATGTTGGCCTGGAATCCCTTTCCTCTGGGCCAGGAGCAGTGGCACAGAAGGCGGCCCAAAAGCCCTTTCTTTTGGGCTGGGAGTGGCAGGAGGGATGGTGGCCAGGAAGCCCCTCCTCTGGACCAGGAGCAGTGGGACAGGGGCTCAGAAGCCCCTACCTCTGGGCTCGGAGTGGCGGGACAGAGGCCCAAAAGCCCTTTTCTGTGGGCCGGGAGTGGTGGGATGGATGGCGGCCCAAAAGCCCTTTCCTCTTGGCTGGGAGTGGTGGGACGGATTATGGCCGGGAAGCCCCTTCCTCTGTGCTGGGAGTGGTGGGCTGGGTGGTGTCCCAGAAGGCCCTTCCTCTGGACCAGGAACAGTGGGACGGCAGCTCCGAAGCCCCTACCTCTGGGCCAGGAGCTGTGGGACAGATGGCGGCCCAAAAGCCCTTTCCTCTGGGCTGGGAGTGGCGGGCTATCTAGGGCTTTCTATGAGCCAGGCATCTTCCCACTTTATCTTTCTCCATGAATTTTGTACAGTTATTGTCTGTCTGGAAGAATGCTTTCGTCTTCTTACATAGACAGGAAGGGGGAGATTCAGGACTCAGATCCAGGCCTAACTGTGTCGCTTTCCCTCCAACTGTGAATACTACCATGTCACCTTAATTCTCACATTCTTTCAGAGGAAACAGACTAGATTTCTGGAACCCAGGGTCATAATTGAGGGCCCACTTTGAGTTTCATCCTTGGGATATCTGCAAAGGGAATGAAAGGGCTCCTCAGTCACTTGTGATTTTTTTTTGGTACCAGGGATTGAACTCGGGTCCTTCCGCTTGTGTGGCAGGCAGTGGAACCACTGAGCTAAATCCCCAGCACCTGTCACTTGTGATTGTGATTCTGTTCTCCACAGAGTCTGTTTGAGTGATGCTGACCAGGACAATCAGTCTCCAAAGCAGGCTATCCAATCAATTCTCCATGCTGGTTTCCCATTATAAAACAATATCAGGTAGCAGGTAAACACCTGCCCATAACCCATCTAGTATCACAGGAAAGGCTTCAACTGGATAGGAAGAACAATTCTTTGGTAGTGAGCTGGTATAGGTAAGCAACAAAGAATGCCAATTCCATACCGCGAGATCTTTAAGAAGGGATAAGATACTTCTGCAGATTGAATGTGTCCCCTGAATGTCATGTATTTGAAATGTATCCCTCAAATTCATATGGTGGTGGTATTTAGAGGTGGTATTTTGGGAGGTAATTGGGTCATGAGTATAATGAGCTCTACCCTCAAGAATGGATAAATGGGTTACTGAGATAGTGGCTTTGTGATAAAAGTGAACTCTCACTAGGATGCTTGCTCTGTCTTGCCATGTGATGCCCTTTGCCATGCTATAATAGTAAGGGGAAGAAAGAAATCCCCCACCAAATTCCAAGCAGATCCCAACATCATGCTATTAGATGTCCTAGACTCCAAAAATTGTAAGCTAAACACACCTCTAGTTTCTATACACTATCCAGTCTATGGTACTCAGTTATAACAACAAAGAATGGAGTAAGACAAATACCGTCTGTTTACTATGGGACCCAAAGGCTAGGGGGCAGGCACTCATGTTCCTTTCCAGTTCTGGAATATTTCACCAAAACATTCCCATTTGTGCTCTGAAATCTTTAGTAAAGTTTCCTTTCTCTAAACACCTCTCAACATGATAATCATTGTTTAAGAGTCACCAATAGCTACACATATCTACTTCATTTGTTGTGACATTTTTATCGGCCACTTGATTTTTTTCATAAGCATAGCTTTTACCTTTTCATAAATTGTAAGGAACTATAGGATAGGGCCTATTTCTTAAATTCTTTTATAAGTATTATTCCCCAGTACCTAACATTTAATCATTTAACAAATATCTACTGCATGCCAACTATGTGGCAGGCACTGGGCTTATGAAGCAGAATAAGGTTTGGCTTCAATGATTGGAAAGCCTACATTTTAGACACAGACAAGAAAGTGGGATCCACTGTGATTAGCATTATGGATGAAAAGTACTTATGGCACAGGGGAGGAACTTTGATATTACCCAGAAAACAGATACTCAAGGGAAACATGCTAAATAAATGAAATATATGTTTGTGAAATATAACAAATAATGAAAGATGTGTTATGCTTGGGGTTATTGTATAAGAAAATGTTCTTTTTGGGTAGACAATAAAAGATCACAAGTTCATATCCCATGTATGCTGTGCCTCACAGGATTGTATCACTCTAAGGTTAGAAGGAGCTTTATAGTATTTAATTTAACAGCTTCATTTTTATGAAGAAGAAAAAGTGAGACATAGAGAAGTTGCCATGCCTCAGTTTACCACATCATCATAGCAGAAGTAGTATTTTTTCCTTCCTCACCTGTTCTATCCTCCAGATAACTCAAAGGACCACAGGCTAATGCAGCATCCTTAATAACCCTGGTTATTGCCTTGATTGAGCCTCCCCTAATCAAAGCACAGCCTTCATGGAAGGGAATTTCCAAAAAGCTGCCTGAGGCTGCTGATCAACAATTCATTTTTAGCATTTCTTTTTAAATCACTCTAAGTTGCTGCACCTGGGTCACAGTGACAGCTGAATAAGGGGGCTGAGCAGCAACGTTAGGGGTACCAGGTTGGTGAGCCCCCTCCTCCATGTATATGCATGAGCTCACCATTTGCATAAAGTGAAAAAAGCATCACTCCCATTAATCACCGCATTCATCTTAATAATTAGTGGCAATAATGTTGAAGAGCGGAGGTCTCCACATTGATCTCTGCGGCACCATGGGCTATTTCTGTTGCAGATGAATGATCATCGAGAGTGACAAGTTGATGTCTTTGGATCGACCACCCCAGTTTTACGTGTGCTTTACAGCTTGACAGCTGGTCGGGAAGCTCCAGTGATCTGTGGGGCTAATGCTGCTCCTCTAATAAGACCAGTAAAAAGGAGCGATGTGACACCTGGGAAGGGCTTGGGAAAAAGTCCCTGACCACTTTAAGGGGCACTCACTTAGCCATATGCATAGTAAACTAGCCGTAACTGCAAAGCAAGAGGCTCTTTGTCATAAAGATGATGACTCCACAACTAAGCACTTGAAAGGCTAATACTTGCACTCAGACCTTCTCCATAAAAGATTGGCTTGGGGTCTGTAATTTGCCAATACTTCTGGGTTAAGAGAAAGCCATATCAGATCAGAAATGTAATAGAATGTTTTAAGGCTTGTGGTACCGTGTCAGGAAGGATGGAAGTATTAATAATTTTTATAGGTTTAAAAAAAAAGCCCTATCAGGTAAAAACAAAACAAAAAAAAAACAGCAGTCACAAAGGAACCCACTGGAAGATTTGAAGAGAAACTACAAAAGACTTCATTAATACAAAAGGGGAGATTAGTCAGAGAACAAAAGAATAAAGAAGGAGGCAGCAAATGGAAAGCCTGGGAAGGAATTATAATAATGTGGGATGGGGAGAGTGGCAAGGAAAAACTGCAGAGGAATCCAAACAGAGGTGCTTCAACTTCTTCCATCCCAGAGATCCTCCTGGCTATTTCCCCTCTGTGAAGAGACCAAATGTCTGTGACTGGGAGATTAAAGTTTTAGAAGCAAATGTTTTTAAAAATGTAACAATTAAATTGCTCCTGTAATCTGGGTTAGCAGAAAGCTAGCCACACAGCATGTGGATTGATTTGGGAAATGTGATACTACTTTTTCTTTTGCTTTCTCAGTTTGTATTCACCACTGAGTGACCAAACTTGTCATCTCACTTTCTGCCTTCATCAGATGGGGAGGTTTGTAGCATCCATGTAAAATTGATAAAAAGCTCTTACAGTTGTTTCTGGTAGATGTTTTCTTAGGGGTATATTCAACTACAGCTGCCCACCGAGAATAGAAACAATCCTTTGCATACCTTCTAATGCTTATTTGGCTTTTGCACTTGCACATTCTCTGAGACAGGGACAATCCAGTCAGTATCTTCATATAAATCATCTTGGAGAAAGAAAAGGTTTAATTTAAGAAATTGCCTATCTTGTATGTAACTAGTTAATCTCAGCAATTCTTTTTCTAAGGTAAATGTGGGATGTGTGTGTGTGTGTGTGTGTGTGTGTGTGTGTTATAAGCAGTTATGTGTGAAATACAACCGACTCAACTTTTAAACAAGATATATGATTCAAAACAGCACGTGAGGATTTTTTGTCTGTTGCTACACATCCTTTTCTCCTCTTTGTAGCAGTATCTAGCTTTGGTATCTATCTGAGAGAGGCTCTGTTATACCTGGGTTTTGAAGGGAAGAGAAAGAAACAACTGTAAAGCATCCATAAATACATATGGATAAGCACCAGGGCTGATGCTCATCTTCTTCAATGAAGTCCACAAAGATCAGGGCTTGTACAATCCCCTGAACCAGTTCCTATTCTTCCCTGGAGCCAGAGGATGCTAAGAAGAATGGGTCTCTTATAGATGGGCTTGGAAATGGGACAAGGGTGCTGGGCTGTGAACAATAGTATCCCCTTGCTATGTAGTAGGAGGGAAAAGAGGGGGCTGAATGATGGCAGGACCTGGGCATCTTTGACCTCAAGAATTACAGCATTTGAACCAACAAAAGAGGAACACAATAGGCTCCCATCTGGGGTCAGTGGTCTGTCCACTCTGGCCTGAGAGTAGTTTGACCCTCATCTGCCAAAATGGATGCAGTCCATGGGAGGAGTACTTGCATTTCCTGGGTAAGGGTTGGGCATTTTCAAGGCTAGGTTTCCCCTTCATATCCTTCTCCTGAGCATGTCTTCCTGAGCCTGGTTTCTTTGCCCTGCCACTCAGTGTCTGGCATGTGTATGGGTGTTTTTAATTGGATCCTCTGCAATGCATCTCTGATACTGATTTGGTTACATTATATCCTATTCTGTTATCAAACAAATTTGCTGTCAAACAAAAGATCAATGTTATTGTAATGTCCTACTTGATGGATTAAATAGGGTATTATTCTACTCTTATTAAACAATCAAGAAAAACACACTGGGACACGCTTTCACTCACAGCTGCTAACAAATACAGTATATCTGATCTGTGATTAAGAAACAAAACAGGAGCAGTTATTTTCAGATTAATTAAACAAACAAGTAGGATTTAGGGACTAGGATTTTAAAAACCCAGTACAATTCTTTGAAAGATGTTTGGAAAAGGACATAATTTACTTTAACTACATGAGTGAACACTTAAGAATATAAAATCTTTCAGTGACGCAATTTTGGATTAATTGTCCAGAACTATCGCATTGCCATAAACAAAACCATTCCGGGGACAGACCTTTCAGTGCAGTTTTTTTTTTCTTGTGAGTAAATGTCCATTTAGAGAGCCCTTCTAAATTTAGAAGCAATGTTCATCAATCATTTATAATAAGCACGGAATAACTGCACTCAATGGCCTAAGATGCATCTCCCTTGCACAGGGTGCTCCCCACAGAGTGCTTATGTTGCCGGACTGGCACCCACTCCATTACCAGGGTCTGACCTTTCTGTTTCCCTGACTCCACTCTCAAGATGCCCAGAGAAAGCAAATATTAAATCAGTAGAAATCTCCCTCTTATCTCAGCCTGCCTGGCTCTATATTATCTTTAGACCTTCCCCCACCCCCATCACCCAGCTTTACATACAGTTGGCTACATTTTGGCTCCTTCTGTCTGATGCTGTTTCCGCTAATGGCTGAAGAAATGGAACATTACACCATTTAACGTGTGTGGGTCACATTAATCACAGAAAATTCTTTTAATGTCTCAGAAGTAACTGTCAAACTGGACATACTGAATCTATTTAAACTAAAGCATGCCATTTTTTATCTACAGTGATCTTTAATTCCCATAAAAGGGTCAAGAAAATGTGATTAAGTGACAGTTTTAAAATGTACTATAATATTAAATAGCTTGATTAAGTGACAACTATAAAATGTAATACAATATTAAGTATCTGGCTATGTCCCAAAAGAACTTTAAAGTATTTTTGAACGGTTTGGGAATTCACTAACCCATAATGGGTTACTAAAGAATTTTGTGTGTGTGTGTGTGTGGGGGGGGGTAGAGGCATAAAAGCAGTTGGATTTAAAACACACTCAAAACAAAACAGAACAAAAAAACCAAACCAAACAAATCAAAGAAAGCTCCCAGCATATATAGGTAACATAGAATTAGAAAGTTTCAATTTGGAGCAATGGAGACTAATTTTTTTGGTCATATGGAGTGATCATTTCAGGATTCTGTGTATAGCAGTGTCTGACTGGACTTATAATGCCTACACCAGAAAGACCAGGATCAAAGAGAGTATGGTGGGGAGAACTCTGTGGATGGAAAGGCTACAGGCTAGCTTTGCCCTCAGGTATCTCCAAGGGGTTGATCCTCAGTGCTGGGCTTACCTTGTATACCACCTCTCAGCTCCTATGGAAGACACAGTAGGAAGCACCAACTTAGCTGAGCTCAAGCCCTGGAGCTTGCCAGCTCTCTCCTAGAGAGTAAGCCAGGGGAGATGCTGAAATCCAAGATGGGGCTCCTAAATGGGCCTTGCAATGTCAGGACTTCAATGGGGCAGTCAGGGGACTCCCTAGCAGAGGACCAAGGCTGGAAGAAAAGTCTATGCAATGCCTGGGGTACCTATCTGGCTCAGGTGCACAGGCCACATGATCAAAGACATCCATGCCATTTCTCAAGACAATCTAATAACTCTTCTCCCTCACTTAGTTGGTCACACATTAGCCTGAGTTCCCCTGGAAAGTGGAACTCTAAACAAAGGTTTTCTTGCTATTACCCTGTTAGCAGGGACAACCTTGGGCAGTGGGATGAGAGGAAAGAGAGTGAGGCAATGAAGGAGGGAGAGCCAGTATGAAGATGTCTAACCCTCTTGGCTGCTACTAAGACTGGTTGTTTGCTTTTGTAGGACTATCCTCTGCCTGCAGGAACCATAAAAACCATGTAAGTGGACAGTCCATCTGGGAAGAGGAAGGAGAATAAATTTTTCCACCACTTCCCATTTCTCATGGGCAAATGTCTTCCCCACTGTTCATCAACTCATCATCATTTCCAAATCGCATATGAGTGTGTGCTTGGTGGGTATGTGCACATCCTGTCTTTCTGCAGCAACAGGGAAGCCCAGGTTAGTAGCTGAGGCAGGACCAGTTTAACCTGCAGGTTGATAGCTGGAGCTCATGCAGAACTGGTCCTTACAAGGGCACCTGGAGGAAAGAGAGTCTGAGAGGACCCATAGGGGCACATAAGAGGTTCACCCACCAGGTCAGAATCTGTGGTGCTCTGCAGGGGGCAGAACTCAGCAGAACATTTCGACAGGACATCAGTGGAATCATGGAGTATCCCCCTGGCTTTTCACCCAAAGATTAGCCTGTCTTCATTCCTAGGGAGATTCTGGGCTGGGTACAATGGGAAAGTGCATTCTATCTTCTCTAAAAATTGTAAAGTAGATTGTAAGTTTTGATGAAGATTATCAAGTGGCTATGTCTAGAATTGCAGGCATGGGCTATGTGCCCTTTAAGAGCCTTCCAGGACCCATAGAAATCTCAGAGAAGGGTTCATTTGGACTTTTAAGGATACTCTCCAAGAGAAAGATGAAAAGCTCAGCTAGATATCATAACTGGTCCCACAGTGACAGAGACAAATGGCCATGACACATTTATGTAGGCTCTATCTTTCTTGGGATGAGGATGAAGCTTCATTTAGAAGATTTGCTCATCTGCCTAATAAATCTGTGCAGAAAGTTGCCCTGATATTTACTCAGGACTTTCTTTCTCATCTTCATTTCATTCCATTCCTCTGATTGCTCAACCTCGTACCAGGCTACATAAATCTCTTCTCTTTCTTCTGCTCCTTTGTCAACCATTAGCCTACTCCCCCTCTGTCATTGTTTCACCAGACTATAGATGTAACTCTTCTAATCTTCCATGATAAATCAGGCTCTCGAATCACTCCTTCTTGTTCCCTCAAACTCCCTAGAGCTGGGATATAGGGCTCTGAGGGCCTGGTGCAGACGTTTCTTTTATAATGGGCCCTGAAAGGTTGTCAGCTGCAGATAATTAGGATCTCACTTCCCGCCATTGAGCTGCATATATCTTCCATGCAAAGAACCCCCATCACCTTCAAAAGAATTAACACATGCAGAGGAGATATATGAGGGGGCTGGTTGGGGGTTGGGTGACCAGAAGATGAGGCCCGCCCTTCTGAAGGCCAAAACTCTTCTTATTTTTTATGAGAGAGGCATTCTCTCAGGTCTTTTTACACTATTCATGGCAAAAACCTTATGCTGTGTGTCTGGACTGTGTGTCACAAAGTAGTGACAAAAATATCTTTTTAAGTAAATTATAAGAATGCTTTTTCTTTCTTTGTTCTTTCTTTCTGTGTTCTTCCCTACAATCTCTTTCTCTTTTGAAATAAAATTTAGTCTGGTGACAAGAACTCAAGCATACTTGGTGTTTTAAAATTTTCTAATTCTGATGATAATTGGCTTCCATCACTTTCAGACATATTGTTCGGATTTTCTGTAACAGTTTCGCAGAAATATCACTGATGTAGCTTCAGAATTTGGTTGGGTTGTCAAGTGGATATGACTTCAGAATACAATCTTGCCCCCAAACTCATCCTGGCAGAGAGAGAACTCTTCCCAGGAAAGTAATCCAGGAATCCTTGGGTCTGTCAGGGTTAGAGGTGGGGATGAAATCCAGAGAGGAGGGAGGAAGCATGTGGGATAGATCTGAGATTTTCCCTTCAGTTGGGTCAGAGCAGTTTTATTTGTATCTAGGTTATATGTTGAGATTCCCTGTAGCCATCCATATTTTGAAAGAGAGAAACTGCGACAATTGATGATGCCATCATCTCGAACATGGGCAAGGAGGCCCATAGATGTCACAGTCACACAGCTTATTAGCCCTATGCCAAAGTTAGAATCCGGGACCTCTAATTTATGATATTTTTCATTGTTCTCCACCCTTCACTATGAACATTATTATAATGTTCTTGAGTATTGTATTGGAATAGCTAGGAGACAGACAGGTTCAGATGGGCCCAGGAGCTAGTGCTGATGATAAAGTGCTTTTATCATCTGAGATGCCCTTGCTGACCTATGCATTTGGAGTGATTTGTCTTTTTCTGGTGGTGGGGACAGTTGTGCACTGAATCATCCTCATGATCAACATCATTCAGGAGATGATTGCTGAGTCTCAAGGGTATGATATTTGACCATGAACCTTAGCAAAAGAAACTAATACTTTGAGGGAGAAAACACACTTTGGCCTGGCCCTCATCAGGGTTCCATGAAGTTTAACGGTTCATGACAGGATGGAGCTTGACTTTCCTATTTTCCTCCCTCTTATTCTCCCTGGACCAGCACAAGAGAATGGTGTGGGTAAAGGTGTCTGCTCTGCAGACTAAAATTTCCCTGTTCCAAAGTCTAGATGGAAGAGAAAGGGCATGCTGTGATTTATTAAGGATACTTACTTCTCACCCTCACCCATGATTTCCCTTGGGTGTTATCAATGCTGAGAATGTTAGGTCCTTTTTCATTGGGTTCAGGGGTTCAGTGAGGAAGAAGGCTGCCATTTATTGGATACCCTATACTCCAAGTCTCAATGTCCTATGTTTTAGTACTTATATTACCAGCAGTCTGTTTGTTGGCATCTCTGTGTATCTAACCCAACTTCCCTGTGGAGAATGGAACCAGTTGGTGTCATTCTTAGTAAGAAGCCCGGTGGTTGGTGTCATTCCTTGAAATGGGTGAAGACCAAAATCATAGTGGGTTTTGACTGAGATTCTTTTTCTTTTATAAACATTTCTTAAGAGTAAAACTTGAAACAAATGGGAGGACTTGTTCCCACCAGGACTTAAAATACCAACATGTGGATCAAGGAATCTATTCATTTTGATAAGCCAGTTCAAAGTGACCAAGAAATAACAACAAGAAGCCAGGCATGGAAACCAGCACTTGATGTTTAGTCAACATTAAACATCATCTGTACATAGGTTATACTCCAAAATCCTAAAGTTCTGAAGCATTTCTTTTTACCTTCTATTTTTTCTTTCTTGTCAGACATTCATTTACTTTTGGAGATGCAGAGAGCTCTCCCTGATTAGATCAAGCATACATACACAAACACATACACATCCAAACACACACACACACACACACACACACACACACACACGGGCAGTGCAAAAGGAGGTCCAGCCAACAACAAGGCATCTTGTCTTAAGATGGATGAAGGAGGGATGCCCTGGAGGTCATAAAAAGAGGGAGCAGCTAATCAGTAATTTTAAGTATCTCTGGGAAAGCCATGCTGCTGTACAAAGAGAGTCACTTATCATGGGGAAAGGTAAATTTTAAATGAATTTCCTCATCTGGAAGGATGCTAATAATAACTGACCCTTGAAATTGATAGTATGATTTAGATCTAAAATGCTCCTCAAAACTCTCATGAGTCAGAAATGGGACTGTTGAAAGGTGCTTAGATCATGGGCTTACTATATTTATCAGTGGATTCATCTACTAATGATTTCAGAAGCCGAACTTGCTGTTAGGAGGCAGGGTTCAGTTGGAGGTGGTCACAGAGAATGTGACCTGGAAGGGTTCATTCTTTTCCAGCTCCTCCCTTCTCTCTCCGCTTCCTGGCTGCCATGAGTTGAGCATCTTTTCCTCCACCAGGCCTCTCTCCCACCCTGTTTCTGCCTTGGTGCCAGGTGACCATGGATTAAGCTGTGAACCAAAATGAACCTCTCCTCCTTTAAATTTTGGGCGTCAAGTATTGTGTCCCAGTGGTGAGGAGAGTGACAAAGATAATTGACATCAGGGTAACATGTGATAGTTATGCTTAAATTTCACAAACTGGAAAATGCTGTAAAAATACAACATAGGATTATGAGTTGTTACTCAAAACCCTGAAAACACCACAGCCTCCTGAAAGGGTGGAGAAGGTGTTTGACAGTTTGTAGGGGATTCTATGAGCTGACTGGCCAGAAGTTTCTGGATCATCTTTCCTCTTTATAATTTCATTGAAAGTACAAAGCACCCATACATATGCCTTTGCTGGGAGCAGACACTACTGTAGTCTGGATCTTGAATGTCTTCCAAAGCCCCAGATGTTAAAGGTTTCATCCCCAGTTGATAACACTATTAGGAGGTGGGAAAACTTTTAGATGGTGGGCCTTAATGGAAGAAATTTATGCCACTTGGGGCCGGTGTACCCTTGAGGAAGATATTAGGATGTTGGCCACTTGTTTCTCTCGTTCCTTCTCAAATGCTATGGGATGAACAGACTTCCCTTCTCCTCCACAATATCCTGCTGTGAGGTATGGTGCTGCCACAGGCCCACAGGAACAAAGCCACAGAACCATAGACCAAAACCTTTAAAACTGTGAGCCAAATAAACCTTTCTTCTTTTTAAATTGATTATTTCAGATATTTTGCCACAGTAGCTGAAAGCTGACTAACACAGGCACTAACTCTGAGTGTTTCTGTTATCTAAAAATAAACTTACTAAGAGCAAATAATAGGCCTGGTACCTTTGCATACTGCGAATTTCCAGCATCCTTGGTGGAACATCACCTTAGAACCTGGGAGATGGGAAGGAGTCTCCATAAATGTGAGCACTCAAAGATGCACAGGATCTGCAGTGCTGAAGTTTCAATGTAGTCCAGACCAACACCAGAGAAGATGAGTGATAGAACCAATAGGCAGGGAAGACTTCATTTGACTTGCTGTCTGTATTAAATCATAGCAGGGGTCAGGATGACTTTAGGTTTTATTTTGTTTTTGTTTTTGTCTTGAGACTAAAAATGGTATTGATGATAAATGAAATAAAAATATTGGTAACATTTAACAAAGATAGAACCCCTTCTCAGGACATAAAAGTTTATTCACACCACAGATATTTATCAAGCACTTAGTATGTGCTGCTTGCCGTGATAGGAGCTGGGAAGATACAGCTGTGAAGGAGGACAAGAGCCCCCATGGATTATTTCCTAGTAGGATGACAAGAAGGGTGGCACTGTCCCAAACTGGGGCACAATCTGAGTTTCCTACAAACCCTGAAGGGAGTTGTTCTGTTGTTCTTAAGTAATGTAATCTGTGTGACTACATTCTTGCATCTAAGGCGGGTAAGATTTTTCAATTTTCTCCTGTCACCCATGTGTTCTTTTTTTTTCTTTTGTTTTTAAAATAAAAGAAAACTGTTAACTTTTCAGTGCTGTTTTAACTTGTTAAGAGTGAGTGAGCATCTGGCCTGGGTGTTTTCTATTAGCATGAAAATTCAGAAGGCTACAGAAGGAAATGCAACTAAACAGAGAAAGAGAGAGAGAGAGAGAGAGATTGAGATTTCATCATTCCCTCACCAGGCAATATGTCTTGCATTTATCTAGTGTAAATAAAATGATAATTCAAAGAGTGGTCCCCATTAATGAGTATCTGATTTAGAATAAAATAAAATCCATGCTGGGAAGTTGATGAGCTTGATTTTGCTGAATTGCTTCTAGCACGGAGTTCATATTTATTGGTCCTTTCCTTTTGACAACTGTACCAAGTTGTCTGCTGTTCTTTCCGCTGGAAAGGGAGAGGGCTTGCAGGTTAATTTTTGTTTGCTGTAACTGAAGGTGACATTTGAAAGCTCAAAGCTATTGAAAAGATAGGTTATTATTACAATGTAACATGTTTCTGTTTTCCTGATTGTGACCTCCTGGCCTTACAATTTGCTGCCAAGCACGTGCCAAAGCTGGAACACAGGTGGTGATGCATCTTCCCAGTTTAGGGAGAGTTTTAAAGGATTTTCCCCACCAACTTGTTCACCATTCCTAATCATTCTCAGCAGCATACATGCAGAGAGGGAGAGATACAGGGGTATCTATGGTGACTTTAGTGAAGAGAGAGGGAATAGATGGTTAGAGTCAGGGCAGGGAGAAAGTGAGAAATTTGAAGGGAAGGAGGGAGATGGGGGGGAGGAGAGAGACAGAGACAGAGAGAAACAGAGAGAGAAAGAGAGAGAGAATCAGAAATAACACTTAAAAACAATTAGTGTGGAAGGGAAAAGCAATTGCTCCCTCTCTGAGCCCACGTTCACTTGCATTAACCATATTCAAGTCAGTGACAATTTGTTTTTTTTTTCACATTCTGTATTGATTCCTGATTAGATTTCAACTGACCACTCTGATGTGCTGTTCAGAAGAGAATGCTTGGAGTAGGAGGCTCTGGAAATGCAGAATGCCATGTGTTACAGACAGCAGGAATCATAGTTAGGTGGGAAAAACATTTTGCTGGAGATAAATGATGGGTTCTCTGTACAGTTGCCTGGAATGCATGACCATGAGGTCACAGATTCCTTCTAAAAGTGCAGATGGAAACAAGTAGCCAATTAGAGAGCTGTTAGCACTGAGCAAGCTGAGCCAATGAAGAGAGCAGGAGCTTTGTCCTACTGCTAGCTAGCTGAGTGACGATTCTTTGCCTTCAAAAAAACCTCTGTTTCCCTATCTATAAGCTGGGACAAGCTATATTAATGGAATGAAGAATGCTCCCAAGTATTCACAGTAATTCCCGACACACTGTGTGTACTGGGTACAAAAATCTGATGCTTACTAGTTCTGAGGCTCTCTCCAAGGAATATTTTAAAAACTCAACCCTTTGGTATTTCATCAACAGACAATTCAGATATATAAATCAGGGAAGGTTCCGAAACAGAATGTATCCTCCTACAGATAGTCTGTGTCTATAGGGACAAAACAAAAGAATCCATATCCAAAGCCTCCTGCCTTTCAGCCTGTTTTCTATTCTTATTCTTATTCACTTGATGATTGATTTATTCTCATAAATCCCAGACTCACCACCCATTCTTCACCCCCTACTAACCAATATCAAATTAAAAGCTACCAAGCTGTAATCTCTTCTGAATTGGATGAGGTGTGCAAAGACCTAGACCCTTTGAATAAATGCACATAGATACCAGGGACAAAGCTATTTCATACTTAGTTCACATTGCTTCCTCCTGTTTCCGGACCCAATGCTCTTTTCACACACAAGGACATGGACACTTTAGGAGGCTCTTCTGCACATCTGGGCAGGGAGCATGGGGCCCTTGCAGTTTTCATGTGTATCTGCCTTGGCTGATCAATCCTTCCCTCCTACACATTGTGACTGTGCTGCAGGCTGGGCCAGGCATCCCAGGAAAAGAGCATTACACGGGACTCCTGGAGGGAACATGCACACAACAAAAGCCACCCCTTCCGCGTAATCAGATCCATCTCTACCCCTTGGGGGCCTAGTGGCAGTTGAATGTGCTCAGAGATGGCATAAATCACTTGCAGAACTTCCAGAAACAAATAGTTCAGATTGAAAATAGCTACTAAGCTTTCACCTCCTTGAATGTTTATGTCTCTTCATTTCAGCTTTTAGTTTTGGAGAAAAGAGGCTTATAATTGTTTCAAGGGCCATTCCTTAGCGGTGGCATTTGTTTCCCATTCTAAGTAACGTGACCACTCACAGGTTTGCCTTAAAGTCAGTTTATGCACCTACCCTACTAGCCACATAAACACCAAAAGTCAACCTGGCAGTTTAGAGCAAATCAATGGATTTTAACATGGACAAAGAGAGATGGATAGATAGCTAGATGATAGATGAAAGATAGATTCCCCCAAAATATCTTCTAGGAAGAAAGCAAGCTAGGACCAAAGAAGACTTGCATGTTTCCCAGGCCCCATCCACACCCTTGTGACTCCTTCACTGTCGGCGACAGGCACCATGACATCACTCTCTACCATTGTCCAATCCAGGGAGAGCTCAGGAAAATGTTGAGGGCTGGAGCATGTTTCCTTTTGTACAGAACTATCCGAAGAGCCATTGCCTTTTGCTTGGAAGAGGTCTTAAGGATTTTTTTTCTAGTTACAAGAGCAATAGAAATTCATGAAAGAACTTTTGGAATACAAGTAATATTGTATTTTAAAACACAAGAATCATCTGTAGTTCTCCTCCCTGACATTTTGATGCATTTCTTTCCAGCTGGAAAGGCCTCACACACAACTGCAGTGGAAAGGAGCCGGAAGTGGATTAAAACTTTTGAAGGACTGGGTGAGGCTCAGGATCCTGACATCCTGCTTTCTGGTTGCCCAGCTGAGACTTTTCAGCTGAGAGCTCCTGACCATTTCTTTATCCAGAGGAGCATGCTTGGGCCACATTCTTCCCACAGTTCCAGCTCTTAAGGTCTGCAGTTCTTTTTTTTTTTTTTTACTGGGGGATCAAACTCAGGACCTTGAGCTTGCAAGGCAGGTGGTGGCACCACTAAACTAAATCCCCGGCCCAGTTCTGCAGTTCTTTATAAGCAGCTGTGATTGTCCTAGAGGTGAGGGAAAACTGAATCTGATGCTTAATCTTTATTGTTTGTTTTCTTTTCTTGGAACCCTCTTTTTTATACTCTTTGTTCTCTGGCATTACCTAAAAGCCCCTGTCTTACAATGGAAGGAATGCTTTGGTAGCAAAAGCATAGAGCTCTGGATGAGGGGTCCTGGGTTTCCCCAACCCAGGAAGTTGCATTCCTTTCTGGAGGTGGGCATCGGGATGGCAGGTAGAAATGAAGCCTAGGGTTCTTGCATGGGAATGGGAGGACAGCAGTATATCACAATCACCTGTGGAGCTTTATTCAAACTAAAAAGAAAAGATCTGCTAATGTTCTTTCAGGTAAAGCCCTTTGTGACTCATTGGGAGTGTGAAGTATGTGGAGCGGGAAGGAAGCAGCAGGTGGGAACATGGCTAGGAAACTGGGAGACCACAAGCTCCCAGGGAGGAGGCACTTACTCACTTCTGTTTCTGTTGAGCAGCTGTGTCACTGGGGCAACCCTCAGTACCAGCCATCTGAAAGTACCAGGAGGAGAAAAAGAGCAAAGATGCTGCTGTGAAGCAATTAAGTAGGAAAAAAGCCAACTCTCAACTCTGTTTTCTGTTGCTGTGCAGTTTCTTGCCTGGAGACACGGGCCATGGGGAAGGGTGAGAATCTTCCTTTCTCCTATGGCTTTAGTGCCCATCAAGACAGACTATTTCTTGACTCTGGTTTTGAAAATCTCTATGAAGAAAAGAAACTAGGTCTCTGGAGTAATCATTCTTATTTTCCTCGTGCTCTACGTTTTTTAAAGTTGTTCGTCTCCTTTCTCTGCTCAATAGGGTTGCAGAATCTAAGTTTTGTGGATGTTCCTTAGCAAGGCAGAGGAAGACCTAGCTGATGTTACTGGATGGGGAGTGTGCAGGACATAGGAAATTCAGGAAGAGAGGCACCATGGCCCATGTTATTTTGGGACCCAGTTATAAAAATCCAGGCTAATTTTGAGTTTAGCAGCTAGTTTTCCATTTCAAGATATGAAATATCTTCTATAGTCATAAAACATAACCTTGTTATTTCCACCAAAATAAACTTGTGTTCAATAGCTTCACAACTGAGGAGGCTGGTAGTGAGACAGGGAAGAAAGTTTTAGAATCTGCCACAATTCTTTTAGTTGGAGGCAGAAAAGAATAACTGGAGAAACAGAGCTTATAAGATCCTTGATTTTTGTAAGATTTCATGCTTTTTTCTTCTCTGAATGAAGAGTCCCTGGCCATTGTTTTGCCTCAGCGACAAAGACTAAATACTTAGTAACTTCTTAGTGATATTTATGCCTTGAACTTTTATATTTAAATAAGAGGTCTCTGATTTAGTTGCTCAGTTACAGATGTAGTTGGAGGCCCCTAAAACAACAATTCCAGGCAACAATTGTACATGCTTGGATGTCAAATCATGATGGGTGCCTCTGAGTGACTTTCAGTTCAGCTTGAACCAAGGTACTAAGACATGAGGCCACATGAAGGGGTCCAGTGACTGAATCAATGAAGAAGTATCCTGACTTTGGACTCAATGGGGAATAGATTTGGAAAGTAGAGTTACCAAATCCTTCATCATGTTATAGATCAGATAATCCAAAAATGATGGCAGGTAATTGTCGGGAGCAATTCTACATGATTTTGGGGAAAAATCATTTCACAATTACAATGATTTGGCCTAGTTCTCCTACCTACAGGCCAGCTATGGCATGTTGAGACATAACTCCATTTTGGCCTTTGACCTAAAACCTCAATGGTCCAGTGATGCTGTGATGTTCCAGGACAAGATTACACCAGCTGAAGACATCCTAGAAGAAACAAAATCTTCATCTGCATAGTTCCTCACTGTTCTAGGATTTTCACCCGCTGCTGCACTCTGAGTCATCTTTTACATTTGTTACTCTCCTGATGTACTGAACTCCCTGTCCTGAGTCATCTGTTACATTTGTTTCTCCTGATGTACTGAATAAAGGTGTGGCAAGCTTAGGGGCTTTCTGTTTGCTGCCCAGAGCAGCACTGATCAGGCCCAAAAGCTCAGCTTCATCTCTAAGTCTTATTTCTTCTATCTTTTCTGTCTAATAAGTTAATTCACCATGTGCTGCTGTGGCTTGCAGGAGACTAGGACTTACTGCAGAGGTTCTAGTAACATCCACTTTCCCTGTTCCCTACAGGTAATAAATTAAAGGATGTCAATACTGTATGGGGGTTAAATCACATGTCTATGCCTATATGAACTTCAGCAAATTATCTATTTTTCTTGAGACTTTTATATTCACTTATAAAGTGGAAGTAATACCAACTTTAAAGATTGTCCTAAAAGTAAAGTGATATGACCAGTGCTCTGCACTTGGCATCCAGACTGGTCAACAAATGCTCAAAGTGAAGATTATTACTCTTTGATTACAGATGTTAGTATTGATGTCATTCTTTATTCCCAAAGTCAGACAGTTGCCAGTCATGATGGGCTTACTTCAGAGAACTGCAAGAGCTTCAGGGTTTCTTTTTTCCCCAACTGGCATGGTTTCCATCTTGTATTTTCATCAACAAATTAAACCCTTCCACAGACTGCTAAACAAACAAGTACTGTGCTTGACAGTAGAAGATTGTCTCGTGAGACTTCTGAGTCTGTGCTGGACTTACGGGAAAGCCTCAGCCACTGATTCTATCACTTTAGTTTACAAAGCAAGAGCTGAACATGGCTCCAAGTGGACAGTTGTCTTGAAGTTGGAGTGGATGGCTGCTTCCTACCATTCAGAATGTCATCTACAAAAGTGAGCTGTGTGAAAAGCAGTAAGGAAACCCTTTCTGTTCTCACACGAGTCAAGGTCTCACAGCTCTCTCTGTGATGATGTCTTTATAAACTGAATTTTGATAGTAGGTTTTTTGTTTGGTGTGAATATTCTCCCTCAAGAAAAAGCTTACTCTTTAAACTATTTAATCATTACACACTTTATATGTATTGAATTATGAGACTATACCCTATGGCCTGAATAGTTAAAGGATCTCTTGCTCATAAATAAACTTTATTTTAGTTACATCTGTCCTTAGAGGTAATGCCATGATTGATCTTATAGACTTTATGCTGCCATACATTTTTTAAGTGAAATGACTAAGGAATATATTCAAGTATCTAATTCAATTCTTCAAAGCATCCTGGTCAAAACATTTTTTATTATTATAGTAGAGCTCCTTCACAAAATGGCTCAAAAAACTCCTAGTTGCATCACATTGAGCCTGGAATAGATTTTTGCTCATGCTGGTTTGTATTTATGTCATGACTTTGTAGATAGGTTCCTTATCTGAACTGTTGCTACTATACCTCATTATATCTTGAGAAAATGGACAAGTGAAAAGGGAAAAACATGAAAAGGTATGTCTACACTGAGTTCCCAAAGTCTTGTCACTCAACATTTTTGCTTGCATGAATGGAATCAGTTCAGTCAAATTAACACTAGAGTCATATTTTATGACTTCTCGTGATCACATTTCACTAGCTGAGACGTGGATTTTTATAACCAAGAGTAATATACTGTTTTGACATGGTGTGTGTGTGTGTGTGTGTGTGTGTGTGCATGTGTGTGTGGATGTGTATTTAAAAAATCTCTAATCTGTCAGACTAAGTTAGGCTTTGCCACTAGGAGCAAGGTGACTGAGTCGAGCCATTCCTGCCTGAGAGCAGATTGGACAGTGTGGGGTGTTCCCTTGAACTCCAGGAATGTTTCCCCGAGGTGGCAAGACGACCATACAACCATAAAGGAGACTCCTTTAGAGCCAACTAGCCTTGCATATGAAGTTTTACCCTCTGCCAATTGTCCAGGGTCACGAAGAAAATGAAACAGAAATTCTGACCTGACCTCCACAAGTACTGAAGTGCCATCACCTGCTATTTCAATGCTCCTTTGTCAAGTCATCCTCAGCATAGAAGTGCAGCAGAATTGCCTGGTGACATGTTACAAAGGAGATTCCCATGTCTCCTCAGATACAGCAACTTGAAGGAAGAGCTAGAAATTTGCAATTTTAATAACACCCAGAGTGTTTCTGATGTGTGCTGCAGATGAACTTTTGGAAGTATCAATCTAACAAAGTAGTACTCAAGCCAGAGCATTCATCAGAACCACCTTACTGGTTTGTTAAAACTCAGATTGCTGGGTTCACCCCCTAGCAACACTCATTCAATAGATCTGCAATGTGGCTCAAGGATTTGTGCACCTATCATATTCCCAGGTGCTGCTGCTGCTGCCACTGCCAGGTCCTACATTTTGAGAACCAGTAGCCTAGTAGATAACAGGAAGAATACCTTTTTTTAAAAAAATGTTGTCTAACTTCCACCTATGAGAGAGAACATGCAGTGTTTCTCTTTCTGAGTCTTTATTCCATCTGACAAATGACCTCCAGTTTCATTCATTTTGGTGCAAATGACAAGTATCATTGTTATTTATGACTAATATTCCATTGTGTACCACATTTTCTTTATCTGTTCGTCCTCTGACAGGCATCAGGGTTGATTTAATATTTTTTAAAATGTCAATTGGAATATATAATAGAGATTACTACAGGCTGAGAGGGGAGGGGAGATAGAGGGAAGTTAACTGATTGGTACCAAAACACAGCATAAGTAAGTTCTAGTGGTTTATAGCACAGTGGGGGGAAATGATAGGTTTCAGTGACCTATTATGTATTTTATGAATAATTAGAAGAGGGGACTTAAAATTTCCAAACATAAAAGTAATGATAAGGGGGTAGAAATGTTAATTATTCTAATTTGATCAGTATATACTATATACATGCATCGAAATACCATACTGTACCACATAATAAGTGCAATTATTGCATGTTAATCAAACATTTGAAGGCCCAGGTACTAGGGGAGCTACTGGTGTAACTCTCACTCCGAGGTAGAAGGGTCAAGAACCAGGGCTCCAACATCTGAGGTCAGGAAAGGATGTGTGTACCAGCTCAAGAAGAGAAAGCAGAGCTCTGGGAAAACAGCAAATTGGAGCTAGCAGCACTCACAGGTTGCTCAGAGGTCACTCATCAGGATCTGTCCATACTTAGAAATGGGAATCAAAGAAAAACTCTTGTATGGATAGGCAACTTAAAAGAAGAACCCACATCCAGTATCAGTGGTGGCTAGATGAAAAAGCAGGGTATTTTCTCAGCTCTGGCATTACTTATAGCTCAGGTCCAGTGAACACACCATTTGGGGAAGATATCTAATTTCCAGACAAAAGAAGCTGAGGGTAGAGAGAAGCCCAGTGGAATAGCAGCAGCTGGTAGATGTGATCCACAGCAGCGAACTGAGCCCAAGGGGTGGAGATCTGAGCCCAGGCATTGGTGAGCTATACCCAGGCAGGTAGTGGAGAGCTGTGCCCAGGCAGGAGCAACTGGAGCCCAGGCCAGGTGGCAGGGCAGCAATTCAGGCCCAGGAACTGGTCAACATACTTGTCCTAGCTCCCTTCCCAATGGGAGACTGGGCCCAGTGACAGAGAATGACTCCTCAGTTTAGGGCACCTAAGAGGGCCAGAAAATGAACCAGACTGTAGTCATTGAGTTGAGACCAACAAATGCATGGGGCAGTAAGAAAGAAGGGCTTGGATCTTGATAAGGAATCAGAAATAAGCAGGGGTACACAGTGGCCATAATCAAAATGATTCAGGGATACAGAAGAGACATTTGAACAATGCCAGAGTGGGCACATTTCCATCAACACTTCAGATACTGCAAGGTTCTGTGTCCTCCCTCCCACTGTCTAGGTTTCCAGATGCCACAGAGCTTGTTGCTCACCTGGGACCCATTACACCAGCCACTAAAGAGTGATGAGCAAGGAGCCTAGGTGAGCACTGTCTCATTGAGTCCTAGACTCTGCTGAGTTCCATGCACAGGGGCCCTCCCACACCCAGCTCCGGGTACCACTTACTCCTGGGGCAAATAGAGATTCTGAGAGAGGCATGGTCAGAGAGCTTGGAGAAGGGAAGGACAGAGAGGAATGGTGGGGCTAGAGGGAGTTGTGTGCCATGCCCAACTGCAGTGGACTAGAGGGACTAGACTCAATTACAGAGATTGCCACAGAGGGAAGGGGGCTGAGACTGAAGAAGTTCCCTTAGAAATCAATGCAGGACCAAGTGCTTGACCAGTCCTACTTCACTGCCCCTCCCAACCAATGAAAAGTTTCAGTGCATAAGACAGAGACAAAGCATCTGGATAGTCATGCCCACAGGAACACAGCTGAAATATAACAGAACCCAGAGAGAACTTGCTACTTCTGTGTTTTTCATTTTTTCTTCTTTTCTGTTTTTCATGTATAATTTTCTTCTATTTTTTTTACTTTTTAAAATCTTTCTTTTTCTTTTTTATTATTTTTTTTCTCTTTTTTATTTCCTTGGTCTCCTTTCATGTGTGTGTGTGTGTGTGTGTGTGTGTGTGTGTGTGTGTGTGTTGTTTAGGTGAAATGGACAATAAGAATTAATTAGTGCATTAAGAAGATCTTTAATTGTAATATAAGGATAATTGACACAAAAAAATTGTGTATAGAGGATCCAAACACAAGCTTCTTATGAGTTTATTAATTGGTTACAATCCTCCTACAGCTTCTCCCAACCCCCAATCACTTTCCTCTCTCTCCTTTCTATACCCCCCAACAAAGAACTTCTCATACCTCCTCTCTGCCCTCCATTTCAGATATAAAAATATCATTCCAAAATTCTCTTTCTTTACTTTTTAGTTGCTGTTATCACTGTTTCCCTCTTTCCCTATTTCTGACATATTTTCTCCCTCTTTTCTTCCTAACTGCATCCCTCATTTTTTGCATACTTGTCATCAACACCAATCCATTGTCTTCCTGGATTATTGAAAGGTGAAAAATACGGAACTGTCAAAACAGGTTTTAAATTACGTGACTAACACAGGAGTGCTTCTGTAGTTGCTGATACAACTGATAGATGTTCTCTCCTTGTAACACAATGATTGTGACTGATTTTATTACGTTGTTTAGGTTGAAGAGGGGTATAAATAATAGAACATAACCAAAAATGCAAGGACACATCACAGAAAGAATTTAACTAAAGAAATACCCGTGGTACTAACAGAATTTCTCTGCCCTAACTCATCTTCAACCCACAGTAAAGCAGTAGAAACATGAGAAAGCAAGATGACTCTCCAAACCTTTAACTTCCCAAAAGCTGATTGCATAGGCACTGAAGTAGAGGAAGATATAGGCAAAGATCTGAAAAAACCCAAATCAAGACATATAAATACATTTATAAGATATTTGGTGAGTTCAAAGAGAATTTAATAAAGTATTTAACTAATGTTCAATGTGCTTAAAGAACAAGCAAACAATAAACTGAGTTATACAAGAAAATACAATTTATGAATGATTATTTTTATCAAGAAATAGAAACTATGAAAGGAAAGCAAGCAGAAATCCAACTTATACTGCATTTGATGGCCAATAAATGACTCAAAAAACCCCTGAGAATTATAGGAATATAGCATGTTAGAAGATGACTCACATATATAAAAATTTTAAGAACCAAGATATATCATATACAGGTACAAATTTCCAATGATGAATGTGATCATAATGTATACCTAAAATGTACCAATACATTTAATGAATAAAAAAAAATTTATGCACTGAATTCATAGCAGAAATATTCTATATTTAGGGAAGTAATTCAATATTCATGAATAAGGAGGATATAAAATGACCAGAAAAGTACCTTTCCATGACACATCATAATCAAAATTCTAGAAATTTAACAAAAAAGAGAGAATATTAAAGGCTGTCAGAGAAAAATAGCAAGTAACCTATACATGCAAGCCTATCAGAATGAAAGATTTCTCAGCATGAAATTTAAAAGCCAAAAAGCTTGGAACAAAAGAAAACAATTGTCAACCTAGATTTTTATATCCTGAAAAATCAGCCTTCAAAATTGACGGAAAAGCAAAGACTCTCCATGATAAAAAAATCCTTAAAAAACCCTACATAACCACCAAACCAGCATTGCAGAAAATAGAGAACAGAATCCTGGACAGAGACAGGGAGGCCACCAGGACTAAAGCACCTAAAGAAAAATACTTTATCTAACTGGGAGAGTAGTTAAACAAAAAGAAAAAATTAAAAAATCAGCACTGGAAAGTAATGCAATGACAGGATTCAGTAAATACCTTACAATAGAACTCTCAGTATCAATAGCCTTAACTCCCCAGTCAAAAGGCAAAGACTGGCAGATGAGATAGAAAACAAAAATAAACAAAAAAACTAAAACCCACTTTATGTTGCTTACAAGAGAGCCCCCTCATCCAAAAGGAAGAAAATAGACTGAAAGTGAAAGGGTGGTAAATGATACAACTGTAGCTCAAAGGCAAGTAGGAAGAGCTATCTTGTTTTCAGACATAGCAGACTTAAAAATCAAAACTAATCAGAAGGCTTCATTTCCATTTTTTTCTTTTCTCATAATTTTTCCCTTCCCTTCTTTCCTTTCCCCTGCCCCTCCCACTACCCCTAACCTTTTGGACCTTTTCTTCCTTTTTCAAATTATCAATTATTTGTTTTAATCCTTATGAACGCTTTCAATTCTCACACTAGAGAAACTATTCGGTATTTACATATGTGAGTCCTATTTATTTCACTTAAGTCTATGTAAATAGGGAAGGGTGGAGTTGGGGGGAGGGGGGAAAGGCCCACAGGTAATGGGGAAAAAATAAGAACCAAGATACATCATACAGGTACAGGTACAAGCACCGAATGATAAAAGTAAATGTATTGTAAACCTAAAATGTACCAATAAAAGAATCTAAGCCAAACAACAACAACAACAACAACAAAAAACCCCAACTAATCAGAAGGGACAAAGCTGGCCACTTCATACTGGCAAAAGGAACAATTCCAAAGGAAGAGACAACAATTTTAAACATATATACACCAAATATTGGCACACCCAAATTCACAAAACAAAAACTACTGGACCTAAAAGGATAGAAAGACACCAATACAATCATACTGGGTGACTTCAACATCCTACTCTCACAATTAGGTCAACCAGGAAAAGATCAATGAAGAAATACAGATTTAAACCACACCATTGAACAAGAGGGTTTAACATATCTACAGTATTTCATGCAACAAAAGCAGAATACATATTTTTCTCAGCAGCACACAGAACTTTTTCCAAAATAGATCATATCTTATAAAGTATTCTTAAATAAATGTAAAAGAATTAATCTCTTGCTTACTATTGTATCATAGCAGAACAAAGCTAGAAATCAACAGCAAAAGAAATCACAGAAACTACTCAAACACATGGAGATTAAATAGTGCACTACTGAATATAATAGATCACAGAAAAACTCAGGAAATAAATTCAAAAGTTCATAGAATCAAATAATAGAAATACAACAGTGCTGGTCATGGTGGTGCACACCTGTAATCCCAGCACTCAAGAGGCTGAGGTAGAAGGATCACCATGTGTTTGAGGCCAGCCTGGGCTATATAGTGAGTTCAAGGTCAACCTGGACTACAAAGCAAGACTCTGTCTCAAAAAAAAAAAGTGTAACATACTAAAACCTGTGGGGAAAAGTTAAAGCAGTTGTTTTTTCTTGTGTATGTGGACATTTAGTATTATTGTAATTAAGCAACATGTATACTTTAAAATTTTTAAATTAATTAATTATATTAGTACGTGTTTGCAGTACATAATATTTGTATTTCTTGTGTGGATTTGGTACATGTACATAACACATCTTAATTACTCTTTTCATTCCCTTTTCCTTCCCTGCCTTCCTCCTCCCTCCGTCTCTTGATCCCTTTCCCATTTGAGAAAGATCTATTTCTCTATTTCCTATTATCTTTTTTTTTTGGTACGGGAGATCGAACTTGGGACCTTGCGCTTGTGAGGTAAGAGGCAGAACCACTGAGCTAAATCCCCGGCCCCCTATTATCTATTTTTAATTTTTGTCTTCATTTATAATTTGTGTTTCTCTTATAAGAGAAATCATGTGATATTTGAGCTGTGGGTCTTATTTATTTCACTAAACTTTATGGTATAAAGGTGCATCCATTATCCTACAAATGATTCCAGTTTTTCTTTATGGCAAAGTAGCATTCCATTGTGTGGAAATACCACATTTTCTTTATCTATTTATCCATTAATTGATACATAAGCTGCTTCCCAGATTGAACTATTATGAGTTGTGCTATTACAAACACAGGTATGCATGTATCACTATAATACAATGTGTTTAACTCTTTCAGGAAAATACCTAGAAGGGGAATAGATGGGTCAAATAGAATTACTACTTTTAGCTTTTTGAAGAATCTCCATACTGATTTCCATAGTGGTTGTACTAGTTTACGTTCTCACCAACAATGTCAATAAGTTCCTTTTTTCCCTATAGCCTCACCAGGATTTGCTATTATTTGATTTCTTGCTGATGGCCATTCTTTCTGGGTAAGATGGAATTCCACATTCAACTATTTGATCTTGACAAAGGGGCCAAAAATATAAATCAGAGGAAAGATAGCCTCTTTAATAAATGATGTTGGGGAAATTGACTATCCATATGCAAAAGACTGAATCTAGGCCCATGTCTCTCACCATGTAAAAAACTAAACTAAAGTGGACCAAAGAACAAATGTTAAAAGAGAAACACTTAACCAGGTGAAAGATAAAATAGGTAAAACTCTTGAGGTCAGGCATAGACAAAGACATTCTGAACAGAACCCAGGTTCCACAGAAAATAGTACTAAGAATCAACAAATGGGATCATGTCAATTTCAAATCTTCTATACAGCAAAAGAAACAATGAACAGAATGAAAAGACAACCCATAGCATGGAAATTTTTTTGCCAGCTATTCATCAGAGAGAAGACTAACATCTACAATATATTAAGAACTAAAACAATTATACTCCCAAAATAAAAGATCAATTCAAAATATGGGCAAGTGAAATGAATAGACACTTCACAGAAGTATAAATGGATATAAATACATGAAGGAAAGTTCAACATAATGGCCACTAAAGAAATACAACTTGTGTAATTTTAACACTTAAAATTGAGCATCAGCCATTCCACCGCTCCCAGTGAAGAGGAAGGGGCCTCCCGGCCGCCATTCCACCACTTGCAGCAAAGAGGAAGGGACTTCTGGGGAACCATTCCCCCTCTCCCAGCTCAGAGGAAGTGAGCCGCATGGGCACCAACAGCGCCCACCCCTGGGACGAAATGAGAAGACACGTAAATAAGTCTCAAAACCACACTTCCAGATCACCTACAGCAACCCCAAAGCAAAATGAGAAGGAATACTCTGATACTCATCCACCTGGACTCCCTGAACTGTCAACAAAAGAGGATCTGGAAAAAATGAAATCAGAAATAATTTCTCAGATAACAGGAGAAATTGTGCCCCTAG
>NW_004624762.1:7405543-7421363 GCF_000247695.1 Heterocephalus glaber | reverse complement strand
AATCAACCAATAACAAATGCTGGTGGGGCTGTGGGGAAAGAGGAATCCTGCTCCACTGCTGGTGGGAGTGTAGACTGGTGCCACCACTGTGGAAATCAGTATGGAGAGACCTCAAAGAACTAGGACTGGAAGTCCAATTTGACCCAGCTATTCCCCTACTGGGAATCTTCCCCAGAGAATTAAAAGAATCATACCACAGTGATATATGTGCACCCATCTTCATAGCAGCACAATTTGTAATAGTGAAAACTTGTAAAGAGCCCAAATGCCCATCAACTGGAGACTGGATCAAGAAAATGTGGTTTTTTAAAAAATAAAATGGAGCACTACTCAGCCATAAAAAATGAGAAATTAGAGACATTTATAGCTAAATGAATGCACATTGAGGTGATACTCTTAAGTGAAATAAATAGGACACATCTGTATAAATGCAAAATAGTTTCTCTAATATGAGAAACTGAAAGTGTAAATAAGGACTAAAAGGTATAATAGATAATGTGAAATAGGAGTAAAAGAGGCAAAGGGGAAGGGGAAATGGGAGGGGTAGGGAACAGGAAAGAAGGGAATGGAATTAATATGAGAAAATGAAAAAATGGAAACAGAGTCTTTGTAAATAGGGAGGGATGGAGTGGTTGAAGGGAGGGCAATGAAAGGGGGAAAATAAGAACCAAGAGAGATTATGTTAAAGTGCAAATTTCCAGTGATGAATGTAATTATAATGTATACCTAAAATATACCAATAGAATAAAAATTTTAAAAAATAAAAAAATAAAGTTGAGCATCATTTGCCTTTCCAGTGAAAAAAAAGAATTTAAAAACAAACGAACAAAATTACAATATAAATTCCAAATAAGATCCTGTGGATTCTGAAAATTCTCCCATTGAGTGGCACGGCTCAAGTCCTCATTAGCAGAGAATTTTATTTTTAAAATGTTATCTTAAATTGCAAGGATGTCCATTAAACATCACATGTAAACATGTCAAAGGAAAAGCTATGTTGTGAAAATGCCCACTTAACTCACCCAAACAGCTTATAACTACCCTTTGCTGACTTTCTATATCCCCATTTTAAAGGTTTTTTTTAAAAAACCAAACAAATAAAGTAGATACATGTTGATACTTGCTAACTCTCCATAATCACATGAAGACACAGGGTAATCTCTGAGCCCGCTATACAGAGAAAGGAGGAAAAAAGCTAGAAATCTATGTACTGCTCCAAGGGGACCTAGCACTCTGCACCTTCTAGCAAGGTGAAGGGAGAAGAAGGTTTTTCACACAGAGCATGATGGTAGTGATTCTAAACAGTTTTTTTTGAGACAGAAAGGGATAAAGTGGGTTTAGAACAGAAGATTGTAGAGATTCTTTTTCCATTGCATTCTGCTTGTTATCTCCCCACCAAATAAGTCAAGATCCATGGTGTTTGAGAAAAGAGACCTCAAGAACAGGGCGACTGAACAGAAGAGGAAGGAAAAAGGCTATAACATACTCCCAGGGACTAGAGAAAAAGGTTTTAAAAAGAAAAAAATGATTGGAATCCATCAGTGTTCAATTAGTCATGTCCTTTATCTTTTCCTTCCTCCCCTTCAGTTATCATCATCTTCACTGTCATCCTTATCCCCTTCCTCATCAAGACCTTCCAATTGTCCTTCTTTGTCTTTCATTTTCTTTCCCCCTCTGCTCCCTGTCTCTTCTTCCTCTTCCTTCTCTTCTTCTCCCTCTTCCTCCTTTTCCTCCTCCTCCTCCTTCTTCCCCTTCCTCATCATCAGTATCAGGAACCAAGTAGTACTTCAATGGATTTGGCCAAATATCATCTTTGATGACATCTTACTTATCTGCACCTGCATCAGAATTCTCAATAAACCAGGTAAAGAAGCTCTCCAGTTCTTCATGCTGCCTCTTTCTACTGGGTTTATTCTGCATTTGATCAAATCCTCCCCAGATTTCCAGTTTTCACTGGACTTTGAAGCTGGATCACCATTCTCATTCAGATGAAATTTTTTGAAGAGAACTTTATTTTCAAAGTAAGAATTTTCATCAAATAAATTAAATATATTACTACTTGAAAATTTAGCTACAGCAATCAGGCAAGAGAAAGAAATAAAAGTGATATTTATAGGAGGGGAAGAAGTTAAATTGTTCTTATTCACTGATGACATGATGATCCTTTAAGTGAAAGTATCATAAAGAAGACTCTTAGAGCTAATAATCTAATTCAGTAAAGTAGCACGATACAAAATCAACACCCAGAAGTCAACAGTTGCTGTATACCAAAAAATGAGCTCACCAAGAAAGAAATCAGTAAATCAATCAAATTCATGGCAACTTAAAAAAATTAAGTATCTAGGAATTAACCTAACCATGGATGTGAAAAACTTCTATCATGAAAACTGTAGTATGCTGGAGAAAGAGATTGAAGAGAATATTAGAAAAAGGAAAGACATCCCGTAATCCTGGATAGACAGAAATAATGTTATCAAAATGGCCATATTGCCAAAAAATGATATATAGATTTAATACAGTCCAATCAAAACACCAATAGTGTTTATCACAGAACTAGAAAAATCAATCCTAAAGTTTATATGGTACCAAAAGAGACTTAGGATGGCCATAATAATCCTGAGTAACAAGAGTAAAGCAGGAGGCATTATAATCCTGCTTTTCAAGTAATATTACAAATCTACAGTGATTAAAAAAAACAACAACCAGTACTGGCACAAAAGCAGACACAGAGGATCAGTGGAACAGAGCTGAGGATGCAGAAACTACTCCAGGCACCTATCTTCAACAATGGTGCCCAAAACAAAACAAAACACCTCTGGGTGAAAGGTAAACTTTACCAAATGGTGTTGGGAAAACTGGATATTCACATGCAAAAGAATGAATCTAGATTCATATCACTCACCCTGTACTAAACTCAAATCAAACTAGATCAAAGACCTACATGTTGAAACAGAAACACTGGCTGCTCTAGAAGACAAAATAGGTAAAATTCTTAAAGATATAGCCAGAGGCAAGGACTTTCTAAATAGAACCCCAATTGCACAAGAAATCTCATTAATAATCAACAAATGGGATCATATCAAATTAAAAAGCTTTTGCCTAGCAAATAAAACAACCAACATAGGGAACAAACAATCTACAGGATGGGAAAATTTTTTCCTAGTCATTCATCAGACAGAAGAATATTATCTAAAATACTTAAAGAACTGAAAAACATTAGACCCACCAAAATAATAGGCCTAATAAAAACTGGACAATTAAAATGAATAGACACTTTTCAAAAGAAGAAGTACAAATGGTCAATAAGTACATGAAAAAATGTTGAGCATCTTTGATCATTAGAGAAATGCAAATCACTCCAACACCGAAAAGTCCATCTTACACCAGAAAGAAGGGCTATCTTCAAGAACTGAAAAAACAAAAAATCCTGGTGTTCTAAGGAAAAGGGAACTCTTCTACATTGTTGATGTAAATTAGAACAGCCACTAGGGTAATCAGTGTGGAATTTGCTGAAAAAGCAAGTAGAAATTCCATTTGACTCACCTATATCTCTTTTGGGTATCTTCCCAAAAGAGCTAAAGCCATTATATTATAGTGATACATGCATACTCATGTTTATAGCAGCAAAATTCATAATAGCTAAATCTTCAAAGCAATCTATTTGCCCATCAACAGATAAATGGTTAAAGAAAATTATCCCTCTATCTATCTATCTATCTATCTATCTATCTATCTATCTATCTATTTATCTATCTACTACTCTGCCATTAAGGAGGATAAACTTGAGTCATTTGTAGGAAAATGACTCAAAGGCACCTGAGATCATAATGCTAAGAGAAATAAATCAGACACTGAAGGTAAAATATCACATGGATTCTCTTATATGAGAAACCTGAAGTATAAATAATTTAAAGAGTAAAATATAGAAGGAAGGAAACAGGGAGGTAGACTTTGTAGAGATGGGAAGAGAATCTGGAGATGGGAGAAAATAGAGGGATGTGAGAGGAAAGGAGGTAAAAAGATTGAGATGTGATACATATATGCAGCAATTCCCATGATGAATATATTCATTATGTATCACAAATATATTCTAATAAAAAAGAAGATAGGGCAAGTTTGACAATTGTAGACTCTGAGCAATACAAAATCCCTGCCCTTCTCCAAGACCATCTTCTCTCCTAAAGGACTTGTTCTGGGACATAAGAAAATATTCTATTTTCTTCCTTCATTATCAAGAGAGAGAGCTTCTGATGGGCCAAGCTTCATTCATTAATTTATTCCACCACAATCTCTTCAGGGCCTACTTTTTGGCATAGCAAATGTCTTCAAAGTTGTGAGGGATCACCTTAGTAATTATGCCCAAAGCAGGCGGTAAGCAGTGCAGGCTGTAAAGAGTTCACCCCACAATTAGCTTGTTTTTAGAAACAAGTCAGGCCAAAGCCTACGTGATGAGGTCAGAGTGAATCAAACCCAAATTCTGTTCCCAAAGTTAAAACCTTCTTTACTAAAAAGACAAAGCTAATTATTAACTACAACCTATATGTCTGTTCTGTTCCTAATTCAAGAATGCTTTGTTTTTTCCTTTACAAGTCTTGCCTGCATAAGTAACATGTCCATAGCAACTACATGTCCTCTCACATAGCTAGCCCCTTTACCTTAATCTAATTATGATGTCATCAATAAATATCAGCAGCTCAGGGTGCTCAGAGCCTTTGCTTGTTCAGCCTTGCTTGCGTGAGCATTGGTCATCCTGGCTCCCAGTATCTCTGCCTCTTTAACTCGGTCTCTAAGTCGCTCTTCTTGGCATGCATCATAGCACTGAGTAGATCATCAGAACCTACTGCAGAGATCTCTGATAAAAGTGAAGCTCTTTATTGATTGCTCAGATGTCCATTAAAGCTCATAGTTTACTATCAAACCTATTGTGTGGCAGGTTGTAATCCATTTTACTGCAAGCAGATAGAGGGGCCTTCAAGAGCCCTGTGTAGTAGAATGAGTTCTGGGTTTGTGAATTAAATATGGCATCAGAAGAACAAGGCAACAAAGGATTGTGACCACTATGGAAGGGGTCAGGTGTAAGAGGCCTAACAATCCAGGAATGTCAACTGAAACAATGGTACCAGTGAGGATCCCAGATGTAGACTCCTGTTCAGGGTCAGGATCTTCTTTGAGAAAAAGAGAAACCAACAGAGTAGGGCAGGACCTGAAGGACCTGGGGAGCAAACGTGAGTCTCAGGCAAGGATTGGGCATAAGGATCAAGCAGAGGTCCAGGTACCTGATATAAGGAGCAAGAAGAGCATTGATTTCAGAAAAAGGAAAAGTACCCTGCCTTGATCAGGAATAAAATTTAGGTAGAAGCAAGGAACTTGCCAATAATCAGAACGTTGAGATAGAAATGCTTAAATTCTACTGAGATCAGAACCCTTTCTTTGTGTTCCATGAAACTGTACTTATGTATTAGGGTACTGAAGAAAAGTAGAATTAATTGAAACTGTAATTATTAGGTAGGCTAATAGGGTCATAGATAGGAGAGTCCACAACAGCTGTCTAAGCACTAAACAGCTAGTGGATCTAGTAGTTGCTCAACACAAGAAGATGGAAGCTGTAGAACATGATTGAGGAAGGATGCAATGCCTATTGAAGGTCAAAGGCCTGGAAGTTTAGTGGAGGGTCACCACTGCAGTTTGCGTTAAAAAGCTGAAGAAACAAGAAACCCATGTCCAAAGGCATCAGTAACCACTGGAGCTCTTTGGAAACAGGGACATTTCTGTCTTCTTTTCCTGTTTATTCTATCCAGGCTATATGTCTATTGGGTGTGGGTCCAAGGTGGGTCTTCTTCCCTTAGTTTGTTGACCTACATATCAATCATCCACAGATGCAACCAGATCTGTGCTTTACTAATCTTGTAGGCATTTCTTATTTCATCCAAGTTGACAATTCATCCCTTGTCAACTTGACAAGACACATCTCCTTAAATCATACTTAATCTCCATATACAATAGTAAGTTAATAATTACACTTAGCATGATGCAACTGTACTGTAAACAAATGGGAATGGACTAATTCCCTCTCCAGAATAGAAGGCAGAGTTTTCTTCGGGTGATACTTATTTTTCTCTTGACATTCCATTACTTCAACATTATACTGTGAATTTAACAATACATAACTACAAATATTAAGTCAATTAAAGTTACGTTGCAAAGGAAGAAAACAAGGATATCAACTTGATATATGTGTATATATGAACAAGCATATTAACACTATATGAAAGAAATAAAAACAATTAGCCTTAGTTTTGTAACTAGTTATGTGGTCATAGCTAGTATTTATAACTATCTTCTACTACCTCTTCTGTATTGTCCTGACCTTCAGCAAGCACCACACCAGGTCTTGTTTTTTTCCTGGTGGGTAATGCATACCTTCATTCCTGAAGGTTCTGAGCCACTTGACACTCTGCCTAGATTGGGTTGTTGTAGCTTTCCACTGTCCTTAATAACAGAGCATTGAAAGATTCCCTATGGGATCTCCTGAACTCCAAACATATTTTTCCTTATCTCCATTGTGGAGTAGTAGTTCAGTTTCTCTTTGGTAGTCTGGATTAGTAATCCTTGCCAATAGTGTTACTCTCTCTTTTTAGCCTGTTAACTCAGAGGCATGAGGAGCCCAAAATAGCCAGGGGGAAATCTTAGCTTTCAGTTCAATGTAGTAATTGTTCTACCTCCTGGTAGAAGCCTTCCTCACTCTGTAACTAAAATTTCTAGGCCATCAGAGCATAAGGTGGCAAGAACAGAAGGCAAAAATCTTGCTAATAGGCCATTAGGACTAATGGTGAGTGTTAAAAATTCCATTTGCACTCCTTGATTTCTGGAACCATGAGTCTTAGCTATGGGAGAAAGAGTACCATATATTGGGCACTGATTATGAGCATGTACCACCTGAAGAACAGAGCATGTACAGCCTTCTAGAGAACACCACCTAGCTGGCACTGTAATTGCATCTTCAAAAGATCACCTTACTGTTCTATCAATCCAGTTGTTTCTGAATGGTGTAAGACCAGTGAATTCCATAAGTATGACCCCATTGCTGCACTTCTTTGGCCATGAAGTACATTCCTTGGTCACAAGCAATGCTGGGTAGAATACCATGATGGTGGATAAGGTATTCTGTAAATCCATTCATGGTAGTATTAGCAGAAGCATTACTTGCAAGAAAGGTGAATTCATAAGTGTCTATTCCCATAAGGACAAAGTTCTGCCTTTTCCATGATGGAAGTGGTCTAATATAGTCAACCTGCCACCAAGTTAAAGGATGAGAACCCCCAGGAAATGGTGCTATATCAGGGACTCGGTGTTGGTCTCTGCTGCTGCCGGCATCAGGCATTCAGCAGTGGCTGTAACCATATCAGCCTTCGTGAGTGGAAGTTCATGTTGTTTAGCCTATGTGTAATCTCCATCATGCCATGATGGACACTTTGCTCATGAGCCTATTGTGCAATGATGGGGTGACTCAGGACAGTGGTTGACTTCTGTCCACCGAATGGACCATCCTATCCACTTGATTATTAAAGTCTTCCACGGAGTCTACCTTTGGCTGAGCATTCATCCTCCTCCATTAGGAGGAGTATCTTCACATCCTTCCTCCATAAGGAGAGGCCTATCTATGTACTTTTCCCTCAAATGTCCTTGTCATCAAATTTTTGGTCATGTTCCTCTCAAATCCCACATCTGGCAATTTTTTCTTCTAAGCAAAATGTACAACAGGATACACAGCCTAAAGTTTGGCTCACTGTGAAGAATTCCCTTCCTCACTGTCCTGAAAGGCTGCCCTAGAAAGGGGCTGTGGTGCTTCAGCTTCACTTTGGGTGGTACTTGCATTACATGTGGAACCATCTGGAAATGAGACACTAGTCTTTTCTTCCCTTGACAACTGATCATAGAGTGCACCTTAGGAGGCCATAGGTGTATGCTGTGGGACAGAATGCAGTATAACAAAAAAGGAAACCATAGGGATTTGGGCCACCTCTTCATGTAACTTACTTATACATTCAGGACCTGTTTGAGCCCAGTCATTTATATAACCACTTCCATTTGATGATGGACTAAGGCTGTGCATGTCCAACTTTATGACTCAGTGGGTTAGACAGTAACCAGTTTATTATGGGCAGCTCAGGTTGCATGGTAACCTGGTATTTCATGGTCAAGCATTCAGTTTCCACTATGGCTCAGTAGCAGGCCAGGAGCTATTTGTCAAAGGGAGGGTAGTTACCTGAATATGATGGGATAGCCTTGCTCCAAAATCTTAAGGATCTCTGCTGTGACTCACCTATGAAGGGCTACCAGAGTCTCCTTATCATTTATTGACAGCTCAAATACCATTGGATCTGCTGGTTCATATGGTCCAAGTGACAGAGAAGCCTGTACAACAGCTTTGACCTATTTCAGAGCCTTCTCTTACTCTGGGACCTGCTCAAAACTAGCAGGCTTCTGAGTCACGTGGTAAATGGTTACACAGCCATGGGAGGAATGTGTTGCTTACAAAATCCACATAGAGCCACTAGGTATTGTGCCCCTTCCTTAGTTGTAGAAGGGGCTAGATACAGCAAATTATCCTCCCATTAAAAGGGCTACCTCTTGATATGCCCCACATCACTCTACTTCTAGAAATTTCACTGGGGTAAAAGGCCTTTGAATTTTAGTTGAATTTATTTCCTATCCTCTGACATACAAATGCTTTACCAGTAGGTTCACAGCGATTGCTCACCACTTGCTTGCTTGGTCTAACCAGCAAATGTCATCAATGTGATACACTAGTAGAATATTTTGTTGAAGACAAAGACAATCACATTATCTGTGAACTAAGTTTTGACACAGGGCTTGAAAGTTGATACAGGTAGGACAGTAAAAGTGTATTGCTGGTCTTGCCAGCTAAAAGCAAATTTCTTCTGCAGGGTCTTATGGATAGGTATGGACAAAAAGGCATTTACTAAATCAATAGCTGTATACCAGGTCGCAGAAGATGTATTAATTTGTTCAAGAAAACAATCACATTTGGTATAGCAGTTGCTATTGGGGTCACTACTTGATTAAAATTATGGTAATCCATCATTGTTCTCAAAGATCCATCCATATTCTGCACAGACCAAATAGGAGAGTTAAAGGGGAATGTGGTAGAAACCATCTCTCTTGAATCTTTCAAGTCTTAGATGGTGGCAGTACTCTCTGGAAGCCTTCTAGGGATGCAATATTGTCTTCGGTTTCCTATTTTTCCAGGTAAAGGCAAATCTAATGGCTTCCATTTCACCTTCTTCACTATAATAGCCTTAACATCACAGGTTAGGGAATAGATTTGGGGATTCTGCCAATTTCTAAATATAACTACCTCCATTAGGCATTCTGGAACTGGGGAAATAACCACAGGATGGATTTGGGGACCCACTGGATTCACTGAGGGCCAGACCCTGGCCCAGACTCCACAGATCACCTGGACTCCATAGGCTCTTACTTTCACTGGAAGGCCACAGTGATTTTTCAGAATGAGAGTTAGTTCAGAGCCAATGTCCAGTAGTGCTCCAAGTGTCTGACCATTTTCTTTTTCTCATGCACCATTACTCTGATAAAAGGCTGTAGGTACCTTTATGGAAAGATAGGAGAAAGAGTGATAACATAATTTTTCATTATGCATGAGGGTCTTTCCTCAAGAAGACCCAGCCTCTTCTTTATTCAAAGCATTTGGAGCCTGTAAACTAGCTCATCTGAGATTGGTTGAGGAGTTGTTTTTCCTTGTTACTATAATTTGAAATATATTTTTGTTCAGTTGCCCTGAATTTTTTCTGTTGATATGATAAATCTAGTAAAAATTTAGCGGGCTTTCTCTTTCGCTTTTGGGAACACAATGCTTATTGTCCAGTGCCATAGGTTTACACATAGGCCATTCAGGTCATTGCTTTGCTTCTGCTGTCTAGTACAGTAACTACTCCCACCTTTCCTTTGGCAGTTGAGCACTGGCACCTGTCCCCTGCCACTCCAGGATATAATTATACCCATCACATTTGAGTTTCCCAATTGAGTGACTGTTGTCTTCACCATAAAAGTCTAGCATAGAGAGAAGAGTAATAGAGCTTTCTAAGAATTCTGATGCTCTTCTCACAAATCTTTCTTCTGGTATCAGTGAAGAGTATGTGTTCTGGACCCTCTTGTTGTGGAGGATTATGTTTTACCTGGCAAATAATGCCACCATTTTAATTTCCCCGAGCCTTTGAATACCTTCATTGACACTAAACCAAGGAACATTAGACTTCACCAGCTCATTTGCCATGAGCCATGCTTTCATCAGTATCTCAACCAACCAACTAACCAACCAAATAAACTATTAGCACCTGTTTTTAAACTCCACAAACTGTGACATTCAATCCAGAATCTTTATTTAATGGGCCCACATTGAGAAATTCAGCTGGATTCACGGATATATGTCTACCACCATTATTTCACACCATTAAAATCCATTTTTATATTTGTTCTCCAGATCTCTGTTTTTGAAAATTAGAAATCTAAAAAAGTTCTTTAAGAATATAGCATCCCTCTTCTTGGGTTATGCTATGTATCTCACCGTTAGAACCCTTCTGAGATTTGACCCTGGTTATAGACCTAGAGATAAAAGTGGGTGGAGAGTATGGGTCCTGAGAAGCATCAACATTATCTCTCTTGGTACCTATATTAGGAAAAGTTATTACTATTTCCATAAGCAACACAGGGTTAGCTTCTCCAGGGAGAGGTAGAGTTGCCAGAGCCATAAGGGGTAAGGGTAGAGATGCCTCTGCCAATGAGGGTGGGAAGAGTTCTTTGTCTGGCAAAATTATTTCATCAGAATTTAGGAGTTCAGTGTTCCCAGCATGGTCAGGTTGCTCCTCAAAATCTCCATCCCAGTCTTTTTAGGGTAGCTCTCTCACTTTAACTGCAGATACCCTTCGAGACTGGGTATTAAACTTGCATTGTAATTCAGATAAGATCAGGCACTTTTAGGTTAGTATGGTTATAGACTAGGCTGTAATTCAGCAAATGACATTATGTGGGCTTATGTTTGGGTTTTGGCACCTTCAACCCTATGACTAAAGGAGAGAAGATTCTCCTTCAGGACACTTACAAGTCTTTAAATTATTTATGCTTGTCTGAAGCTAGGAATTTGAATCTTTGAGCTCATTATTTTCCTTTGTATTTTTACTCATCCAAAAATGTACGAAAGTATTATATATAGAGTCACTAAACTCTGCTCTTCTCACAAGTGGCAAATTAGGATAATCAAATAGATCTCTGTTGCGTATTGTTTTAAATATTTCATACCATGGGCTATCAGTACTTTTTCTACATTGTCAGAAGGAGAGATCATAGCAACTTCAGGTCTCATCAAATTAGAGCGCTATTTCCAGGAACCACTAAGCTGGTAAGAGAAATGCATCCTTAACAATTCTGTTTCTCTAGAACCACTGTCACTACCAAGATCTGTATTAGTTAGGGTTCTTGAGAGGAACCAGATTAATTGAAAATATATGTAAAATTATGTGAAGGGATTCATCAGGTAGGCTAACAGGATCAGAGGCAGGAGAGTCCACAATGGCTGTCTAAGCCCTGGAGAGCCAGTGGATCTACTAGCTGCTGAGCCCAAGAATATGGAAGCTGTAGAACAAGAAGGGTCAAGGATTCAGTGCCAGTCTATGGCCTGAAAGCCCTCTGGAGGTCACCAATGTGAATCTTCATGAAAAAGCAAAAGAACCTGGAAACAGATGTCCAAAGGCAACAGGAAAGACCAGAGCTCTTCAAAAACAGGGACATTTCCTTCTTTTTTCCCTTTTTATTCTGCCTGAGCTACAAGACTATTGGTTGATACCACCAAATCTAGTGTGGGTCTTCTTCCCTCATTTTGCTGGCCTGTATATGTCAATCATCCACAGATGCAACCAGAACTGTGCTTTACTAATCTGCTAGGTGTATCTTCATTCATTCATTCATGTAGAAGTATCTTGATTAAAAGAGCCAGATGGCATGGATGGGAGCTGGGCAGGTCCTGCCATTACTATCAGCTCCTTTTGGATTTTCATGATCCTAGACTTTTAATGACTGTTCCAGGCATTGAAAATGATTTCCATTGAGTGAATCAATCCAATCAGACTTGATATTTGGAAAATTTACAAGGCAGAAAATTTTAAATTTCACTCAGATTGGAGAAAGAGAAGAAGGACTGGGCTTCCTCTGGAAACAGGGATTTTTTGTTATTGAGCAAAGAAGCAAACTAGGAAATGACCTTGAAGGAGGTCACTGAAACCTGATCCTAGTTGAGTTAGGATACAGGTAGGCATTTGCCAACCTGAAGTGAGGTCTGCTCTCCCCAGATAGCAAAGCTCTTTGCACAGCTAAGGGCTCACTGGAGGAGCCCTGATGGGCACAGACCCTGCAGATGAGTGAACAGGAGATAGTCCCATCACTGGCCCATAAGCCAAGCAGGCAGGGTCTTCAGTGGTGCAGGAACGAATTGCCAGCAGGTCCTCCCTTCTGGGTCCCTGAGGTCAGCCTTCCAAGCAGCCAGACATGTCTCTGGTGTTCAGTGATGGTTATCAAGCTCTTCAGAGCATGGAGCCATCCAAGCACAAAGATCAGCCTACGGATGAGTACAGGTAAACAGAAATGCTGGTGCCCAGCACTGGCTTGAGGGGCTAGATTAAAGATGAGGAAAAAAACACCCAGAGATCTGAGTCTCCTCTGAGAGGGGAGGAGCCAGTGAGGCAGTAGGTGGTCCTGTGCCTTCAAAGGCTATGGAGAGCAAGAGTGATCCCCTACCTCTTTACTGAGTGAGTACATATTTGTGGCAGCAACTGGACCTTGCCCTGATGCTTTATTCAGAGAAGTCATACATCCAGCCCTGGGTCAGAAGAGTATCTAAGATATTACACACTCTTGGGACTTGGGTTGGTATCTTTAAATGTTTACAAATAGGTATTTACAGGTGAGATGTGTGAGCTCTCCCTTGCTGTGACAAAATACCTGAGAATATTAACTCAAAGGATGAAAGGTTTATTTTGACTCATAGTTTCAGAGGCTTCAGTTTATGGTTGACTGGCTCCATGGTTTTTTGCCTGTGGCAAGGCTGGAGGAAAGCTGCTCACCTCATGACAACCAGAAAAGGGAGAGAGAGAGAGAGAGAGAGAGAGAGAGAGAGAGAGAGAGAGAGAGAGAGAGAGAGAGTGCCTGCCTTTCCTGGAGGATTTCCTCCTCCTTCTGCTATCATTTCATCCAGGTCCCACATTCTGCCCTCCTGGCAGTTTGCTGTTCCTTATGCCAATGACCACTGGAAACTCCCTCACAGACATACCCAGAAGGGTGCTTTACTAATTTCCTAGGTGTTTTTCAGTGCAGTCAAGTTGGCAATCAAGATTAACCATCAGCTTCCCTTAGGAGCTGTGATGACCACTTACATTACATGATCTATAAAGGTCACAAAACACATGTATTCACATCTTTGGATGAACAGCTACTCCAGGTAAACAGCCAGGCTGGCCCATCTCATGCAATGGCCAAATTCTGCTGCTCTGGGGCTGGAAGGCAACAGACTTCAGTTCAACATTCTGGCAGGCAGAGTCACTGTGGTTGTGCTTTATTCTCACATGCTGAGCCAACTTAGTGCTCCAGACTGGAATGTGTTAATACAATGTCAAAAGATGCTTAGACTAGGAGAGAGTATAATAAGGTAGTAATCCCAGACACCTGCCTAAGTCTTTTCACTTTTTAAAACTATAATGACAACTAATAGCTCCACTTGATTCTCATAATAATCCCATGGAGGAAGTCAAGTCATTATTATCTTAATCATTTGAGGGAGCTAAGGCCCAGGGGGGTTGAATAACTTGCTTGAGGCCACACAGCTGACACAGCTCAGGTACTTCTTGGCACACTGGAGACTCCAAAAGGCAAGGACGTATTTCAGACCCTCATGGGTGCTTGTGTGTGTGTGTGTGTGTGTTTGTTTGTTTTGTACTCTCTTCCATGAGATCATTTAGGAGAAATGAGCAGTGTTGCTGGCCTCATTGCCTACACTGAGACCCCCATGCTGATTTTCTACAAAGATTTTGGGTTTTGGATTCTTCAACTGAAGGATGTTGATGCCTGAGACTCTTTTCTCTTTCTCATTTCATTCACAGCTTTAATCCTTGGCAAGAACCTTAATTTCTATCTAAGCTCTTGTTCTATGTAAGACACTGTTACTAGTGCTATACTAATTCTTACTCATTTAGATTTTATAATAACCCTCTGAGGGAAAATGATCATCTTTATTTTGCAAGTATAAACCCAGGCCAAGGACATAAACCATCATCCAAGGTCACACAGTCAGGAAGTTGCAGAGGTGGGATTTGCATGTAGTTTGGCAGGCTTGAGAGTCAGCTGTCCTAGCCACCATACTCTGTCAAGTCTTTTACACTGAAGCAGAGGTTTGTAAGCCACAGTGTTCCTTAGAGTCTCCTCTCAGATGTTCTATCTAGCAGGTTTGAAGTAGAGGCTGAGAATCTGCATTTCTAAAGAAGGATCCTATTCATGCTGGGGGTGGGGACCTCGCACTTTGAGAAGCACTGATGTAGGAGATCCCAGTGCAGTGACTTGTGAATCAACTGGGTGGGTTTTTGAAAACCGAAGACTGTAAGACCCATTCTAGATGCTTTGGTTTAATAGGAGGAGGGCCTAGGAATCTTTAGGTTTACAAAGACCCACAGGAATACAACCTACTGTAGAGACTTGGGTTGACCTCTTAATACTCAGTTGCCCATCTAGAAGGTAAACCTAAGAATTGGTCTACCTATGTGGGGTTGTTGACTAGCTCAAATGAGGAAAAAATGTGAAAGGTCTTTGTAAAGATCATTCTTCATCATAAGGACTAGTTACAATAATGCTTCTACCAAGTTTAGCACACAGTGATTGCTCAGTAGAGTGTGATCTATGTGTTTTAAAAATAATTATGATATATTGTCTTTCATTCAGGCTACTAGTTGTATCTGGAATCCTTGGCTGATTAACCCACCTTGATAGACTCCCTCTCACTTCTGAGAGCTTCTCTGTTCCTTGAACTAGTTCAATTCTTTCTCTACTTCACTATATGCTGGTTGATCTTGTTTTGAGCATCTGTCCATGTATCTATGATGTCAGACTCTTGTTATTTATCTTGTTTGTCTAATTTTTGATAAAAGCAACATGAAAAAATAACAACTCTTGTGCCTCTGTTTAGAATTTTGCAAAACAGTTTAATATGCTCTGTCTCACTGGACAAAGAAGCCATATAGAAAAAAAAGTCCTTTGCATTAAATTTCCAAACTCTAGTGTTGGAGTGAGGACTCACCTGGTCTATATGCCAGTCTTCTACTGGACTACAGAGAGAGAAATGTTTTCTCTGTTTTTTCCTTGGGATAAAGTTTGATTATTCACACCAAAATTTTAAATTGAATTCTAGTAAGTTTTTCAGTTACTTTTTGCCGTACCAAATCTTTCTAACCAAATATATAGTTTGCCTTATCACTTATTCAAGATTTCTATACACTTTGGTCAAACATTATCATTTTTTTGGATATGTGGCATACATATTCCTTATGAAGTTTATTTTTAGACATCTGATATCATATATATACATACATATATATACATATATACATATATACACATACATATATACACATATACACATATATATACATATATACATATATACATACATATACATATATACATATATACATATATATACATATATATATGTATACATATATATACATATATACATATATACATA
>NW_004624762.1:7395326-7405443 GCF_000247695.1 Heterocephalus glaber | reverse complement strand
AGATATATATACATTTTTTTTTGGTACCAGGGATTGAACTTAGGTCCTTGTGCTTGTGAGGTAGGCAATGGAAAAACTGAGCTAAATCCCTGGCCCTGATATCCTATATTTTATCTTTATTATATGGGCTCATTTTCTCATTTTGTTCCCCTGGATGATTATTGCTGAATTATAGAAAATTTATTTATTTTGTAAATGTATTAATTGTGATAAAAATTTTATAAGCAATTACTTTAGCTAAATCCTATTTTCAAATAATCATTTTTTCTATAAATTCTCTTACATTTCATAGGCATAAAAACTATATAATTTTCAAATAATAATAGTTTTTTATTCTTTCCAACAATTTAATCTAAACTATTTTCTTATTGCTTTGGCATGAATACTTTAAAGAATTTGAGAAAATGAAAAAATTGACTTCACTTTACTTTTTATTGGCAAGACTAAATATGCTCTGAAGACTAAGTCACTTGGATAAAGTTAAGCTTCATGTCTTGCCACAGTCTTTAAAACAAAACGTTTTGAAAGGCCAGCTTGCTCTGGTAGGTTCTTAATATGTGGTTGGGATATTCTTTAAACTTGTTCAGCAGCAAACAGGAAACAAAGAAGATACACTTTCCACATCTAAGTAGCCAGTGTTCCCTGGCTTGATAGCAGGAAGTAAGCAAAGTTTACTTCTGGAACATTGAAATAAATCTAACTGAAATTAATTTACTGACTGAAATAAATTCACTGACAATATGATCAAGTTTACCTTTCCTCGGGGAAAAAGAAGTACTGGGGATTGAACCCAGGGTCTTCACCCTGAGCTACATCCTCAACCTTTTTTATTTTGAGATAAGTTCTTGCAAAGTTGCACAAGCTGGGCTCAAACTTATGATCCTATTGCCTCAGCCTCCTAGCATGCCAGTATTTACCACCATGCCTGGCTAAGCTTACCTATTTTTTTTGCATTGATAGTAGTTGGTGTGTTTTTCATAAATATAGCAAAAGTGTAATTGTGTGGCACTTTGTTTTCTGTGTTCTTTGGAATGATATGATTGTCAATTTTAGGAAAAATAATGATTTCTTTTGATGAATATTTGAACATGTGAGTAATTAAAGTATAGGCAAGTACTGTAGAAGTTTAAAACTTTAAAGGAGGCCAGAGTTTAAATGAAGAAACTGAGGCCTAGAGAGCTGAAATAACTTAGAAAAGTTCACACAGGCAGCAGTTATAGAAGATAAATAGGAGCTGGATTTCTTGACTCGAATTCATCTATAGTATATTCCGACAATTTCTAAAACACTTCTTGTAGATGATTACCATTTTGTTGACGTAAGATATGGGCAAATAGGCTCAATTCTACTGAATAGGGCCACCTCATTTGTGACTTGGAGAAATAAGGAATAGCTATGCAAAGAGAAGTTGGATCTTCTGGGTAAGAAGGCTTCTTCTGAGGTATCAGAGGCCAGGTTTTTGCATGTGGTCTCACCTGTGGCCAGAGGCTGGACGTGGGCAGTGGAGTTTCACTGGAATAGTCTTGAATTAGAGTTGCAGGTGTTCCTGGCTGTTTTGGCTCTGGCTGTATAACAAGGAAGCCTGCGCTATGATTATCCTGGAGAGTCGATGATGTTCTTAATATTCTTTAATGTCCCTTTTTGTGTAATTTGGCTAGACTCGACTCTCTTGATTACAATAAAGAAGCATAATTTATTCAGTTTTAGTAATATAATAATAACCAATATTGTAAGGTATTTTACATTATATAACATTATTATGTACACAAAATAATAGTAACATTGTTGTGCCCGGTACTCTTCTAAGCTTTTATCATGTATTGATTTATCTAATCTTCACCTCCATCCTTAGAATTTTGCTACTATTATCCTCATTTTAACAAAGAGAAAACCAAAATTTCGAGATGATAGGGTGCTTGAAATCACAGCAAACAAGAGGAGTTTTGAATTTAAACTTTGGAGCTTTGATTTTGTGGTCCATGATTTGATGCCCTGGGACTCTGCCACCTGCCAATCTTATGAGATAGGTGCTGTTATTATTACCATTTTCCAGAAGCAGAGGTAAGGTACATTCAGAGAAGTTCATTGGAGGTAGTTGTTTGGCTGGTAAGTAAGAGGGCACAAATGGACTAAAGATATCCACACTCTACATCCCAGAGGTCTTTTCCTTATACCCACTGCTGGTCAGAATTTCACTCTATTATTTGTACATTCATTTATTCATACTATCAACTATTCAAACATCTATCCACTCATTCAGCTATATTATTCCTTTGAAAATACTCTGGTCTTTTCTATTTGTAGAAGAATATGGAGCTTGTGGTCCCAGGGCCGCTTGCTATAATGTGCTGAGACCCACACCTCATTTCCTTTGGGGCCCTATAGAGGTGTAGCATGGCCCATAAACCATCTCTGCTCATATCTCATGATTTTTGCAAATTAATGATCTAAGTAAAATGGACCATTGGCTTTAAAAGTGTGTAATAAAAAATGATAATAAATGCTAGGCTGAGGATCATAATGGAAAAACAATTGTTTGGGGTATTTTGCCATGGTACAGTTCTCCAGCCTGAGTGCATTATGTAGAACTGGCTGGGGTTTTTTTGGGGGGGGGGTCCTATGTTCAATGCCTTGAGTCTTCACACTTGGCTGGGTGCAGAATAAGAACTGCCTGTGGAGTCAGAAGAGGCTTAAATCCAAGGCCTGCCAATAGGCATATCAATTAGTCAGTGACCCAGAAATTCTTGGAAGAATGATTTTTGTGCTTCCTTCTATGTCCTTGAGGGCTCCTTCTCTACCTTTCTTCCTTTCACCATTCCTTAGTAAAAAGTTGGAAGAGCTGGGAATTTTGCCAAGGAAGGTTTAGAAAAACAAAAGTTAACTGCTATAGCCTTGAGAAATAAATTGGTCCATGAGGCAAAGGAAAAAAATCAAAGATCTTGGGAGAAAAATGAAGAGACAGTTTCAATTATAACCGTTAGCAGGTTTAGATCCAACTTTGGGCCAAAGTGTCAAGCAGACAGATGTTCTTGTAATTTGGTTTCCATAATAAATGTTGTACTTGTGAAAATATTTTAATGACATTTCAGCTCTTTACCAGCTCTCAAATTCTAGAAGATTTTCCAGGTCAGGCGAGTACTATTTGCACCATCTCACCCACTGACCTCTTTCATTCTGTTGGGGCTCATGGAGAACATTAAACTTGAAGATACAATTATTGCCTAATAAAGTATTGATTTCCTAAGAAACCCTATAACATTTTCTCCTTCATAATTAGCATTTACAAGGAATACATCCAAGAACTTTTATAGAGGATAACCACCTATTGCCACTTGAATGAGACACTGAGTACTTTAGTTAAAGAATAAACAACATTAGAAAGTAGTTTCAATTCAAAGATTTGCAAATTAGTTGCGTAGTATATATAAGGGTTCTCACAATGTCTTAGCTCAGATTAAAAAAATTGTTCTATACGTAATATAAGCTAGTCTTGAAGATATCATTTAAAGGCAAATTCAATTATCTTCTCACAACTGATAGGCACTTCAGTTTTGGTTGGCGATGTGACAGCTTACTGAACAGTTTTCAGTAGTTAAAGCATTAGAAACAAGAGAAATGTGCACTTATAAAATGAAAGACCTCCTAAAATAAAATATATTCAAGTAAAATTTAAAGTTAATTTCTGCTATGTAGTGGTTATTTAGTGCCTCTAGTGAAGACTTTGAATATATCCAGGGGAGGAAAAAGAAGATTTATTTAAAAAGTTATCTTGACAAGACATTTTTCCATGTGTTTCTGGGTTTCTCCTGATGAAATTGAGGGAGTGCTTTAATGTCCTTCATATATTGTGTTGAACTTCTCTCCTGAATGTATTGAAGTTAGAGTTGGGAGAGCTTCAGACCTAGGATTTCTGGATCTTGAGAAAGAGCGTGCTAACCTCAATAGACCACCAGCCAACCTGCACTCCACTTCTGATCACACCAATGATAAATTCTGCTACTTAAATATAGTGCTTGCCTTTGGCTCTGTACTTCACCTCTGATGTCTGGGCAGCAACTTGGAATTGGCCTTAAAATCAAGGAGACATGATATCATTTATTCCTTCTGTATACTGACCCCCCTCTGTAGAAGGCATTAATTCAATTAACAGAAGGATTGCTGAGCTTTCCCCATGTCCTCAGGACTATGTTGAGTGGGGTGTGGAGTCAGTGTGGGACTGGAGACTCCTGTCCTTAGGTTGTGGGCAATAACAATCCAACTTCATGTACACAGATGACTGATCATGCAGCTATATAGGTAGAGATTTTGTTCATCCTCTCTGGGCCTGAAAGGGTGGCTCCTTATTTCTTTAACCAACTAACTTGAATCATCCTTTAAGATATAGTTCAAATCCTCTTCCTTCCAGGAAGCTTTAGCTAAACCTGAAACACATAGATTTAGTATTTTCCAGATATGTTAGGATGATCTTTTCTTAGGTATGGCTCAGTTATTATAATCTGGCTCAAGGATTAGTTATAGTCCTCTTCATATCCCAGGACCTGGCAACTATCTCTTCTTTCATTTTTTATTTTTGGTAACTATCTCTTAATGGCAATAGATAAACACCTGGTGGGTACTCACGTCCACCCTCTCTGCACACCTATGGAACAGTCTTCTTGAGGCTAAGGACTTATGACTGCTTTACATTATATTATAGTTATATGGTTATATGTTGTATTTCTAATATAGTGAAGGATTAGCAGTTCTTCACAGCAAAAAGTCACATGTTTGAACCCAGGGCCTACCATATGTTGGCCAAGGGACTTGGGCATTTTACTGACATGACGTTATTTAAAAATTTATATGACAGCATTTGGTAAGGATCTATATTATGTAACTATTATTCTCTATCCCTATCACACCTTGATGGAAGGAAAAATATCTAGAATTATGCACCTTACACATGGTAGATACTAACAAATAATAGATGAAAAGATAAATTTATTGTACAGACAATCAGTGTAATATAAGTTCAGAGAAAAGCAGTCCATAATTAACTAGCCCATACTCTTCTGTTGTATTGTGGGAACAGAGACAAGGAAATTTCAGTATCTATCACATCACATGTGCTAATATTTGATTAGCCACAGCAAGTCACATGGCTAATCCCATAATCAAGGGATGAGTAAATTCATGCTACCTACTATGCAGTCAAAATAAGGGAATGGACATTTCCCTGTTGTAGGCAAGTAAGGTATGGAATCAATAATTCATTTCCACAGGTAATAACTGGCAGAGCTGGCAATGAATCTACATCTGTTTGACATTAGTACACAAGATCTTATTCTTTATCATATACAATCTCCAGAAAGAGAGAAAGAGGTTTCGGGTGGAGGAACAGCACATAAAAAAGGAATATTAGAAGGAGGACGAAGAGGCTGACCACTTGGAACAAAGAAAATGGTGAAAATATTAGAGTTGACCAACTACAAAGTGCCTTGAAAGCAGTGGCTACAATGCAAAATTTGTAAACCTCATAATTTTATTAGTGAGCCTGTCATGAAATCTCAGACATCCTTCAGTGACGTGGGTAACATTTGTTCTAAATTTCATGTACCCAGAGGCTCTGCTAGTCCATATGGCTCATCTATGGAGATTAGAAAAAGGTTTCCTGTATTTGGCAGTCTCTCAACAAGAAATTGATGACAGAGTCTAAAGGTTCAATTTAAGAGAACTGAATAAAAGGACCATTTGCGGAGGTGTGGCCAGGAAAAGAGAATCCACAAAGAAGATGTCCCCAGGCATTAAGGGATGTGCAAGAGTGAAAGACAAGGCTATCCCTAGGCCTAGGAGGTCTATGATGGGGAACAGTGTCACTGGAACCCAGTGAGAGCTGGCGCGGAAGAAGGGCTATGCAACAGAACCACAGCCACTCTCTTAACACCAGTGAGGCAGGGAGGAAACACGTAGTGTGGGAGTGGGAAGGGGGTGTGTGGCAATGGAAATAAGTAACTTGACCTCTTTTTTTCTCCACATTTCTCATCTCCTATGGGTGATTTTACTTGGCTAAGCCCAGCTGGAAGCTAGAAGAAAAGGGTGCCTTCCGGTTCATTTTACAGAGAATAACAATGAACGAAGATTGGAAAGAATGGAGAATACTCAGCATCTAACCCCCTGCCCTGTGGAATTAACAAACATTTCCTCTGGATAGACACAGTCCCAAGGATGAGTAGCTTAGCAAAAGTAAACCACTAAGAAACAAAATACCCAGCAAATGGACTCATGACTTTGTGAGTGGTGACCAGGCTGAATTTCAGTCCCCTCACCTCCTAGTAGAAATTTATCCTAATACCAAAGCATCTAGTTTAGGTGGTGCTAGCTTTAAGTCTTTACTAATCTGCACAAAAAAGCCTTGCTTTTCTGGTAGTGATTGCATACCTGCTCAGGTTCTTGGGCTTTAAAATGTAGGAGTGTTTCCACTTGTGTTTATTTAGCTGCTTCTGAAAACTGCTCTTGGCTGGGTCCTTTGGTATGCAGAATTGTCTGCTTGAATCTCATTCTTTGCCAAAAAAGCAAAGCAAATCAAAACAGAAAACCTCTGTTAATTGGGTAGCTGCAGTGTGGCTTATTTGCAAGAATGCATGTTTTTCCTAGGCATTATAATTATATTTATTTAGTTACTTATTTAATCTAACATGCATGAGTCCTTACCATGTATCAAGTACTGAGGTTACTGAAATAAATTCAATATCTCTGCCCTCATGAGCCCATAAAAATATACCTTGAATTCTAGATCTTTGAACTGAGAAGAACTTAACAGCTCTAGTGAGTTAGGCTCTTTTCAGCTTTAAGATTCTGTCTCCACTTATAGATAACCCATGGAAGGGTCAGAAAGTTAACAGTTTAACTAGTGCAAAGCCTGGTAGCTGGTTAATGGTAGAAGGAAAGTTTGAGCTCTATGCTTTCTCTCTTGCCACGAGACCTTGGTTAACAGGAAAAAAGTATTACCCTTGAATGTGCTGAGAAATTCCCATTACCTAGGTGGGAGTTACTAAAGCCTATGTCACCTCATTCACAAATGGAACCATACACAGGCCATGCCTGTTTAAGGTTGCATTGCTCTGTAATACTTTAAGATTTAATAGGAAAATCCAAAAATCTGAACTTGGTAGTGACCTCATTTTCGAAGACAGATGTAAAGCCTGCAGTAAAATATTTCTGGCTGGATGTATTTCATACACTTCACTTTTTGGGCTACAGGGGAAGTGACTTTTGGCTTACCTGGTAGACCAGCTGCCTCTGAGCTGCCAGCATTGGCTCAATTCTTGGCCAAGGGAAGGCACTTGACAACCTCTGACCTAGAATCAGGTCCCTGACCCAAATAATGCAGCCCTTACAGAGGATCTGCCCTCCTTCTCCCCTAGTCAACTGTTTGTGCCCCAATGCCCTTAAAACAAGAGCAGAAAATTGCTCCACAACTATGTGGTTATACTTAGTTACATAGCAGTGTAATTAATGCCACTTAATGTAAAATGAAAACAGAATTTCTGCAGCTGCCAACTTCCTCTGGCTCAGCCAGTACTGTATGCTGACTTCATTTATAAGCATTATTTTCTTTTCCATCATGCTGATTGCAGAAAGAAAATCAGTCCAAGAAAGAGAAACAGACATCAAACTTCAACTGACAACACACCAAATACAAAATTTAGATTGTAAGTATTGATTTCCATGTAGCATCATGCCAGTTGCTCCATAAAATTGAAGCCCTCCTCATATCTTAGTCAATGGTAAATTTGAATGCATCAGGCCCATGAGGTCTGGTGGACCCCAGGTAGGGACCTCACCCAGCCCGGGCATCACACTTCCTATTTCTTGAATTCATTATCTACTTTCATGCCAGATTCTCTGTTGAATGTCTGAGAAAATCTTCATGAAAATGAATGAACGTTTGGTTTTCTGATCATTTAATCATTGCATGGTTTCACCAGCAAGAGCCTGACAGCCCCAGAGGCATTTTTGTACATCACATCTCCTGTGCTTGAGTGTGGGATCCATGAGTCAGCAAAACCTGATGCAGCAGAGTCTAGTGTGCCTCCATGGGAGGCAGTGCTATCTGTGGAAACCTTCAGAGTCAGAACAAAAATATTTAATGCTCGGAAAATAAAAATAAAGACTTCCTCAACTCATGCCTAATAATAACAGAGAAGATATAAATTTTGACATAAGGTTATGATAAGAGCGAAGTTGATTTTTGTTTGAGCCAAGCTGCTAATTAATGCATATGGCTTGGTGTTGGAGAGATGACAGGGAGGGCCTTACAAATATATAATAGCATTTTGTTCATAGAAGTCAATATTGTCTCCAAAAATAGATGACATTTGACTGGGCACCATGTTTCCAGTCAAAATCCCAAATCTAGCTTTAGTTCTTTTGAGCAATTCTTGATATATCAATTGCTCCAAAACAACTTTATTTCTGCAGTGATGACACAGGCTTAGACAAAATGATTAAAATACAATCATCAGCATAAATCATAGTCTGACTTTACCATTCAGCATCTTTTCATTTACTCTCTGAATCCTTTGAAATCAGTGGAAGCTTTCCTGGCAGAGCAGATATACCAGGGTGGGAGTGTGGATTGAAAATCAGGCCATCCCTGGAAATGAAACACCACCTATAATTAAATTAAGCCCTTTGTCAATGCACATTTTCCAAAAGTACTGGAAATCTCTGAAGAGTGCAATTAAAGAACTCTGCCCTTCAACAATTGAATTTCCCACATCTTGCTTTAACTTTCAAGACATATGAAAACACTAATGCCTATTGTTATATAGAGAGAAAGATGGGAAAATTCCAGAGCAGACTCCAGAAAATAACAAAAAAATGGCCTCCACGCTCTCCCCCAGCCCTTTGCATCTTAATTGGTGTATCATTAGAGTTGCACAGTTTATGGCTGCAGTAATCAGCTGCATTCCAACTTTCATCATTGGAGCCCCCAGATCCAGGGCAGACCCAGAGCAGGCTCCCAGAGCAGCTGAGATTCATGCAAGAGAAGTCACAAATTTCATGATAGCTATCTCCACATTAGAGGAGGATTTTCCTGTCATTTTGAATGCATGTTCTGTGAGAGAATTCAGCTATGCTTATACAAAACTGAAACAATGTCCTGCACCAGCAAAAATGGACAAATTTCCTTCTCCATGATCTCCCATACCTGTAGGAGATATAGTTCTGTTTGTCTTTCCCTGCCATCCCTCTTGCTTCATTCTCTTGCTATGGAATTTTGTTGTATTCATATCTCTATATGTCCAGGAGCTTTCCTTCTGTTCTTTTACCCTGGTTTTCTCTCTTGCAGCAAAACATGCTTCCCCCACCTCTTTCTTTTATTCTTGCTTCCTTCAACTCATTTGATTAAATGATGTAAGGTAAATATTAATGGCTGAAAGTGGCTTAAGTTATTTGATGATCTATATATGAGAGAGATTGAAGATTTTATCATCTTAGCTATTAGCACAATCTCTCTTAGAGAATGGTCACAGTTTGAGGGACATAACTTATTAAAGCATTCAGGGGTAGAAGGTAAGACTCTGAAGAAAAGTTTTAATAGAAGCAAGTTTTTGTGATGGAAAGAAGTTATGGTGATGGATAGTGGTGGTATTAGGACAACAATGTGAATATATATACTGCTTTCGGGCTGTACACTTAAAAATTATTTTATCTCTTTTCCCATCAGAAGGAAGATATAGAGAAGGTCTCTGAAGAAGAGTCAAGAAATAGTGTAGGAAGAAGATATACACAATAGCAAATATCACAAATAGGAACACAAATTTTTAAAAGGGTCCTTAGAGTACTCTGCATGATAAACTAATGAAATATATGTTGTTTCTGAGAGCAAGAAGAGAGATGAGAATAGATGAGTAGAAGTAGAGTGGAGGGAGGAAGACAAGGCTACAACCTGGGCACTTTGTGAGATAAGGAACTAGAGAGATCTCCACATAGGAACAGGGCACAGTAGCTCTCAAGAATGAGTATTGAATTTAATATTTTTTCCCCATTAACTTTATTGGTACATTTTAGGTATAAAATACAGTTACATTCATCATTGGGATCTTGTACCATTACATGAGTCTCTTGGTTC
>NW_004624762.1:7380594-7392631 GCF_000247695.1 Heterocephalus glaber | reverse complement strand
CATGTCTTGCACCATGAGCAAAATCTTTGCTGTTATCTGAGTAATTATTTCTGATTTCATTTTTCCCAGATTCTCTTTTGTTGCCAGTTCAGAGTGTCCACGTGGTTGAGTATCAGAGTGTTCCATCTCATTTCCCTTTGGGGTTGCTATAGGTGATTCAGAAGTCTGTTTTTGAGACTTGTTTATGTGTCTTCTCATTTGCATGGGAGGGGGTGCTTCTGGCACCCATGCAGCTCAGCTTCTCTGCCCTAGGAGCTTGGGATGGCAGCAGGAGAGCTTCCTTCTGGGTGCTGGGACCAGCTGAGCTTCTCTGCCCTAGGAGCATGGGATGGAGTCAGGGAGCTTCCTTCCGGGTGCTGGGACCGGCTGAGCTCCTCTGCCCTAGGAGCCTGGGATGGAGGCAGGGAGCTTCCTTCTGGGTGCTGGGACCAGCTGAGCTTCACTGCCCTAGGAGCCTGGGATGGAGGCAGGGAGCTTCCTTCTGGGTGCTGGGACCGACTGAGCTTCTCTCTGAATTTAATATTTTCTCCACTATTGTAAAAACTGTTTTCCAGCTCCCTCTGATAAACCTTCATTTGCATCTATTACATCCACATACTTTCTGCAAGTGAATTTGTGTGTGTGCACGTGGGTGTGTGTGTGTGTGTGTGTGTGTGTGTGTATGTGTAAAAGGATTACAGAAAATGAGGCTTCCTCTAGGAGACTGGATCACTGAGGGGGCTAGCCATTAGCTTAAGGGTGTGAGACCCCTTGATATTATACACAAACAAAATTGTGTATCTAAATGAAAATATCTTAACTTCCCTTTTATTATCAAAGGGATAGTTACTTCTTGTGAGTTGTGAACTCACCTTCTAGAGCTTATGAAGGTCTGGAAATACAGCATGTTAGCACTGGGAGCAACTCTGAGAGAGGAACTCCTCTGTGTATTGACCTAGACCCCTTCTCAGTCTGTTCTCTTCTGAATGATTCCATGACTCCTTTTATAATCAAGATGCATCCTCTAATGATTATGATTCTATAGCCAATGCCCTTCTTTAAAACTCCTTTTCTGTGTGTAAATGCAACAAGTGGCAAGAAGAAACTCTGGATCTTTCCTTTACCCTCTATCCTTTTTAGTCTTCCAGCTGTACTTTCTGGGGATCAAGGAGTTGTCCTTGATAACTTACTGCTCCTCCTCACCTTCCCCATATTCATTTCATCACCCAATCCTGTTATCTTTCACTTTCTTCTCCTCATGTCTCTTTCCCTCACCCTAGACCCAGCTACTGTTACTCACATGGGTTAACACTGAGCCCTCTCCAGGTCATTTTCCACCACACTCGCAGACTGTCACAGGTTGCATTTCCTAAGAAGCAGACTCAAGATGGAGAGTTATATGTAAGAAGTTTATCAGAGAGGTTATTTTAATGGGAAAGAAGGGAGTAAGTTTGACCAAGAGGGAAACTGAGTTTTAGTGAAGTCTTAACTGAAGCCTCAGCCAACATTGTGAGGTTTTCTGAAGCTAGACGGACCCTTCAGAATTGTCCCAAGTTTGGAAGAAGAGGCCAGGGCCTGTATACCTTGCAATGATTTGAATATGAGCTTCAGAAAGGGACAAAACTTTGGTGTACCACAGATCAGGTAATTCCCTAAGGAACTGACAGCCTAAGGCTACATTCTGGCCATATATCCAGCAGTTGGAGTAAAAGATTTTTCATTTTTTAAGCTTACTCTGTCTAGTACAGTGACCTTTTCAATTCAATGATCACATCATCCTTTTCCTTAAAAGTCCTCAATAACTTTCCAGTCTCTTAGAAAAAGCTGAAACCCTTTAATGTGATCTGCAAAACTGCATGGTCTGACCCCTATTTGACTTTTCCAGCCTTATCTCTATTCCACTAAGTTTTGCCCTCCAGGCTCTAGCCCCACTGGCTTTTTTAGAGGCCTTCATATTTATATTGCTTTCTCCCACCACTGGGCCTTTGCACTTCTTCTGCATTTGTCCTATACCCCAATCTCCATATCGTATGGTCTTTACCTGCATCTTTACTTGTCACCTCAACATCTCTTCCTTAACCTCTCCTTCTATGTAGACTCACAGCATCAGCTTCTTTGTGCAGTAGCACATGTGTTGATCTCAATTTTTGCATTGGGTTGTGTGACTATTTCATACCAATGCATATCCCCCTTCTGGAGGATAAGACTATCCTCCACAAGGATGGTTCTGTGTCTGTATTTTTGTTCACTGAATTAGGGGCTTCTCACAGTTCCAGACACATAGTGAACACTCAGAGAATATTGGTTGAATTAAAAGTAAAGAATGCCCTTATTTTATGGATCAGGTAACCAAAGACTGAAGATACTACATGGTTGTGCCCAGAGTCAAACAGTTGCTTATTATCAAGAAAGGATAAAATCAGATGTGTATCTGCATATTATTTGGAGGGGGAAAAAAGAAGAATCAAGATACATTATGTACAGCACAAATCCCCTATGATGATTGTGTCTATTATGTATATCTAAAATGTACCGATAAAATTAATTTTTAAAAATAAATAAATTTACAACTTAAATATGGGCACAGCCTCTTTCCTCTTCTCCACTCTGGAACAGGACCAGTGCATTTTCTATTCCTAGTGCCTACCCATGTTAGCTGTTTCTTTCAGTTAAACTGTCACCAATTTTGATTTAAAAGAAAACCCTGGAGTAAATTGATAAGATTAAATCCATTCAGACAAAAAAAATTTTTTTAAATGTCAAATGCTTGGTTTGATCAGTTCCTTTGCTTTTCATCTAGTTGCTTCAACATGATGGGGATACAGTCTATACTCTATCTAGATATCCCCCACAAACCCCGAGGTCCATATTACATGGCAAAAAAGTAAGAGGAACAGACAGGAGAAGAGGGAATTAAATCATAAAGCGTATTTCTGGCCTCAAGTTTAAAGAACAATGATTTGGAATCCTGGGCTATAATTCACCAATCAGGCTACACATGCAAATGAGAACATCCTGACTTGTTCATAATAGTTTTGTAAATAATATTTTTCATCTCCTAGAAGCAAGTCATATTTTTACTGGACTTTTTACTTCAGTCCTGCATTACTAATGAGAATATATATTTTTAAATCTCTGTTATTTATTTCCCTTCTGCTTAATATTTCAATCAAACATACATTTACTATATTAATCACAGAACATGATAGTTTTAGAACCTCAGAAATCATTTTAATTGACTATCTCATGCCTGTTTAATCTAAAGTTAATAAAACTTTTTAACATCATTGTATCCAATTTTAATATCTTGCTGTAGTACATTCACCCCTCCCCTCTCTGAATTTCTTTCTCAGAATCAGTCCTTAAAAAATCATATTTTATTTTGAAATCAAAATTAGTCTTTTTATGTTAGTAATGCTAACCTGTTATTTACTAAAATCTGAGCAATAAATAATAAAATGGAGAATGTATCTCAATGATAATATTTATAGCGTACTGACTCAAAGTACATTTTGAAATAAGTAAATCTCATCTTCAGGTATAAACACAATTGGATGAAGAAAATGTTCTGTTATAAGACCCTATGTATCTATCTATTGGTGGTGTTCTGAAGGGGTGGTTGGGGGTAGGGAGTTGCACATGGCACCAAGTGGCATTTCTTTCGTTAGTTTGGCTAGAAATAGTGGGGGAATCACTGTCATAGATTTGTGTATCCAAGCAATGGAATTCATTGTTTCACATACCTCCAACATTCCCAATCTTTCTCATGTATTTTTAGAGTAATATGTTATTCTTTATCTATGGGCAAAAGACAATGACAAATGATTCTTCTGTTACTACGTTGATCAGAATTCTCTGGTTCTTTTATGTTAGGGAAGTATGAATTGAGAAAATTCTGTCTCAGAAACATTTGGCACATATTTCCTTAGGGGTTCATGTGTTGGGGTCTAAATAACTGGGTAAGACTTTTCTGTCTCTTCTATTTTGAATCCAGAGATGTCTAATAGAGAGCTTCACTTATGGCTTTTCTTATATGCATACATGCTTTCCCTGGCCAACCATGTGCAAGGTTAGTGAACCCATTCCTTTCGGAAAAAAAAATGTCATATAGCTAGGGTGATTACAGTATTCCTCTACCAAACTGGGACAATTTTTAGCATAAAAGGAAAGGCGCTACTGAGTCCAGCCAACAGGTGCAAACTTCAGGCATCTGTGGTAAAGCAACCCATATATTAACTCTATCTGTAGCATATCTAAAGCATCAGAAGAACTTACTTTGCACAAAACTTCTTTGCAAAAAGAGTTTAATGCATGTTCTTATCCTGACTCAGAATGCTTAAAAATCACTAGACTATCAGATCATGAATCTGATGTGGTGAGAAGTCCTGAAGTTCTAAGAAATGGCTTGATCTACATTAGATAGTGAATCTTTCAGTTCTTCTGCCATAGTCGTATTCATGGTCTCACAATCTCTGAGACTCATAGCTCCAGAACACTGAGGACAAAGTCACTGGGATCAACTTTCTTAATGGAATAACACAACAGCTCAGGTCATCATTTACTTACTTATCCTATCATTGCCCATTTGAAGTTGTTTTCATTTTTCCCAAGCTTGGAACATCTGCCTCCAAGGATGCAAGGATCTCAAAGAAGGATGTCATAGAAAACCATTAGACTTTTTAGGTTCTTATTCCCTAATAAAATAAAATGAGAAATTTAAGAAAATACAGAGCCAATGGAGTGTGAGTCTTGCCCATTATATTTTAGGCCATTCTGTTCTTCAGGAGACAAATTGAGGCAAACAGACCTGCTTATCACCGCCTTTCCTAGAGTTACACAATCTTGAATATTTGATCCAAAGGTCAAGTAATAAAATCTTGATTTTTTTTTTGAGGGGGATATTATTTAGGAATTTTTCTTCTTGAGAGAATCTTTTGTACGGAAGTCACCAGAAAGGATGAGTTATTGAACGAGTCTTATGCCATGCATGGTTCAATGAGCAAAGAGAAAGCAATGCTTCTATTACCAATGGACATTCACGAAGACAAATGCAGTAAGGTTGGAGATACTTAACTTGCTCATAAGCCAAATATTACAACAAATCTCATCAGTCTGAAGCCCTGGGGCAAAAGGAATGCATTTTGGAAACTAAACTGTAAATAGAAGAGAGAAAAATCGGAGTGGAAACATTTGGCCAGTATTTCACACGATTTTTTACCCAAGGAAAACTCTAGCCCTTGAAGAGTTTTCTCCTTGGCATGCAGATCTCTCCTGAGATGAATAGCAGACACTTGACAATATTGAACATGAGATAATTCAGATTATATCCCTGCCTCACTTCGGAATAATAGGTGCTAACGTGAGTTCTATAGTGTTCCAGAAGAGGAGATGTAGTGCAATGCAATGAGTGCTTTATTATTTCAAGCAGCAAAAACTTTTTTCCATAAGAGATGTGGAATGCTTCTCTCAATATTGCATAGACAGGACACTGAGTAAGGCAGAAAGAAGTAAGATGTAAAATTCATTAAGTTTATTGGCACATTTTAGGTATACAATATGGTAACATTCATAATTGGGAATTTGTACCTTTACACGCTATATCCTGGGGTTTTTTCCCCATTCCCCTGCCCTCTTTTCTACCCCTCCAACCCTCCCTTTGTTTCCATTTTTTCCCTTTTCTCATATTTATTCTTTTCCCTTCCCCTGCCCCTCCCACTTCCCCTTCTACTTGGGCCTTATCTTCTTATTTTATATTATCTCTTATACATTTTGATTCATTTTTACTAACAAATAGTTATGCTGTTCCTAATCATTTGCAGAACATGTTGGAAGGAAGTAGAATTTTTCAAAGGTAAAAATTGGTAAAGTTTTTGTTCCTATAAAATGGCAAGTGCAAGTAGAACCCCCACCCCACCCCGTGATTAGTAAGAGACTTGTAGTAAAAAAATTAGTCATTTTAGTGCAGAAAGCTTGTAATAAAATCTGGAGTACGGAGAAGAGGCTAAGAGATGATTCTTTTAGTCACAATCAATAAAACTATCACGTTTCTTCATGAGTAGGAAGTTGAGATTGGACTCTAGATCTTTTTTAGTAACGTTCTTATCACTTAGTATTATTTAATTATTCTCACATGACTTTGTTTTACATTTTAAGGTTTTATTTTGTAAAACAGTTTTTGATTCATAGTAAAATGGAGAGTCAGTACAGAGATTTGCCATATGCCCCTACCTTCACATATGCATAGCTGTGCCCATTTATCAGTCCTCCTCCCAGTTTATCAGTCGCCCCAGTGGTACATTTGTTAAAATTGAAAGCCTACATTGACACAATATAATCATTTAAAGTTCATAACTTGGGGTTCATTTTTAATGTTGTATATTCTATGGGCTTAAGTGAATGTACAGTGAGATTTATCCATCCTTATTGTGTTATGTAGACTTTTTTCAAACTGCCTTAAAAATTATCTGAGCTTTACCTATTCCTCATTCCCACCACCCAACTCCTAGCAACCACTGATCCTTTTAATGTCTCCACAGTTTTACCCTCCCCATACACATACATGTAATGTTAGCAAGATTCTAAAGAGACATGCCAATATTTACATTATTCTACAGTTTAATTAATTTCAAATTTTTCACATATTTGTTGCTAACTTTACTCTTCTGAGGAGGTCAGAAAAGCCCAAACAGTTCCTATTTGAGGGAAATAAGGCCTGTGATAGTATAATGCCCTGCCCCACTATTCCATATCTACTCTTGGTTGTTAGTTTTCTGTTTATCACACTACCTACACTGAGGCAGAGGCCGGGCTTCCCCTTTTGTTTCTCCTGGAAAAAAGAGGCATGCACAGCTAACATTGTCAATATGGAAAGTAAGAAGATTGAATAGTAAATGTTAGAAGCCCGTTGGGTGAGCTCATGAAGATCTTTGGAATCACGTGGCATGTTGCCTAATGAGACTGTAAAACTTTCCAGGACAGAAAAAAAGAAAGAAAGAAAGAAAAAGCATCCTGGCACAGAAAACTATTCAGAAAACTAACACAGGGCAATTTAATGTAGACATCAACAATGAATAGTGACAAAGAGGAAAGACAGAACAGGGCAGTACATAGACTAGAATGGGCTTGAGAAGACCTGGATTTTATTTGTGACTACCTCACTCACTGTCTTGGAGATTTTGAGCAAGGTGTTTAATCTCCCCATGCGTCCATTTCCTTGTACATTAACCTGTGTATCTTCCTTGCCAGGTTCTGCCATAACCAAATGAGATAATGAATGTGATTTTTACAGTTCTAAAATACTAGACAAAGGTAAGAAGTTATAGACCATTACACATAGTAGGTACTTAACAAATATTTATTGAACTAAAAAGGCCAATTCAACTGGAATTGATTACCTCTATTCATGATGATTCCTAAGATTTTATGCCAATAATTATTGCTTTAATGGAAGTGGCTAAGTGGACTGACCTGCTGCCAGAGTTATAGATCCAATAACATTTTAGAAAATTGTTATTAGTCTCCAGTCCTGAGATATCTGAGAAAGGAATGCAGTTCACAAACATGCAGATTCTGGCCAACAGTGTGGGTGTTTTTGCTACTTGATAAAATTGGAATGCTTTAACAGAGTTTTTCCATTTGAAAGACACAGCACAAAAATCTACCAAGACAAGTTAAGTATGTGTTGTTGGCAAATTAAACAAATTCATAGAATGAGAAACATCAATGCAATGATAGCTATTTCAATGCTTGATTATCATGCACAGAGATTCTTTACGGAGTACAAAAATTCCATGATTATAAATTCCACATATATGGCCTACCTAGAAGGCTCTGTGTTGCTAAGAACATATTAATATGAATCTTTAAAACTTACTAAATAATGATCATAAATCTCCATCTAGTATCTGTGTATACACACACACATGCACACACACACATCATACATGTATTTTCATAAGAAGCAATTACTGCAGTAAAAAATAGTATTGTTTTCATATACTCTGGTAATATTTCCCAAGTAATTCTGCCCAAGAGGACATCTTGGGTGTAAATGGTTTCCTGTGGGTACTGAATTGCTTTGCTTTTGACCTCTGTGTAGGTCTTTTTTACTTTGCTGTATGGCTTTGTGAAGTAAAGTTCAGGTACCACCCTCTGCTATTGTTTACTCAGATTAATCTAGGAGTGAATTCCTGGCTTCTCTAAAATATTCCAGGGTGCATATTTTCTAGACATCTCTGCTCTGTTCATAAAAACACCAAGCACTGAAGTACAAATGGACCCCTGACCTGGGATCCTAAGTTTGAGGGAATTATTTAGTTTCTTCAAGGACATGGCTAATGCTTTTGTTATAATGTGGAAATGCAGCTCTATCACAAAGGCTGGCCAGAGTTGTTGCAGCCTCTCTGGAGGCAATTTAGAGGTTTTCTGATTGTGAGCTATTCCTGGATAACTAGATTTGGCCACTGAGGCTGTACCCACAGACTTTGCTTCCCGTAAGCCACAAGAGGTGATGTTGTCCTAAGTAGTCACTTTCAAATACCAGTCTACACAACACAATGCGGAAAATAAAGACAATTTCATATTTTTAACAGTGGTGTTAAATGTATAAAACATGAGTTTGCCATTTTATTCATTTGTAAATGTAAATTTCAGTGGTATTATTTATAGTCATATCATTGTACAACCATCACTATTATCCATCTTCAGAACTATTTTATCATTCCAAACCAAAGCTCTGTACCAATTAAATACAAAATATCTATTCTCCTCTTGTATCAGCCCTCAAAAACCACCATTCTTTCCAATTCTATGAATTTGACTACTCTAGAAACCAGTAATAAGTGGACTTGTGCAAAATTTGGACTTCTGTGGCTACTTTATCTTACTTAGCTTCATTGGTGTTATAAAACATTGGGTTGAATGATATTGTATTTTATGTACATACCACATTTTGTTTGCATACTCAGCTGTCAATAGGCTGATTCCACCTTTTGGACATTGGGAATAATGCCACTATGAATATGGGTGTGGCAGCTTGGTTGAATTTTTGCAAAGCTAAATGATATATTCTTTCAGTTCTTTCCTTTTGGAAATAATGTTATCAACCCATTCCTTTAGGAAATAATGTTGATGGCAGAGGCTATTGTCTGAATTCATATACTGACACCAAATCTCCAATGGGACAGGATTAAGAGATGGAGCTTTTAGGAAATGACTAAGTTATGAGAGCAGAGCTCTCATGAATGGGATTAGTGCCCTCACAAATGAGGTTCAGATGGCTTGTTTTCCCTTTCTACCCTGAAAAGACACAGGAAGAAAACACTATCTATGAGGACTGGCCCCTCTTTAGATACCAAGTCTGCCAGTACCTTGACTTTGGACTTCTTAGTCTCTATGACCGTGAGAAATAAAACTATGTTGTTTATAAGCTACCTAGTTTTATTAGTTATTTGTTATTGTAATGAAAAGCCTGAGGTTGGGTCACTTTATAAAGAAAAGAGTTTTATTTAGTGCACAGTTCTGAGCTGCAAAGGTATGGTGCTTGTGTTGGCTTACCTCTGGTGAGGGCTTCTGGGCTTCATCGTATCCTTGCAGATTGCATCATGGCAGAAGAGCATGTGTAAGGAGGAAAATTACATCGCCAGACAGAAAACCAAAGTGGGAAGGGCCAGGCTCACTCCTTCTGTAACAACCTCTCATGAGAACTAACTCTGGGATCCCCTGAGAATTATCCTAATTCTTCTGAGTGCACACCTCAATAATCCAAAGACCTCACATTAGGTTCCATCTCAGCACTGCCACAGTGATGGCCCAGTGCAAAACATATGACCCATCGGAGGACACACACCACACTCACACACTGATTTATGGAATTTTTGTCATTGCAGGCCCAGAGGATAATGACAGCAGGTGATAGTTCTTTCTTACTTGGAAAAGTAAAAGGTAAAAAAGTAATTTTTGTTTTTAAAAAATTATTACCTCATTTTTAGAATCATCTGGAAAGCTTTAAAAAAGACAGTTCTCAGGATTTCTTTTAGCTCACAGTTTAGTATATTTTTGATATGTAGTAAACCAATTAAAACAGAACCTCCAGAAGTAAAGCTGAGGGCATCATATTATCTTAAAGCTCTTAGAGTTATTCTGATTCATGGACAAAGTGAAGAATGACTTATGGATTTCCCAAACTGCCTTACATGTCAAGAAAGATGCATTGTTTTGGCCAGCAGCCAATGGTTTCTGTCACCACCAAAGCCATCAGATGAACACTACCAAATTTTAAGCATGTCCAGGACAACTAACAAGGAGAGTCCTAGGTAGACCAAAGGCTGCATAAAGATTTAATCAATTGTCTACAGTGCAATTTTTATTTCCAAATCAAAGCTGGAGTTTGTGTGGTTTCTACACAGCTGCCTCCACCTGTTCAGGGGCGCAGAGGGAATCAGTTTCCATGATTTCTCTCCTTTCTTCTACCTCCTCGGACTTATTTAACTTGGTCACACCATGCTTCCAAAACTACACTTGACCCAAATTGTACAATATCTGTCCTTGCTGGTTTTGATCTTTTCTGAAACTATAGCCCAGACTGAGGTGGGTTTGCTTTCGCTCACAGATTTATTGATTTTCTTTTCACAGCTAAATAGTGATGGATTCTTCCACCTGTCCAAAAGGTTAATAAATCAAATAGAGAAGTATGTCAAAAATGACAAAGAAAGTTGGTTCTGCCAAGCATCTTTCCAGTGCTATCCAAGGAGCAAATGCATCCACATTTACTGTTCACCTTCACAGCCTCCCAAATACCAAACATCAGTTGATGGCATGCGATTAGTGCAGGAGCTCCCGAACTGATTAAATGTGGTGACATTTTGAGAAAAGCAGGACATTTCTCATTATCCGCAAATCCGTGGGTATAAGAGAGACAGCACAAGCTTGCACATTAGCATTTCCACATACAACTCCCCTTCCTCTCTGCAACCTCTTGTGAGGCAGCTTGCCTTATTAGTAACATGTTTGGGATTAACAGCTTTGCCATTGTGTTAGCATCTCTGTCATTACCCAGGAAAGGGAAATGGCAAGTGCTAAGCCGGTTACTAACAGACCTAAACAGTGCCCAGGATGGGATTGTCATGCAGTGACCAACTTCAGAGCCAAAACTTCCCCAGCTACAAGGGAGGTGTGTGCACCTTTAATAAAAACGAGCCTTATAATTAGGGTAGGGAAATTTTTAAACGTGCTAAAACTCTCATGTTGCATTAAAAAGAAATGCCATTCGGGCATTTACAAAGTAATGGAATCCCTTCCCATCTGCTCTGGCTTCCTTTCAACACTTCTCCTTTTAGCAGTGCCAAAAGGAGAAAATTTTAGGGCAACAGCATGAATTGTAGAAAAGCCAGCCTACAGCTCTGCTTGAGAGGGGCTAGACCCTGAAACCCACTGGGTGTATTCAAAGAGTCTGCTGGGTACAGGGAGCACCTATAGGCTCAGTGAGTTGTGAGCTGGCTTTTTGCAACCAGTGAGCACTAACTAAAATCTTTGGTCAGTACAGGACAAAATGGAGAAAGCCCAAGTAGAGAAGCTGGGCCAGATGTGTTTGCACTGCAAGTCCTATCTGATATTTCCATCCTGTGGATAGTCCCATCCCTATATCACTTTCCCTTAAGTTATGTGAAGTTGTCAGCAGGAGACACAGGTGCTGGAGAGACCCACACTCTTTTATCTGGGCATGTGCCCACATTTCCCATCTTGATTATCACTTGGTGTTCTGCTTTGGGTTGTAAAACATAGTGTGAGCATCTCCCATTGTAACCCTCTTTGCCTCTTACGGCAGCCAGATCTATGATATGGGAGTAGAAATTGAAGGTCTGGAAAAAAGGGAAAACAAGGGGAGGGAGGAGAAATAAAAAGAGAAGACGAGGAGAATGAGAAGGAGGAGGAGGGGGAAGAGGAGGAGGAGGAGGAAAATGAAGAAGGAAGAAGAAGAAGAAGAAGGAGAAGAAGAAGAAGAAGAAGAAGAAGAAGAAGAAGAAGAAGAAGAAGAAGAAGAAGAAGAAGAAGAGGAGGA
>NW_004624762.1:7318863-7367513 GCF_000247695.1 Heterocephalus glaber | reverse complement strand
TCTTATGTTATTCTTCTTTGCATCATCTAGCAGCTGCTGGATTGATTTCTCATGGTCCCTTACAATTTTAAAGCAATTTTTCTTTTCCTGGTCACTAACTGAAATCTTATCTTCTGTATCTGAAATTCTATTCTCAGATTGGTTCATTCTGCTGCACAGACTTTCAATGGAGTTTTTAATCTCCTGGAAATTTGTTTGCATGTGTTTTGCAATTCCATTCGTTTCATGTGTTGGGATTCCATCATGTTCCTCTGTGCCGACTTTTGATGGAGTTTTTAATCTCCTGGAAAGTTGTTTGCATGTGTTTTGCTGTTCCATTTGTTTCCTGTGTTGGGATTCCATCATGTTCCGCAGCTCCTCTATTTTTTTATCTGTAACCTCTATAGGTTTATTAATCATGTCTTGCACTATGGGCACAATCTTTGCTGTTATCTGAGAAATTATTTCTTATTTCATTATTTCCAGATCCTCTTTTGTTGCCAGTTCAGGGAGTCCAGGTCATTGAATATCAGATTATTCCATCTCGTTTCCCTTTGGGGTTGCTTTAGGTGATCTGGAAGTCTGTTTTTGAGGCTTGTTTATGTGTCTTTTCATTTCTAAGGGTGGGGGATACTTCTGGAACCTATGCAGCTCACCTCTGCCCTAGGAGCATGGAATGGCAGTGGGGGAGCCTCGTCCTGGGTGTTGAGATTGGCTCACCTTCTCTGCCCTAGGAGCCTGGAATGGCGGTGGGGGAGCCTTTTCCTGGATAAAGTTAATTTTCAAGGTGAAAACTTGAGGGAGGCCAAGGGACAGACTCTGGGAATGCTGATAGAGACTATAATTTAAAATATACATTGCAAATTCACGGATTTTTCCAGGTGTTTTAAGCTTTAAAGATGTTAAATTTGGTGGTAGAAAACTATGTGTTCTCAAAAAGCTTGAATTTTATAAAAATTCCAGCAATTTGTTTCCTCTGGTATAATTTAGCTTTTAAAATATGGGCATCAGAAGCCATTGGTTGTATTGCACATAAAAGGTAGTCGTGTCAGCTGGACTGAGTGAAAGGTAAGCTTTTCTTAGGATAGCCAGAGTTCACTGTATTGAAAATGAGTCTACATTCATCTCCTTGAGAGTTTTCACTGGTGACTTGCAAGATCAGAATTAGGAATGCCAGATTTCCTTTAAAATTTTATTTTATTGGTACAACTTAGGTATACATTATAATGACATTCATCATTGGAAATTTGCACCTTTACATAATCTCTCTTGGTTCTTATTTTGCCCCCTTCTCCTGCCCTCCCTTCAACCCTGCCATCCCTCCCTATTTACAAAGACTTTGTTTCCATTTTTTCATTTTCTCATATTAATTCCATTCCCTTCTTTCCTTTCCCCTACCCCTTCCACTTCCCCTTTCTCTTTGCCCCTTTTCATTCTAATTCACATTATCTATTGTACCATTTAGTCCTTATTTACACTTTCAGTTTCTTACACTAGAGAAACTATTTGGCATTTACACATGTGTGTCCTATTTATTTCACTTAAGAGTATCACCTCAATGTACATCCATTTAGCTATAAATGTCTCTAATTTCTCACTTTTTATGACTGAGTAGTACTCCATTTTATTTAAAAAACACATTTTCTTTATCCAGTCTCCAGTTGATGGGCATTTGGGCTGTTTCCTAGTTTTTGCTATTACAAACTGTGCTGCTATGAACATGGGTGTCCATATATCACTGTGGTATGATTCTTTTAATTCTTTGGGGAAGATACCCAGCAGGGGAATAGCTGGGTCAAATGGGACTTCCAATCCTAGTTCTTTGAAGTATCTCCATACTGATTTTGACAGTGGTTGGACCAATCTATACTCCCAGCAGCAGTGAAGCAGGGTTCCTCTTTCCCCACTGCCCCACCAGCATTTGTTATTGGTTGATTTCATGATAGCAGCCATTCTTTCTAGAGTGAGGTGGAATCTAAGCATTGTTTTCCTTTGAATCTCTCAAATGACCAGTGATGTTGAACACTTTTTCATATGTTTATTTGCTATTTCTACTTCTTTGTCTTAGAAATGTCTCTTCATTTCAGATTCCTATTTTCGGATTGGGTCTTTAAATTTGGGAGGTCTGATCTTTTTAAGTTCTTTATAGATTCGAGATAGTAGACCTTTGTCTGAGGAAAAGCAGGTGAAGATTTTTTCCCACACTGTGGGTTGTCTCTTTACACTTCTGGTGGTTTTTCTTGCTGTGCAGAAGCTTTTTAATAAGAAGAGATCCCACTTGTTGATTGTTTGTGCTAGTTCATGGGCAACAGGTTTTGTTCATAAAATCTTTTCCTACACCAGTGTCTTCAAGAGTTCTACCTAACCTCTGTTCCAGCAGGTTCAGCATTTCTATTTTAATATTTAGATCCTTAATCCATTTCAATTTTAGTTTAATGCATGGTGAGAGATATAGGTCTAGTTTTAATCTTTGGCAAGTTGAAACCAAATTTTTCCGGCACCATTTATTAAAGAGACTATCTTTCCTCCAGTGAGAGTTTTTGGCTTATCAAACATCAGATGACTGCATGTGCCTGGAGTTGTTTCAGCATCTTCTATTCTGTTCCATTGTCCCTCAGGTCTCTTTCTTTGCCAGTACCATGCTGTTTTTATCACAGTAGCTTTGTAGTATAGTTTCAAGTTGGGGGTTGTAATACCCCCTGCCATGTCTCTGTTACCTAGAATTGCTTTTGCTATTCTGGGTCTCTTCTTGTTCCAAATGAATTTTTGGATTGTTTTCTCAAGGTCCGTGAAGTATGCTGCTGGGGTTTCAATTGGGATTGCATTGAATCTATATAGCAGTTTTAGAATTATGGCCATTTTCACTATATTAATCCTTCCTATCCAGGAGCAGGGGATGTTTGTCCATTTTCTGATATCAGCTTCAATTTCTCTTCTCAGAGTGCTATAGTTTTCAGAGAAGAGCTCTTTGATTTATTTCATTAGGTTGATTCCTAGGTATTTTATTTTTTTGGATGGTAATGTGAGAGGAATTGTATGCTGTATTTCTGTCACAGTGAGTCTGTCATTGGTGTAGAGGAAAGCTATTGATTTTTGTGTGTTGACCTTGTATCCAGCTACTCTACTGAATTTGGTTATTAAGTCTAGAAGACTTTTGGTGGAGTTCCTGGGGTCTTCTGTATAGAGTATCATGTCATCTGCAAATAATGACAATTTGGATTTCCTATCTTTATTCCTTTTATTTCTTTCTCTTGTCTAATTGCCATGGCTAATGTTAGGAATGCCAGATTTTAACTAATGGTAGAAAAAAAGGGAGGAAAGAAGAAATTTTGGGTTTAGTAATTGCCAGAGGAGCAAATAAAGCCATCCCTTGGGCCAGTTTGGGCTTGAAGACAATCAAATACTTCTTGAAAGTAATAGCCTATATGGGTATTTGTAGTTATTTGATCTTGTTTTCTTAATTAGTTAGTTCCTAACATCGAAGGAGAGATTCATTTTTGCATAAAACCCCACATTTCTGACTTGTTTCTCTTGAAAATGCAAAATATTTATTTATTAATTTTGGGTCTCTTTTCTGGATAGTAGCAATGTTCTGGCACAGAGGAGAGGCTGTTTCTTTTAAATAGTTCTTGCTCATGTTGCAAACTGGCCTAAAGAATGTGGACACAATGTCAGATTTTTCTGGGTCTCTTCTGCTCCATTACTTCTTAGTGCCAAAGCCATATAGTAGTTGCTGGTTATCATCGTATTTAAGTAGATAGTTATCTTATACTCAGGAGCTTCAATCAGTTGTGCTACCTGGTTGAGCCCTGTCATCATTAAAAGGGCAGTGTGATTAGATTTGTCCCCATGTATTTCGTTCAGGTATGCCTGAAAATCCTCCATTACCACTTGTTACTTTGGATTAGCTAATATTTCATGTGATCTTCCATTAAAACCAATGAAGAAACTCCCAAAAGTGGAGATGTAATGTTACTTCCCATCTTCAACTTTGTGAGATGTCTTAGTTACTTTCTCTTTTCTGAGATAAAATACCCAACACTCACAAGTTAAAGGAGGAAAGGTTTATTTTAGTTCATAGTTTGTAGAAGTTTCAGGGCATAGTCAGCTGGCCCCAAGGTAGAGCAGTATGGCAGAGGGGCATGGAAGAGGAGAAACAGTCCATGGCATAGCAGGTGGGCAGCTGATAGACTTCCTTCTTCTTTCCTTTTTCATCCCATCTAGGCTACAAGCCTTTTGGTTGGTGCCACCCATACCCAGGACAGGTCTTCCCTCCTCAGTAAATCTATCATCTACACCCAGAAATATGCTAAACCAATCAGTGGACTAATCCATTATCACCCAACCATGATTCAGTCACTCCCAAAGCCCCATCTATGAGCACATGAGGCTTTGAGAAAACATCTAGATATAAGCCATAACATAAAGATTTGTTCAGATCACTGTTTTCCTACTTGTGTCTGAAAAGAAATGTTTCTCTAGCAAGATATTGGATTGGATGACAGACCATCAGTAAGAACTTCCAGGATGAATGGAACAACTCTACACCTGTTTTAGGGAAACTGCCTCCAAGTAAATACTATAAGAGAACCTAGAGTACAGATTGGATGGGAGAAACAAGCACCATTTACAGGGTAGAGGGTGTCAAAGTGGCAGGGTTTTAAGGAACTCAGAGTGGCAGCCTTCTTCCTTTCCAGAATTCAGAACCAGGTAACAATAATTTACAGACAAGTACAGATCTACCTATTAGCTTTTACTGATAAAAGCTGGATCAAAGAGTGTGGCCTGGGTTTAGGGCCAATTGCTCTTCCTAACACTCTGCTACACTAAATCTAACCTACTCCATTGAACGACGGACCTTGTCCCCAGGAGCAGGCCCCTTACTCACGACCCACAAACAGACATCCTTTTGCAGGAAGTTGGATGAAGAGGAGAGAGAACAATGGTCTGAGCCAAGAACACCAATTTATTTTTTTTAACTCATGATAACTTCACCCACCATTCATCAGGAAGTGCATATGGGGAGGTTAGTGAATGAGGGATGGAAGAAAATCCTCGGGGTTGGCCTATGGTGAGGAATCCTGCCCCATGTATTTACTAGAATGAAGAGTAAGTGTTCCCTCCAAAGATAACCTGCAGAATGCATCCCACTGGAGCTACAAAATTATAGCCTTGCCATCTGAACTTCTTTCTTGGTAAATGGAAGTCAAGGGTTCAGGTCCAGGTAAGATTGTAGAAAAGACTGAGAGATTTCAGATGGGAAGACAGGCTTGGGACAGAAACTGGACATGCAATGGATAAAGATCACAGAAACCATAGGAAAGATCCGTAGGGCTATGAAGGGCAGGGAAGTGCAGGATAAAGCCTGATACTTGAAGAAAATTCTCAATGGGATCCTGTGACAGCTTGATGGTTCAACTTGATTGGCTTAGGAGCAATTCAAGAGATTGGTGGACCACACTTCAGGGTGTGTCTGTGTGGGTCATGGAGGTATGACTGTGGGTCTCTCACCACTTCCTCTCTGGCACTGCCTCCCTGCTTTGCTTCCTGGAGCACATGAAATAGTCCTACCATTATAAAATAGGCTGCTTTGCTCTGCTAAGCCCTTCTGCTGTAATGACCCTGCCTTGAGCCTTCTGACATGGACTGAATCCTCTTAAACTGTTAGCTAAATGAAGCCTCTCCTTTGAATTGTGTATGTCAGGTATTGTGTCCCAGCAATAGGAAAGCTCACTGACACAAAATCTGTAGCCACTCCTCTGAGAAGCTTTTAAGAGAGCTGAGGCAACATTTGCTTATAACTTTCAAATGGACATAGTCCTCTATTCTATACCTAATGAGTGTACATTAAAATAATTGATAATTATCTTGAACCTTATTTACACTTTTAGTTTTTCACACCAGAGAAACTATTTGATATGTAAAGGTACGAGATCCCAATGATGAATGTAACTGTATTGTATACCTAAAATGTACCAATAAACTTAATTTAAAAAATGATAATTGAATCAAAGAGAATCTTCTAAAAATTACTGAAGTAAAAAAAGGTATGCCAAAATAAATCATGCATATGCTTACACTGTCTAAGGAATGTTCACATTTTAAAAGAGTATCTTATTATATCAAATAATGTGTAACTGATAAAATACACATAGCATGTTTATCTCAAAACTCTTAGGGAAATATCCGATTTCTTCCCAGCACACACATATTCCCCAGGAGCCCCACATTAGCTTCTTTGGTAGCTCACATTATTCAAGTCCCTGCCATAATCTAAACTGTATGGCTTCTTTTAGGGAAGATCAGTTCTCCTCTTATTTTTGCTATTAGTTGATATATAAATACCCATAAATGTTTCTTAAAACTGGAAATACATATTTATGACAATACTTACCTGAAGGGGGTTTTAAAGGAAATTTTATGTTTGTTATAGGGATAGACCAAAAGTAAGGCCAACATCCAAAAATCCAAATCTTACACAAATACAGAATCCACATAAATCACAGAGCTGTCTTTCATGACAAATGTAAAGCCAGTGGAATGTGATACAGTAGAGGTGGATTTTATATTTATTTTGCCTTTTGTATCAAGAAAGTGGAGAGTTGCTGATGTCAGGAAAGACCTGAATCGAGGACTGTAATGCACAGAGTCCTGATGGATGACGAGCTCCTCTGCCAGCACTGACGACCACACAGGCTCCTCTTCATGACCAGGGTCACCGTGGAGCCATTTCTCATTGGATTCTTATTGTAAATATTAGATTTCAGCTTTTGAGCCTATATTGCTGGTTTTCAGTTACGTGTAGCTTTAGAACATCTGTTTTTTCATAGCAAGAAAGAGTGCTGAAGAAGAGGACGGAAAAAAAGGTGAAATATCTTATGGAAGTGTTTAAAAGTCAAACTGACAGATTTGGCAATTCTCATTTGTGGCAGAAGTCACGAGCTCCACAGGGGCAATATGACTTCAATATTAAAGAATAAATACTTTAATATTATTAAACACATTATAGCAGGTTTTATAGCAAACTTCATAGTAAAGTTAGTAAAAAGGCACACACATTGCTTTAATGCTATCTACATGTTATGGATTGTAACGGACTGTTATGACATCATCTGTTGGGAATTTACTCTGAACACTGAGAGGGGGAGGTTTCAAAAGCTCCTTCTAATAAGATGCCATGAAGTGTAATTCTATCTAATGACAATTGATCAATTATGAATAAAGTAGTTTCAAAGAGGACCATGGCTTTAAGCTCTATTAAAACATTAATGGGGCTTAGCAAGAAGTCTCATTCCTTGCCTGCTATTCCCTCGTCTGTAAAGCCACAGTCCAGTGTGACTCTCCCAAGCTCCCAGACTACACAGATCAGAAAGCAGTTGAGCATCATTTTGTCTGGGCACAAAGATTTCAATTCCGTAGCAGAATCAACAGGGGGATCAATGCTTGGAGCCTAGTGGTGATCAGATGTGCTGTAAGTTTTCAGCTCCTTTCTGCTCATTCTATTGTATTTGTCTCTCTGCTTCTGGGTGCCAAGGAAAGAATCTGATTAAAAAGGACCCCAGTTTTTTTCTAAGAGAAAAATTTCTTGGCTGGTGACATTCAAGTTGGCTGTCCTCAGAAAAGGCATTTTATCTAATTCTGGGTGTGGTGTTGAGCCTTAAATTCACTGTCCTTGAGTATAACCTGGCCTACAGAAATGTTTTGTATGACAGGAACAGTGCTTGAATTAGAGTGATATGAGTATCTGCATGTGGGGTGTACCCTTTTCAGTCTATGTGGAGCCCACCATTTCCTATTTTTCTACATTAAGCAGCACTGTGTATTAGCGGTTACTTGCAAGACCTTGAGAAACTTAAAAATCATGTGTGCCAGTGGCACACTGTGCATGGCTCAACCCTCCTCTGTGCCTTCGGTTTGACTGGATGTTTCTCATTCATGCACTACACAGCTGGGCCTTGTTCCTCACAGAGTTCCTGGTGAAACCAGAGTCATAAAGCCTGGATTAAGTGTAAAGTCCAAGGAATCTCAGAATCTAAGAGCTTGCAGGAAAACTTAAGAGTTTGGGATACTGCTACCCCAGAGGAGCAATCTGAGACACAGAAGAGAGAAATGCCTTGACAAGGTCAGCCCCAGGAAGAACAGAGCAGATGGAAAGCCATAATTTCTGATTCACATCCTGTGTTCTGTGCAAGCCACACTACACAGCTGCCTGAATGGTGTCTACTTTATAAAGTCCTTCCCTACATTCTGAGAGTGTGTCTTTTACAGACCCACCATCTACACACACAGGATGGTACCAGCTGTCCAGTCAAACCCTCTTCCATCCCACTATGTCTGGGGATATGAAAGTGAAGACAAATGTGGTCCCACTAAGCCTATTAGATCTTAAGGAAAAGTGCTTCTCCATTGATGACAGAAAACTTTGGGCTGGAGACAGATTAAGATTTAAAACTAATCCAAGGCATCAACTTTGCAGACCACACAGGTTATTCAAGTCCCAGTTCTTTCTTGTTTCATTGTCAACTACATTGAAATTTTCTTTCAGGGCTGATCTTGGAAGTAGGTAGAAAAGCCGTTGATCCCTTAGGTGTCAGGCTTCCTTCAGCCAAAAATCGCCTAGTAGCTTAGCCCTCCTCTCCCTAGCCAAAGCAAAAATGCTTGTAATTCAATTAATAGCAAATTTACTCATATGAGTTAAATATTTCCCCTATCAAACATGTACTTTAAAAAAAACTGTTCTGGAAAAGGAGAGCTTCTAGGTTACTTTGTTCAATGACATTTCCTTGTGAGTGGAAGGGACTGAGGGTGAAGAAAACTCTGAGCGTTAGGGTTCATCAGGGCAGAAGAAGAAAGATATGTTGGGTAGGGACATTAACTAATAGAGAAGCTAGAGCTAAAGGGGTCAGGAGGGAGATATCTGAAAGAAACCACTGGCACTAGACAACATTAGGAGGTGTCTTTCGGAGGAGAACTGGGTCAGGACCACTGAGTTTATTCCATCAAAGTTTGGCTGTAGCCTGTTGTCCTGTAGCCCTGATATTTCTAGCCCCCATCACCAGCAAATCCTCCAGATTCTGGAAGAAAGAATGTAAGAATTCCATGTAGTAGTTCAGTGACTGGCATATGAACTCAATAAGTATTTGTTGAATGAATTAATCAAATATGTATGGTGTATACTTGTGCAGCCTTATCTATGGATAAAGCCTCTGACTTGGTCTGTAGAACACATAACTAAGGGTTTAGTGCTAGTGAAATAGGTTCGAAGCCTAGAAGGTATGGAATGGAATGGACCTGGAATTAGTACTTTGCATATTATGGGATTATCTCTGAAGACTTTTCTTACCTCTCATAGAAGAGGGTGTACATTCACACTGCATCCATTTGAACCATGTGTGTTAAGTTTCCCTTAAAAGACAGGTGAGATTCTCAAGAGTAACTAGAAAGGAAAGCAAGTCTCTCAGCAGAGCAGGACAGTAATCACTGGTAGAGGTGTGGTATTAAATTAATTTTTCTAGTTAAGATAATGGAAGGACCATTGAGTTGCAGCTTCCATTGGTTACACAAGATAATGAGAGGCCCATAACAAAAGGTGATATAAATCTTACCTATACAAGATGTCTTCTGGGAGTATGTGCTACAGGAATCAGAGAGGGGGAAAAAGTTCTAGTTGAAAGGCTTCCTCTTTCTTCAGCTTTTACTTCATTCAGGACCTGAGCCTATTGGATTGTGATGCCCACATTCAGTGTGGGTCTTCTGCCTCAGTTTCCTTGCCTGTATGTCAGTTGTATCTGGAAATACCCTCAAAGACCTAAAAGTGGGTTTTATTAATTTTCTAGTTGATTTGCAACCCAATCAAGTTGAAAATAAAGATTAATCAAAACCACCCCAAAATGAGAAAAGGCTTCAAATGACTATGAGGCTGCTTATTGTACTGGACTGAACTTGTTGTAGAAGGGGCCCAAGCCAAGATTCCAAGGTAGAAAGGAAAGAGTAGATCTAAGAAGTGTGTGTGTGTGTGTGTGTGTTCATGTGTGTGTGTCCAGGGATGGGGTGTGGATAAATCATCAACTAATTATTTGGCTGTGGTAGAGGAGAGAAGAGAACTGTTCAAATGGTGAAGACAGTTATCAGCAGCAAAATCTGGGCAAGTCAGATGGAGAGCGTGAGTTGAAAATGTCTTTGGATAATTTAGCACAAAATGAGCATATCTTGTTTGACTTTTCTTTCTACTTCAGTCATTTACCATGGTTGAAAGTTATATGCATTCAGTGGAATTTTGTATTAGCAAAGTGTTGAATGCATCAAAATTTCCACATGGGCCAATGGCTCATGCATTAGGGCATTTATTGGGTGAGGGTCTGAAATATGTACAAAAATGCCTATTTCTTAGTTCACAGTTTTATCTTCCCATCATTTCTGTTATAGAGCCAATGTCTTCTCAGATTTGGAATGCTTTCCTCACTATGTACATATATATATATATATGTGTGTGTGTGTATATATATATGTATATATATATATATATATACATATATATATACACACACACACATAAATTAATGAAACTCTTTTCAGACACATGATTCCAGGAATATTTATGCCTTTGTTATTAGTCCTTTGATAAAATTTTCTAATTAAGTCAGTGTGAACTCAGCCAAAGAACAGAATTACTTCAGAGTATCCTCATATGTTCCTTTCTGTGGTATAGTTTACCCTGAAAGTAAGACAAAGAAATCAGTTTCAGCTGCTATTAGAGGGTTTTAGATTGGACGGAGAAAAGAACTCCCTCACTCCAAGAACCTGGCTGAATTGTTATGTGGGGAATTTAAAATCCTCATCTCTCTAGAGAATTCTAGAAAAAAGCAAAACAACCATTCACATATGGAGTTGCCTCTGTAAAAATAATCAGGTCCAGGAAAATCCTCTCTGCTTCACAAATTTTAATGATCTTCAATCCTATATTGCCATACTATGCCATAACTTGGCTTATAGAGTATGAACATTTTTCACTGTATAGTGTGGAAGATTTGGGGCTATCTGTCCAAACCCCTTTCCCCAAATCCTCACCAGCACTGAAATGGGCCCTGAAATTCATGCTGTGTCATGTGGTCCAGTTGCAGCTGCCCTAAAATCAAGGTGAGGACTTGAGTAGGATCTCCACCCAATCCAAGAGATGCCAGCTATACTTTCTCTCTTGGCAAATGGCATTGGGACTGAGCAAGCAAAACAGCCATGGTTAAGAGCACAGACTCTGGAGCCAGGATGCCTGGATTTGAAACTCAAATCTACTATTTATTTACTACATAAATTTGGAAAGTCACTCAAATTCTTGGCCTCAAGTGTTTAATCTGTAAAATGCAGATAACTACAGGTTAGATGGTAAGATTAGATAATAGAATATGTTAATTGCTTATAGTGTGGAATGTGATAAGACTATAAGAGTTAGCTGATTTGTGATATTGGCTGGTCACTTAAAAGGCTGCAGACTTGGAAATTGGAGACACCACTATGGAATGAGCATGTATAATGATGAACCTGAATAAGGAGAGAAAGCCAGTCTACAGGACAAGATGAGAGGTGCAGACTGAAATGTGAAGGTAAAGCAAGAAGCAAGAGAGGCAGGCAGACAGAGCAAATGCCATTATTTTTCATGGATTTCTGTTTCCTGGTTCTGATTTTTCTTAAGACTCACTTCACTTTGGCCTGTTAAATTCCATGAGCCATCCCTTATGAGAAATGTTGCCTTATTGGCTTACACTAGTTTTAGTGAGTTACATTAAAGATCCTTACACTAAAGATCTTTGGCTAGGAGGGCTAGCTACATATACCCTCTGTTCCCCTTGAGCTCAAATTTCCAAGCAACCAGAACAAAGACAGAATTTCAAGGATAAGGTATAGTGTAATCTATTTCCTTTTAGTCCTCTTTTTCCTCATTCTTGAAGTCAGAGATGTCACTATTTTTACTTATTTTATTCTTTTCAAAGAACATTTATATTCTCCATAAATAACTTCTAAATGCATGGACATCTTCAACTACAGAAACTTATGTTTCTTCTACATAAAAATCACTTTAGAGCAGCATGAATCAGATTTCCTATCTGCTAACTCAGCTGTATTCAGCAATCCAAGAAATAGTGCCCTTTCCCTGGTCTCTGATGCTGTGAGTGCCCAGGGAGCTGTGGGATGCAAAGCTCACACATTATTTGGTATTTTCCACTGTCAAATCCAAATGCACAGACTCAACCTGCTAAACCCTTGGACTTTGGTTATGAAAAATGACACACATTACCATGCCTCCTGACACATCTTCCAAAACCTTTCCAAATAACCAGCCAGCAGGCAGGTCTGCTGACTTCACCATGGATACCATCGTTTTTTTTTCCTTCCCTGTCTGGCTCTGAGTTTTGGAACAGAGATGAAACTTAGTCTTCCTAAACAAAGACCATTTACTAGGCAACATAGGGCCAGTAATTAGCTCACAGATCAGAAGGTGACAGAGAGCTGTTTGCAAATCACTTTGGACTCCTTTTTTTTGTGTAGAAATTCATCCTTTTCTCAAGAACCTAGAATCATTTACCACCAAATGAAGAAACTACACTTATTATAAGAGTGAAACATTTGAAACCTCCAAGGATGGCCAGACAACTTCATAAATCATATTCTCCAAACTGGTGAGTTTGGGATGGGAAAGTCATGTGTTGACATATTTAGAAGCCAACAGGGTGCTGTGGTTTCTCAGCTAGAAGGGAAACTCAAACTTGTTGAAGTTGGACCTTACTTGTATTTTTATTTATTCAATTAATGAAATCTTGGCAATAAACTGTGTATTACTTTAGAGAAGATGCGATTTTTTTCTTTGCTCCTACTACCTCATCTCTCTCTGTGCTCCTCCTACTGGGTAAGCAGACTGAATCTTAATAAAATCAAGATGAAAGAATCAATACACAGAGATGTGGCTTCCATTAAAATCGACATTTAGGTGTTAGAAGAAAAAAGAAACAGTATGAAAGTAAATATTTTCAAGGAGTTTAAAGGTTGCTGCATTCTAAGTGTTTGCACATTTATCAATCTATGTATCAGACTATCTGGTAACTATCAGGTTCAAAACCATGGTTCACCAGAATGCTGTTAATTTAGCTTATGATACTTCCTCATTTTTGGGTGAAGACTCTTATCATTCTCACTGTGTGTGTGTGTGTGTGTGTGTGTGTGTGTGTGTGCTAGTAACTTAACAATAATAAAATCATTAGCATGGTTTAGGGTAGGAGATTTCAGCACCAACTATAAATTAGAATCACCTGGTAGATTCTGAAAGCACTCAGGCATCTGTACTTCTCAAACACTTCTCAGCATATCAGTTATGGTCCCAACCAGAAATCAATGGCACAGTCAAATAGGGAAGTCCAAAGAAAGTTTAATAAAGGGAACTTTTACAAAGGTAGCCAGCAGACAGAGGGAAACTGGAAGGAACAGGGCTGTACCCTACCTGGATTTAGTAATGGGGTACTATTCTTATCCCTAGTCTGAAAAAAGGAAAAGATGATTAGAGCTCAGAGTAAGGAAGAGCCATATGGCCTCCAGTCTAGGGATGCAGCCAGCTCCTGGTAATGTGACCTTCTCTTCCATCTTATCTCCTACTAGTGCTCCTCCCTGATGGACTCTACTAGAATCTGTAAGGGGTATGCTTTTTGATGCAGTTAATACAAGGTCAATCCTCCTCTCTTCCCCTTAGGACAATGCAGAGTGGAAAATGGTGGAGAGTGAATCTGAGAAACAAATAAGAGATGTCCAGCCCATTAGGAGATTCTCCTTCAACCAGATTTTCTGGTCTGCTGTGAAATTAACATTGCTGTAGAAACTGTTCCCCACACAGCGGAGAGACCCTGAGGTAGCAGGTAAGTCCAGGGTGGTCAGCACTCTCAGGTGTGATCATTTGCCAGATTCTGAAGTTCTATACTGAGAGGCCCATTGTTGTCACATATCTGAGGCAGGATCACCCTTCTCGGTTTTATAAGCAAACCAAACTAATATTGTCATTTTCATATGGCTGAATATTTATCTCACAACTGGTTAAACTCAATCAGGAAAAAAGACCTTCTAACCCCAACAATAAAGAATTACTCTTCTCTGAACTTTTTGTAGCAACTAGCAAAGTTCATTGCACAAAAGACTAGAAGATACAAAAACAATAGGCAGTTAGGGCAAGACCCTGGGTAAACTGAGATAAACCCTGAGAAGTCGGGGTACAGGGGAAGTCTGCACTCCTGATGTCAGGGGCCTACTGAAAAAGCCAACTGCATTGTTTCATTGTTCCGTATTCACACCAAAGTCCATATATAAACTCCTGGACTTAGGCCCTTCACAGCCTCCTCCCTTGGAGCCCCTCTCAGCTGGAGAGCACTTTTCTTTGTTCTCTCTAATAAACTACACCCAATGTGTCCCCACTGCTGTGTCTTTCAACTTCATTCTTCATCATCCTCAGGACAAAAGCTCAGAGATAGAAGGAAATTGATGACCCTCAGCAAAAGAGCTCAGAAGTAGGAGAAGATTGGTAACACACAGACAGGCACTCAAATAAAATTATCAAATTAAATGAAAAGATATAATCAAGCCAAAGATGATGATACACATCTATAATCCCAGCATTCTGGGAGGCTGAGGAAAAATAGCAAGTTCAGGTCTAGCTTGGGCACCTTAGCAACTTAGCAAGATCCTGCCTCAAAATAAAAATAAATAAATAAAAAGCCTGGGTATACACCTAGTGCAAAGGCCCTGGGTTCAGTCTCCAGAACTGCAAAAATAATAAATAAATAGTGCATGAAATTCATGGACTATAATTTCTCCTGTGCTATGTTCCCATAATTTAACTATATCTTTGTAATGTTAAAAAATAAGTTATTCCATATGTAACATAAAATATTTATTTCCTATTTCCATTTCCATTTTATGTAAATCACTGCACATCATATCACATAAAAAAAAGAAAAGGAAAAAAGCAAATATGAACCTTAAGAGCAAATGAAGAAAGTGTCACACTGAATGACATTTATCAGCAGTCTTGGAGCTCTTGTTTCTTGCCTTTTTTTGATTTCATGGTTGTTTCCTGACAAATGATATCATACTCCAATATGGCCATTCTGGAAAGTCTCTGCAAGTACTCAGATGGTGCTCCAGTGAGAGGGTCACTGAAGCCAGAATCTAGAGGGAGAAAGTCAGCTACTAAAATTAAATTAAGCACACATGAATAATTCTATAAAACATGAGTGAAATATTTATTCAAGAAATGACTATATAACACCACTAGATCTTTGTATAATATCTACTTTGAAAAAGAAGTACCAATGCCTACTTTCTAAAATGCCTACTGTGACTATGATAGCAATTCACTTCCAAAGATATTTAATAGAGCTATGGTGCATGCTTGTATTTCCAGCTACTTGGGAAGCTGAGGCAAGAGGATCACAAGTTCAAGGCCAGCCTGGGCAACTTAGCACCTTAGGGAGAATGCTGTCTCAAAAAAAAAAAGAGGGGGATGGCTGGAAATGTAGCTTAGTGCAAAGGCCTTAGGTTCAATCCCCAGTACCACCACCATCACCACCAAAACAAACAAACAAATAAAAAATAATAATAGGATAACTTCAATCATTAAGGAAAACCATTTGACAAGATTAAACTCTCATTTGTGCAGAAAAAAATTAAAGGGAACTTTTTTCACTTACTAAAGGACAGCTACTCAAAACCTACAGAAAGCATCATTTTCTTTATAAATTTTATTTTAATTTATCCCATTCCTCCCCTTAATTCCCCTCCCCTCCCTATGTACAAAAGCTTTGTTTCCATTTTTTTCGTCCTATTTTCACCTTTTTTCTTGTCTCTTTCTGGCTCTCTCCCTCTTTCGTTCCTGTTATCCTTCCCATTTGAACACTTTCTTCCCATTTCCCAACATCCATTATATATCTCAGCCCTATTTCTACATTGGGTTTCTCACACCAGAGAAACAATGTGGTATTTAAACATATGTGTCCAATTTATTTCACTTAAAGTTATGGTCTCAAGGTCCATCCATTTAGCTATGAATGTTTGAAACTCATCCTTCTTTAAGGCAGAGCAATAGTCCATTGTAAATTAAAAAAAACCCCACATCTTCTTTATCAACTCGTCAGTTGATGAGCATTTGGGCTGTTTCCAAGATTTAGCTATTACAAACTGTGATGTTATAAATATGGGTGAAGATATATCGCTGTGATAGGATGCTTTTAATTCTTTTGGAAAGATACCAAGAAGAGGTATAGCTGGATCAAAAGGAATCTCTAGTTTTAGTTCTTTGAGAAATCTCCACATTGGTTTCTACAGTGGTTACACCAGTCTACACTTCCACCAACAATGGAGAAGGGTTCCATTTTCCCCACAGCCCCTCGAGCATTTGTTATTTTTTTCAGCATTTGTTATTGGTTTATTTCTTCATAGCAGCCATTCTTTCTGGAGTGAGATGGAATCTCAGCATTGTTTCAATTTGTATCTCTCAAATGGCCTGTTACTGAGGAGATATTAAAGGCATTCCCTTTGAAAATAAAAAAAAAAAAAAGAAAGAAAGAAAGCCAGACAACACATATGAAATAGTATTGGGATATAGAAAGAATATACAGTACTTCTGATCTTTGAGCAAAAGGAGAAAATCAGCTTTTCTGTGAGATAGGCTTTATGATTCAACATGGGGAGGAAGACCCTAAAGAGAGCCCAATAGTCTTCAGTTGAAGAGACATAAATCACAGTTTGCAGAGGTTAAGCTGTCTAGCTTTGCACATAGAATACAGGAGATGGCAGGAGATAAGAAGAGAGGAGATGTAGGGAGGGGATGGGAAAGGAGGGGAGGGGAGGGGAAGCCAGAAAGACAGATATTGCACAAGGTTCTATCTGGTCTTTGGCTGACTGTTGGTCTTTGCAAGTGTTAGAGGAAACTATGTGAGGCCAGGGAAAGAACCACTAGAAAAATGTGAGTGAGACCATCCCTCAACTCTTAGAGTTGGAAATAGTTTGGATATCTAAATGTAGGATACAAAGATCTCATAATGTACAGGGTAGCAGGTAGAATTGTCATAAGGTATTATTCTGATAATAGGGTTAAATTATCCAGAGGTAAAAGGATGTTCTTGGTCTGCCCTAACAATTTTGAGGAAAGCCTCAGCATAATTCAACAGATTCCAACTCACTCCACAAAAGGACAAAAAACATTATTTTTTAAAAGTCAATAAAATTCAGCATCCAACAATGTTTTGAAAACTACAAAAAGTTACCTAGTAGATGTTTGCCTTAGAGAAATGAAAACATAGCGCCATGCATAAATGCGTGTACTCAAATATTCAATGAACTTTAATCATGACAGCCAAAACAGGAAAAAAAATCCCAAATATCCATCAGTATGATGAATGGATAAAAAGAGGAAAAGAGGCTGATACATCCATACAATGAACTAGAATATTGATACATGCAATAATAGTGGAGCATTATGAGGGAATCCAGACACAAAAGGTAGGACACTGAATAATTTCATTTATATAAAATTCTAAAAGACAGCAAAGCTACAATAACAAGAATCAGATCCGTGGTTTCTAGGGCTAGAGTGTTAAGAAAATGAATCTAATATTATGAGGTATAAAATGACTTTTTAAGGGTAAAGAAAACTTTCTGTTTCACAGTTAAGGTGATAAATACATTGCTGTACACATTTGTTGAAACTCATTAAAATTTATACTTTTAAAATCACCAGGTACAAGGTATTCCAGAAATACAAAAATATGACACTTAACCAGTGGAATCAATAGAAACAGATACAGAAGTAATGGAGATGGTAGAACCATGAAAGTCTTTAAACAGCTGTGATAAATGTACATATATTTAAGGAGGTATAGAAAACCCACAGATGCAAGAAAATCAAAACTATTCCTATTCATTCAGAATAAACCTAAAAAACTAGGCAAATGTACCTCACAGTAAACTTTCTGATAACCAGTGACAAACAGTCTTGAAAACAGCCAGAAATAAAAGACGTGTTATATATGGAGATGAACAAAGAAAAGAATGATACACTGACATAGGAAGAACAAAGAAGTCAGAGAACAAAGGAAAGTCATTGTAAAGCACTAAAAGAAAAGAAGCTGCCAACCTACAATCCTTTACCAGTAAAAATATCTCTCACAATTTAAGGAAAAACCATTCAAACAAAGGCTGATAATGTGTATTTTCAGCAGACCTGTATTGTAAGAATTGTTGAAGGGCGTTCTTCAGGAAAAAGGAAAATGACATCAGACAGAAATTTGAATCTACACAAAGGAATAAAAGCTCCAGAGTGTTAAATATGTCAGTTAATCTAATTTTAAAATATTTAAACTCATTAAAGGACAATAGACTAATTAAAGCAAAATTAATAAGCATGATTTGAGGATTCATAGCAGGTATATAGAAAAATGTATTAAAACAGTACGAGAGTAAGAAGAGCAACTGCATTGTGTAATATTTTTACTTTATGCTTGAAAGGTAATATTACTTAAAGGTGAAATAAGTCATAAATTATGATGTCATTGTTTCTATCTCGTGTCTCTCCAAAGCCTCCTGTGCTGGGGTGCTGGAGAGGGAGGGGTGGCGTGGAAGGTGAGTGGAGACGCTACAGCTATCTAGGTGTTGCGAGGTGGGGCTGGAAGAGGTGGGTCATTGGAGTGTGAACTGGAAGACTGTATCTCCCTACCTGGCTCCTCTCTTGGCTCTCTGCTTCCCTTCTGCTTTGAGGTAAGCAGCTTTCCTTACCCAGGCCCCTCCATCATGCCTTACTGTGTTGGAGCCAGCCAACTACAGGCTGAAAATATGAGCCAAAATAAATCTCTCCTCCTTTAAAGATGTGCATATTGTGTATTGTGTCTCAGCAAGGAGAAAGTGACTAAGACACTATATATTCTAACAGCTACAGTAACCAATGAAACAAAGAATAGCAAGTAATTAGTCAATGTTATAGATAAAATTATGGTAATTAGCCAATACTATAGACAAAAGCAAATAATTACAAAGCTTGATTAATCAAAAAAATTCAAGAAAATATAACACAGAAAGGTACTGGTACAAATACACAAAGAGTAACAAGATGATAAATTCTGGTACAACATATCAGTATCTATATTAAATACAAATGGTCTAAATACATCAAATAATAAGTTGTGCTTCTTAGTTTGGATAAAAAGACAAGAACCACCAGTACCTTGCTACAAAGCTCTATTTACTTATTTATTTAACACACCGAAATATTTATAATTTGCTGTAAGTTGATGAGATTACAAGTGAATATTTTTCTTTTTTGGACTTTGCTATGTTTTGCATTATCTACATGTGTAAGATTTTTATATTCAGAAAATGTCAGAAGATTGAACAAAGGACAAATATTTTTTAAAATCATTATGAATGATAAATATTAATATTGTTCACTTCTTTAGAAAGAAAATAGTTCATTAAATACAAAGTTATAGTGAAAGTGTAGATATTTAAAAAGGAAACACAACATTTATTAAGTGGCTTCTATTTGCTAAACATTATGGAAGGTAGTCACTTTCATGTATTATCTCATAATATGTTTGAGTTTTTCTTTCCAAAACTCACTTTAAATGCAGAAGTAAAGACTGAAATAAATGTGTGAAAAAAGATATATCTTTCAAAAACTAAACATAAGAAATTATAATGGCTAAATTAATATGAGACAAATTAGGCTTTGAAAGAAGTAATATTACCAAGAATAAAGAGGAGCATTTCAAAAGAGAAATAGAGAAATTCAGTTACAGTTGGAAATTGCACACTTTCAGTTACTAATAAAACAAGTGGACAGAAAATCAGTAAGAATACAGAAAATATGAACAATATCACCAACTAACTTGTCTAATTGACATCTATAGAATAATTCATTCAGCAACAGCATAATGCAGATTAATTTCAAGTGCACCTGGAACATTCACCAAGGTAGTCCACATTCTGAGCCATTAAAAAAGGCTCAATATATTTAAGAAAATGAAATAATTATAAAATATATATTGTGACACAGAGAGATTAATAGAATGATATGTGTAAAAATAATTCAATTAAAAATTAGATAACATAATTTTAAATACAATTTGGATTAGAGAAAAATAAATTAGAAATGACTTTTAATGAATAAAAATGAAAATATTGAATTTTGTGAGATGCAGTTAAAGCAAGGCCTAGACCAAAATCATTAACATTAAATGCTTATATTACAAAAGAAAATTGACCTCAAATCAGAGAACTAAACTTTGTGTTTAGAAATGGAGAAAAATAAAAGCAAATTAAACCCAAAACAAATTGAAGGAAGGAAATAATAAGATAAGGAGAACAACAAATGAAACTTGAAAACAAATAAAAACAATATACACAACTCAACAAAAATTTTATTTTTGAAAATATTAGTGAAATCAGTTAATCCTTGGCCTGACCAAGAAAAAAAGGACAAAATCAGTCAATATCATAAATGAGAGGGCTGGAGATTTAGCTCAGTGGTTCCAGCACTTGCCTTGCAAGCGCAAGGTCCTGAGTTCAATCCCTGGTATCAAAAAACAAACAAATTAAAAATAAATGAGAGACATCATCACAGATAGTAAGAGAATAAGAATGGATTATTCCAAAATAGTGCTAGAGCAACCTGGTTCTTTGGTTCCAGGAGAGAATTATGCCCTAATGCTTTAAAATATTCATTGTAGGATAAAATACAACACCCATTCAGGATAAAAACCCTACAGAAAATTGGAATAGAAGGTCTTTATCTAAACCTGATTAAGACTATCTCTGAAAAACCAACAGTCAACATCATACTAAATGGTCAAAAACTGAAAACTTTCACACTAAAATCAGGAGCAAGACAAGGATGCCCACTATTACCTTTTCTGTTCAATATAGCTCTGGAATCATTAGCCACAGCAATTAGAAAAGAGAAAGAAATAAAAGGAATAAAGATACGAAAGGAAGAAGTTAAACTGTCATTATTTGCTGATGATATGATACTTTACATAGAAAACCCAAAAAACTTGGCCAAAAGACTTCTACACTTAATTGACAGATTCAGTAGAGTAGCTGGATATAAGGTCAACACTCAAAAAACAATAGCCTTCTTGTACACAAATAATAGACTCACTGAGAGAGAAATCATGGAAACAATTCCTTTTACAATAACATCCAAAACAATGAAATATCTAGGAATCAATCTAACAAAGGAAGCAAAAGACCTCTACACTGAAAACTACAGCCCTCTGAAAAAAGAGATCAAAGAGGATATAAGAAAATGGAAAGAAATCCCTTGTTCCTGGGTAGGGTGAATTAACATAGTGAAAATGGCCATACTTCCAAAACTACTATATAGATTTAATACAATGCCAATTGAAATTTCAAATATATGTTTCACAGAACTAGAGAAAGCAATCCAAAAATTCATTTGGAACAAGAAGAGACCTAGAATAGCAAAAGTAATTCTAGGCAACAGAGATATGGCAGGGGGTATCACAATCCCCAACTTGAAACTATACTACAAAGCTACAGTGATAAAACAGCATGATATTGGCAAAGAAACTGACCTGAGGATCAGTGAAATAGATTAGAAGATGCAGAAACAACTCCAGACATACTCAGCCATCCTATCTTTGACAAAGGAGCCAACCATCCTCATCCTGGAGGAAAGATAGCCTCTTTAATAAATGGTATTGGAAAACCTGGATTTCAACCTGCCAAAGATTAAAACTAGACCTGTATTTATCACCATGCACTAAATTAAGATCGAAGTGGATTAAAGATCTAAATATTAAAACAGAAACACTAAACTTGCTGGCAGATAAGTTAGGTAGAACTCTTGAAGACATTGGCATAGGAAAAAACTTTATAAACAGAACCTCAGTAGCACAGGAACTAGCAGAAAGAATCAAAAAGTGGGATCTCATCTTATTAAAAAGCTTCTGCAGTGCAAGAGAAACCACCAACAGAGCTAAGAGACAACCTACAATGTGAGAAAAAAATTTAACAGCTGTACCTCAGACAAAGGACTACTGTCTAGAATCTATAAAGAAATGAAAAAATCAGACCCCCCAAATTTAAAGACCTAATTCAAAAATGGGCATCTGAAGTGAACAGACATTTCTCAGACAAAGAAGTAAAAGCGGCAAATAAACATATGAAAAAATGTTTAACATCACTGGTCATTCGAGAGATGCAGAGGAAAACAACTCTGAGATTCCACCTCACCCCACAAAGAATGGCTGCTACCAAGAAATCAACCAATAACAAATGCTGGAGGCGGTGTGCAGAGCAAGGAACCCTTCTCCATTGCTGGTGGGAGTGCAGATTGGTGCAACCACTGTGGAAATCAGTATGGAGATACCTCAAAGTACTAGGGCTAGAGGTCCCATTTGACCCAACTATTCCCCCGCTGGGAATCTTTCCAAAAGAATTTAAAGAATCATACCACAGCGATATATGTGCACCCATGTTTATAGCGGCACAGTTTGTAGTAGCTAAAGCTTGGAAACAGCCCAAGTGCCCATCACCTGGAAACTGGATAAAGAAGATGTGGTATTTTTATGAAATGGAGTACTGCTCAGCCATAAAGAATGAGAAGCTAGAGACATTTATAGCTAGATGGATGCATATTGAGGCCATACTCTTAAGTGAAATAAATAGCATACACATGTATAAATACCAAATAGTTTCTCTAGTGTGAGAAACTGAAGGTGTAAATAAGGGTTAAAATGATTAAAATGAATGATTGATAATTTGAAATAGGAAGAAATGGTCCAAAGGGGTAGGGGAAGTGGGAAGGGAAGGGAAAAGGAAATAAGAGAAAAGGAAAATTTATGAGAAAAGGAAAAAACGGAAACAAAGTCTCTGTAAATAAGGAAGGGTGGAGGGGGTGAAGGGACCACAGGGAATGGGGAAAAATAAGAACCAAGATACATCTTGTACAGGTGCATGATAAATGTAAATGATAAATGATAAATGTAAATGTATTCTATACCAATGATAAATGTAAATGTATTCTATATCCAAAATGTACCAATAAAAGAATTAAGCAAAAAAAAAATTCATTGTAATGAATTAACTTTTTTCCTAGGCATCTAGGATGGCACTGATTAAGTACCACTTTGAAAGAATGAGAAAATAGTCACTCAAAACATTTTCTGTGTTCAGTGCTTCACATGAGGAACCCCAGTAGCAAAAGTAGCTAAGGCTTTGATGGATTGCTGTGTGAATCTGCTGATGTCTGCATGTTATCTGTGTACGTGTTTGTGTGTGTGTGTGTTTGTGTGTTTTTATAGGTGTTATGATGGGCGAAAATTGCCTTTGATATAAACCAGATGTACCTAGACAATGAATTGTTCTCTAGCAACATAAGCTGTGCCACAGTGTCCTTAATTTTTTTTTTTAATGGGGGGAATCTTTTCCCCAAGGAGCAAAGCTTTCATTCTCACACTGCAGGTGCATAACTTGAAGTTGTTCTCATGGACCCTGAATGAATGGATGATGTTCCATCATGAAAGGAGTTGTGTGTGTCTTGGGGGCGGTGGTAATTTAGTGTGCAGATAAATTTGGAAACTGCCAGGCTCACTCAACTAATTTCTTAACTCCATGTGTCTCAGTGCCGATAGCATGGTAGATTCATTTTGCTATTCATGAAAGGTCTTTAACAGCATTTTCTAAATTTTATATCTTTAAAACTCTTTTGTGAGAAGATACCTCACTGGACTAATGCTCCAGAGACAAAGAATGAAAACCACTATATCTAAGTGTACCATTCATGGAGACTGTGTATTTTTTAGTAGAAGTTAGAATCTTGAACTCACTCTCAGACAGCAAGTTAGGAAAATTCTCTCGGCCAGTGGAGGTCACACTGGCTAAAATCCCACTGTGCGAAGTGGTTGCTTCTCTGCCTGTAGGTGAGACTGGCCCTCCCTCATCACTAAGGGTACTCATTACCTGCCTTCTAAGGCATGGTTCATTCCCCCACCACCCACCACTAGAATTGACTCTTTAGATGTTCTTTGCGATTAAATTCTAGCAAACAATGCTAAGAGCTTACCTGCTATTTGGAAGCAGCCCTTGACCCTCTGTCCCCTAAAGGTACAGGCAGGAAACAGACATCCTACCTATACTGCAAGAAGTAATTCCTACCCAATGACCAAAACTTTCTATGAGAGAATGCTTTCTTCAACCATTGTTTCTGCTGCAAATGTAACCAGTAACCCTGACTTTATTGCATTACCCCCAAATCAGTGAAAACAGAAAGAACAAAAATAACAATGACAAAATAAATGGAGTGGCTGTGAATACATAAGCACTTCTATAAGAAAATCAAACAAATCCTTTAAATAATTCCTTATAAATGCAAAAGTGTTATTATTTTTCTAAATGATGCCTCGGTTTTTAAAAAAGTGACAAATGTATTTCCAAGTCAAAATGAATAGAAAAATTTTACCCTAGTGTCTTAAGTGAGAATCCAAAACCTTAGTGATCTTAGCATTTTATTCATAAAGAGATGTTTATAGTTGCTTGATCTGTTGATGTAAGCTTCATATGTGAAATTATTTTATCATATATTATCATATTTGTATTGATCTGTGAGCACTAAGGATCAAGAAGCAAAGGATACCAATAAACCAGTGGCATTCAACAATAAAATAAAATCCAACCCTCTGCCTACCCTAGACCAACTCTGAAAGAGACATAGGGAGAGGCCTTTGATGAACAATTGGGGACCTGACCAAGAGCCCCAATTTCAGTTTCGACATGTCATCAAATACTATATGAGCCAATTACATAAACATTGGAATTTCCCAACATCTGATTCCAATAGCAGGAGAGCAGCCCAGGTTCACAATGGAGATTTCTCAATAGGCAATGCCGTTTTCCGGGTAATTAAAACTGTTTGTATAGGAGAGTAGATTTATCTTCTGAAACCATTTTAGCACTAGTGCTCTCCTGAGTGGTATCAGTTGACACACTGCATAATCTAGAACAGACTAATTGCAGCACGATCTCTAATTTTTCTGCAACCATGTAAATGAGCCGAAGTCTGTGCAGGTGGAGCCCATTAGAGTGAGTGATTTCCCTCTCATGTTGTTATCTTCATCTGCCGTTGTCTTATCAACTCCAAGTAGGAAATCCGCTGTCATGAAAAGCAGGCGAGGGAACAATGTCTGGCTGAAAAGTCTTGTTTCATTATTTTTTAATTCATACAGTCCTACCTGCTTAATGCAATTTTCTGATTAGCATGCTAGGGAGCCAGTAATGCAGTTTTATTCAAATAAGGAGGCAGAGCTTTAATTTACACTAAGAAATCATCTCCATTTCTTATCAGGGAATAAGGATTCATGATTCAATAATACATGAATTTAATAATGCATAGTGATAGACTTCATAGGTACTAAATAGCAATAGTGGAGTGGGTTAGTATGCTCTGTGGCTCGTCTGAAACTCCCAATCTGGTTTATCCACACCTCTCCCTTCATCTCTTCCATTATTTCCTTTCAGCAAAAGAGTTGTGCCATTTGCCATATTTTTCTGACACTGCCAAGAGCCCAACTCGAAGGTTGCATCTTCACTTTATGACCATGTTTCATAGCTGTTAAGCTGCTGGACTTTAGCCTTTGTAAGAATTCCCAAATTGGGCCCAAGGGCAATTTGAGAGGCCTACAAGGGAGGGAATGCAGAAAGGAAAGTAAAGAACTTCATTCCCTACCACTAATTGCTTTTTCTACTGAAGTATCTATCCATCACTTTATTTTAGTGAGGAAAAACTGTCCATAGTGTATTCACAATATCCAGGGCCACATAATCTCTATATAACTCTGTTTCACAGATCACAGACACCTAAGCCTGCCACAATGATAGTTTGACTCTCCATTCCTTTATTTTAGGATTAGTGTGGTTCTTTTTGCCATGAATGGCTCAGAGGATGGCATGCCTTTCTGCCTGATCTTGAAAGTCAAATATGCAAAGAATTTCTGGGGGCCCAACTGAATTACCTGAGTGGTTTGACCTACTGGAAAGCCAAGTAAATCCAACTTACATTGCTTTTCATCATCTGTTTATTAGTTTTTAATTTTATTTAATTTAGAAAATTAGATAAAGCTGGTTCACTTCATTTTTGTACTATTTTTGTATGAACATAATGGGTTAATCTTTTTTTAAAAAAATACTTTGGAAAACTTTATTTAGGGGAAATTTAAATGCACATGTGGAATCTTGTTGGCACATGTACATTGAGCAAAAAATGTGCTAAGTTTGTAAGAATGATTAATTAAGCTTTTAGAGCTTTTTTTCATATGCTACAAAATGTTTCTCAATAAGCACAAATGTGTGCAATTGGGTGGCCCAAATAAAACTACAAGCTGGCTTCAGTAAATTTGTGAAACTAATATGTAAGGTAATCCCTAATACTATGGATTAATTCTACTCTGCTTGTTTTGAGTAAGTACTGATACCATGAAATTATTATAATTTTCTTGCAGGTAGGATGATATCTGAGACCACTGTATACCTTGCAAAATTACTATTGTAATAAATGCCTGTTGTATGTCAGTAATCACAGGAAAGCTGAGCAGTAAAAAGATAAAACACAAATCTACCCCCAGGAAGCTCACAGCTTGTCAGGAAAAGTGAGAACAGAAAACACACACAAATGCTATATGACAAGTAGATGATAGAGACTTGTTTGTAGAGGTTATTGTAAGAACTCAGAAGAGAAACACCCCTAGAAACAGGCATGTGAACCATAACATTAAGGGTCTGTTTCCTAAGGTGTTATTGAGTTGATGGCACCATATTTGAGGTAATGATTTATTTTCTAGTTGATCATGTATAGCAGTTGATCTGGTTATTGATACTTTTGATACATTTCTTTTGCCCAATATAGCTGAATAAACTGGGCAAAAAGGCTCCAGTCAAAGTAATTCACAATATTTAAAAAATCCTGTTCATCCTTCCTTAATTTATGAGTTTGCAAAACATGTAGGAAAAGAGATTATTCTATGTTTAGTTTTATGCCTTCATAATTTATATCCCACAACCAGCCTTTAAGGTGAATTACAATACACACACACACACACACACACACACACACACAGGCCCACAAGAAGTAAGGTAGTAAAATAGAAGTAAAAATTTCAGAAAGAAACAGTGGGAAAAATTGTACTGGGTCAAACCCTCTAATGGTTAATTATGACAATTAAGCTTAAAGCTTCCCGGAAGCTGAATATATTTTTATGTAAATACATTAGAAAATATAGTTCAAAGTATAGTTCTTTTCACTGATTGTTAGCCTATTTCTCCTGCTTGGGTGAGGTGGGAGGGAAGAAAGTAATAGGACAGAATACCCATAAATCAACACTAATCTCTAATGGCATTTTCCATGGAGAGTCTTATAGAAGGTCATAGAAAAGATTTTTCACCCTCATCAGAATTTTGTTGCCTATATTACTCCCACTTAAAAAGATTGTATCCTGGGAACTTTTCATAGGGAGTCAAAATGGGATGTCAAATTCATTATCCTGCACCCTGCTTGGAGCACTAATTCAGATTCCTTCGCTAAGAAACCTGCCTCACAGGTGGTTGCTAAAGTTATAGTATTTTTCTTTATATTTAAAGTTAGTCCAGTTCAGTATCAATAGCAAATCCTCTTAAAACATGCACATAGGAGCCCAAGCAAGTATTTTGACATTCCTAGCTGTGAGCTATGCCATTAATACCTTCCATTAATCTCCATGTTAGGTCATTTGAAGCCCAGATTCAAGACTGTATGTTCCCATGCCCACTCATAGAGTCAAAAGGGAGCAGTTGCCTTAGTTACAGCACTGCACATCTCACCTGCAACAGAGATGGAGAAGGGAGCTCCCTGTCTCACCACTGAGCTGGGATGTCAACAGTTTTAGACCTTTATGAACTTCATTACTGTCAGTGACAAACAACAGAAGAGAGGGGAAAAAATAAAGATCCATAGAGGAAACTGGGTTGCAAATTTGCATCTTAGGGAATTGCCTACTATATTTCCCGGAATACTATAGAAGACAATGGGCTTAGTGTCAGGAAGAACTGAATTCTAATATTTGTTCTGCATCTATTCAGGTATGTGACCTAGAAAAAAATTTACCTAACTTCCTTGTTCTTTGGAAGGAGGGTATTGCAGGATCCCAGAATTAAATTGGGGATGTTATCAAGTGAGATAATACATACAATTATATTTGAAAAGTAAACCTCCTTTTATAAATTCAAGGTGTGCTCTATTTTTATAAGTAACAGATTATAGTTTCTTTGGAAGAGTATACTATTTGCATGTAATCCCTGTTCAACAGTTTGAGCTACTGGCCAAATCTATTAAAATAATCTATTATAGGGGTCAAAATTTCTTGATTATAAGTCATTTGTCAAGAGGAACCACCATTTGAATTGTTTCCAATATATGATAGACTTGGAGTTTTCAGCAATGTCGCTAAATTGTATGGTATGAAAAAGAACTGCTTAAACACAGGGTACGTACCCAAGAATGTACATGGAATTTATACAGGACTTTTATTGCCATTTACTGAAGTTGAATTTTTTTGAAGGAGTCTACAATATTTACTGAAAAGCCCTTGGAGGACTGATTCACAAGCATGCATCAGAATTATCTGGAGGAATTGCTTAAGCACAGATTCTTGGATTCTGCCTCCAGAAAATCTGGAATAGGTCCAAGAATTTGAATTTTTAACAAGCTCTCAGGTAAAGGTGATGCTGTCCTCAAGAGACCAGACTTTAAGATAGCACTGCCTATTCTAGTTATTTTGAAAAATACCAGAAGAGACTGAAGATGCTCAATACATAGAAATAATAAATATTGAGGAGGTGAAAATGTTAATTACCTTTATTTGATCATTACACACAGTATATATGTATAATATTATTGTCCTGTACCTCATAATATGTAACAATATTATGTGTCAGTTAAATAAAAACAAGATAGTGCTGCCTTGTCCTCCCCTATTAGGTAAAATTTAGAGATTTGATTTTCAATGGTGTTTCAGATCTGAGAGTTTCCAGAAGTGTCTCAGGATTCTTTTTTCCTCCTCCACTGCAATGATTAAAACTGCACTTTATTCAAATGCATTTGTTGGTGTCCAGTACAGAATTTATTTGATAAAACTTGCTCTGCATCCATCCCAAATAAGGTGGAAAACCACTGTATTCAAGGATTTCTATGCTTCCCATAGACTCTAATCTTCTACAAATATCTGTGACTCAGTGACCCCAAAGACCCTTGAGTAGCTTCCTACCTTGCTATAGGATTTAGTACAGACCCTATTAAACGGTGTAGACATTCCAAATGTACCTCAACTTTTAGAGAGGCTCAAAAGTACAGGAGATTTCATAAACCTAAGCGACCCAAACACAACACAATGTGTCATTTCAATAACTGGAGCATGAACAGTGTTCTATGGAAGGAAATGACTCACTTACAGGAGGGGAGGTGATGCTTTTCAAGATTTAAGAAGCCTCAGCTAGGTTTGCCTTAGTACTTTGAAATCAAACATTTGCTGCTGCTGGATCTCTATGCATTTTCTTCTTATTATGTTCTTTGTTAGGGACAAAATAATTTCTTTGGGACTGGCAGTACCACTTACAGGAAGCAGAAGAGATAGTGAGCCTAAAGACAAGACAATGACAGTAGATGACAATCAGGAAGTGGCTTCGGAGAGTTCAGCTGGTCCCCAGAACACACCACAGTCAAGGTATCCAAAATTCTGATTGTCTTTCTCCAAGAAAATTGCTAATGCCCTGCATGTTGAGATCTTGTTGATATAATTGTTCATCAGTCCCTGGTGCCAAGCACCCTGCAAGGATGACCTGCCATTTTCATAGTATGCATTTCCTCCTCTTGATTTCTCCAATTCTCTCCATAACACCCAATATAGACTTTTTCCCCCAGAAGAAGAAGCTTAGGGTCCAAGTGATTAAATATTCTTCCTGGGGTGCCTCAGAAGGGCTTTTGCACCCAGGCAAGTTGGTTTTAAGGATCAGCTTGGTGATGATTATCAGTTTGCAAACTGTCCACTTGTCCTTCTCATCTATAGCAGCAATGGCTTCCTTATTTCCTGGAGCCTGAAGACTTAACACTGTGAAGACTGGTGGTCATACCTCACATTTTGCAATTACTCCTTCAAACAGGCTTCGTTAAGTTCTTTTCTAATTTCTTTCAGACTCAGATTTCCCAGGCTGTGCTGAGCTGGTGGCTGCCTTCCCAAGTGAGCACAGCTGGACTGAACAAAGACAAGCTCTTCATAGTCCACAGCATTCAGAAGTAGGAATCAATGAACTCTTAGGACAGGAAAACAGATCACTTGGATTGCTGAAGCAGGAATCACTTCTGTAGCAGCTAAGAGAAAGGTATCCAGAAAGTGAATGGCCATGTTCACAGCTTGGGAGCTCTGAGGGTTTGCTTAGTAGAGTGCTTTTAATGACCAAGACCAAGGATGTTAATCGAGGCGCCTCACCCATTCAGAACATAGTGTTCATAGTGCTTGAAAAGATGAGCTAGAAGGTGCAAAAGATATCCATTTTATTCTTGGGACAATTCCTTAATGATGTTAAAAGTGCAAATGAATATCCCTTATGTGCTCTTGCTATATATTCTCAAAATACTTCCTATACTGCTGGGGGAGCAAAAGAGAAACTGACATAGAACAATTGGTGTTGTCCCATGAAGGGACCATAAAAATCATCCTGGTACTTCATTTTAAATTAGTTGTGAATCATGTTTGTTCTGTGAGGTAGGTGGTGTGTTACTGAAAACACTAAAATCCCCGATATAAACCTGGCAATAGCCATGGGAGTCGAAAATGCCCTTGCCAATCAAGATGCCATGCAGACATAATGACACATTCTACCACATGCCCTGGAGACAGATGCCACTTTCCAGAAAACTGAGAAATCCAGGGCCATTAATACAGCTTTGCTATAAAATGTGGGATGCAATGTGTGCTTCTATCTTGCTGTAAATCCTCACAAGATGCTACTTCATTCTAAATTGTGGCCTCAATTCTCAGTCTAGATATAAGAATTTTTAAATGACTTTCAAGTATAGAGCTTAATGCATACCACTGCTGGGCCAGGCAGCATTTTTTGTTTGTTTGTTTGTTTGTTTGTTTTGGAGACAGGGTTCAGGCTGTTTGCAGTTCAGGCTGGCTTTGAACTCATTAGGTAGCCTGGCCTGGCCTCAAACTCACTGTGATCCTCCTGCCTCCACCTCCCAAGTGCTGGGATTACAGGCCTGTGCCACCATGCCTGGCTGGGCAGCATTTTAAACAATTAAAGTTAGTCATAGATTTTAAGGAAAAAAATCAATCAGCTCCTATTGAGAAACATGAACGTATCTCTAAGATACAGTATTACATGAAAAATGTTTACACTTTCAGGAAGCTATTATGATAATTATACTGTGGAGAAGACCTAGCAATGGAGGAAAGGGTAGAGAAAGGAGAATTCTACCTTTCACTTCACACATTTTTGTAGGCTCTGAATGTTTGGCCATGTGTGTATATTTTTACTTTCAAATTTTGAAATAAAAACGCTCTCTCTCACTGCCATCAACTCATAATAAAAAAGACTTTTTTAAAAAATAAGAAGTATGTAGTTTTATAATAAAGGGCTGTCAATCCAATCAAGTTTTAATTATCTAAAACAAAACAATAAATAAGCATAAAAGAATAAACACACACTGTAATGCATAGTGTTTAAAGATGTGTATAAAAGATTATTCTAAGAGTGCCATGTGAAAAAGTAAAAAATAATTTAAGAACAAAAATGTTCCCCCAAATTTATCTTAGTGATGGCTTGTGTAACTCCAATTGTCCACTCCAAGATGGCGGTAATTTTACAACCTGTCTGGGTATTTCAATCAGCAATGGATGTGGGTAGAAAGCTATGCTAGTGTACAATTTCCACTGGCTGGAAATGAAGTACTTTCTTCTGTTGGAAGAGAAAGGATACCCTTCATTCATACCAGAAGCAGTGCCACCCACCAGGCAGCCTCCTGAGCGGACAGTTATCCTCCTTGTGCCTTTTAGGAGGACTCTCTACCCTTTGTAGCCTGTAATTGTTGGGGTGGGGTGATGTGTTTACAAGGTGGGGGACACACACACATGTGTGCCTGCCAAGTTCTTAAGACTCCTGCCAAAAAAGGAGCATCAAAGGATGACAAGGGATGTGGAGGTGCAGAATCAGAGATAAAATGGATCAAATTTACTAGCAATCACGACAAATATCCTAACTTGCATAAGTGAAGCCAATTACTTTATTATTGCCTCCTTTTGCACTGTGCACAGTAGGGATGTCACTGGATAATGGTTTGCATGTAGAGTTAATCACTTTGATGCATTTCTGACTGATCCCAGCAAATTATGTTTTGGTTCCACTATATTAAACACAAGAGCCGGGGATTATCATTAATAAATCTAAGGCACAGCATGCATAAATCTTGAATAAATCAAATATCAATTACATAGGCAGTATCTGCTGACATCTGCTTTCATCAAATAACATATTTGAAATAGGTGTTATTCCAATTTGTCGAAGTCAAAGGGATCTTAGTACAGGAAGCACAGACCTGGGACCCCAAAGAGGGATGCAGCTGAGCATTGCTGGAGGCTGCTTTGTGGCACTCAGTTTTAATCTGTGAAGACTACAGTGAGATCACTGCCTGGAGATCCAGAGAAAAGCTGTCTGCTTTGGCAAGGAAGTCCAGCTGAATGCTGTTTTCATCCAGGTGTTTTGAAAGTGAAGCAGGAGAAAGTGAGGTGAGAAAGGAGGGAAACTTCCTAAGAATCTGACAACCGGAATAGGAACTGGCAATTAAGGGGACTCAGGCGATGATCACAGTACAAGAAGTCCCAGTCTGTCTGGATCTGAGGAAAGAACTATACTCCAGGGGAAGACCTTTGAAACAAGTGCACCTTCTAGGATTGGCTCCAAGAGAGATGGAACTAGGGGTGAAGGGAAGGGGAACTGACCTTTACTGAATACCAGGTAGTGAACAAAACTTCATATCCTCCCTTAATCTCTACAACCTGCCCTCTAAGCAAGGTTTATTCTTACCATCTGAGGAAATTGAGGCATGCAAAGTTAAATAACATGTCTATGGCCACACAACTCTCAAATGGCACAAGGGTATTCAAATAGGGATTTACTTGGATCATACTACAAGACACCGAGGGTAGTGGTTATGGTGGTGGGGTGTGTGTTCACGTTTCTGCGTATACAAAAGAGAGAAAATGTATACACATGGGGCAGAAGGGAAGTATTGAGAATATGCTCTTTTTAAAAAGGCATTGAATGTTTTTAAGTTTTGTGATAATAGAGCAGAGGAATAACTGCTACATCCTCTTCCTTCTGTGCATATGGCCTTCCATCCATGGTTAAAACCCTTTCTCCTTGGAGTGGTTGTTCAAGACAAGGCCTCTTCAAGGAACTTTCTAGGGTTAAACTCATGCTCAGAGAGGGTGGAGCTGACTTAGGAAATGTTCTCCAGTGCAGTGGCTCATCCCAGCAGGTAGAAAATAATTACTTCATCTATACTCCCCAAGCAAAGCAAGAGTCAAGACCAGAATTGAAATAAGCCAAAATTGGGCACCCAAAGCTGTTCTGAGGCCTCCACTAAGGGTGGAGATGGTGCTTCAGGGGGGCAGGTGGAGTGTTTCACACACTGCTTGTCTCAACCTGTGTAGGCGAGCCTTGCAAATAACCCCAAGTTTTTAGACCATTACTTTTATCATCTTGGCATCAAAGGAAAATATGAAAACCAAAAGGCAGACTCCCAAATCTGGCCATCCAGAACCTCTTAGGTTTACATTTTCAAAGCCAGGGTAGATGAGTCTCAAAGCCATCTCCTTTGGGGCCACAGAGCTCATGAGATGAAGCACTGAAAAGAGGCAAAGTAGAAACAGCTCTGAGACTTCATTAGGCTGCAGCTCCACTGCCAGCCAGCTAGCCCACATCAGACCTGCCTGGTTCCTCATCTCCCCCTTTTCTGCACCCTGATTTCTGTATCAGAACCTGCTTGGGGCTACTGAGAACACACTGTTGTCGACAGCTAAGTGGAAACTAATGTAACATCGCTGGAGAGATGAACATGTATTTTGAGAGTTGTAAGCACACATGAATTATACAATATTATTACATGTGGGTACAAATTCTAAATAGTTTAAGATATAGTATTGTTAGGATTTTAAATCCAGTTCTTAGGTTACTTTTCTTTATATCCATAGAGACAGTGGGTTTTGTCACGATAGCTGTTAGATTTTTCTAATCAGCATCACAGAGGAGTATAAGTACATCTTCAGATGGTGCATCTGATTCAGATGCAGTAAAAGGCATCATCATCTCATTGGTAAAAGAGGATTTTAGGCTACAAAATGACTTTCCAACACTCATGCAAATCTGGCCAAAGGAGTATTATCAAATGTCAACAAATATAGAATAAGCTCAAATCTCCCACCCTTTTGCTTCAACACACACACACACACACACACACACACACACACACACACGCACATGCACACACACACGTATATGGAGTACAGGGGGCTGATGAGTGAACAAGGAAGCCAGAAACCTTGTTCTCAATAGTGTCCTCTTCATGCAATTCTATTTTGCTCAGTTTAAAGGAGTACATGTCCTGAGCCAATGGGAAGCCCCAAGAAAATGACCAGAGAAGCCCAAGAGCCTCTGGTTAATTCAGAACGAGCTGGATTAAGCTTGTAAGTAAGACAGACTGGAGATAGCTCCTTTTACTCCGGTTCCACCCAACGGTGCTTCCTCTGCACTTAAAGAAAGAGGAACTGCATTAATTCATTTTCTACCTTAAAACTCAGCCTTTGCACATCCACTAGTGAGGAAAAGAAGGTGAGTCCTGTGTCATAAGGCAGCCAGCACTGACAGATAACAACCATGAGCTCTAGAAAGACAACTGAAGAAGAAGCAGAAAATTTCACATAATTTGTGGTTGTTGGTATTAGCAACAGTCACAGCCATAGGTAATGATCCACTCAGAAAGACTACCTTGGAAGAAAATTGGATACTAAGCCCTCTGTATAAATACTGATCCTGCAGTATTATTTACCATTTTTAATTGGTCCTTGTGGGAAGCTGACCTTGCAAAAATAAAATTGAATTTGGCTTTGTATGTAGACTGTGGGAATTAAGGATGATCATCGTGATGATGTCATTGGTAGGGGCTTTGCTGATTGTGAGTTTGTGTAAAAAAATGAACATTTAAATTGTACTTTATATTTTAAAAAATAAGTTGCCATTCAAAAAGAATGCCCTGATGTAAAAATGTACTGAATGTTTGAAAAGATAATTGATGAACAAGATTCATTTGGTAAATATTGTAAAAATTGTTTTCTGACCATTTACTTTCTTCCAGGCTAAAGATTGAGGATATGGGAGATATGGGTTAGTAGTACCATCATCCAAACAAATATGTCAAGATTAAGTAACTAGGGTAACATAAATCCTGCATGTTCCTGTACTTAGAAGACATGCAGAACAAGAGCCAATATAGAAAGTGTCAAGCTGGAGTCTTATTCTCAATTTTCTGGTTCTGCAATCAACTAACTGTATGTGACTTTTGAACAGCATACTTAACCTCAGTGTTCAGTATTCTTAGTGATAAAGGTTATTTTATGTGGTCCTAGAAAGTCGATGATTTGGAAATCCCTTCTTAAAAAGCCCATTGAGTCTCATATGACCCAGGAATATCAGTTAATTTGTTAAAATTAAAAAAATAGGATGAAGCCATAACTGCTAATCAAGGGGGCAAAGTTGGGCACGTTTTTCAGTTGTTTACATCTGTGTCTTATTACAAGAGTTTTAATGTCACTGTATGTTGTTATGTCTCTATATAACACTGAATGTTTGCCTGTTTTGGAAAGGTCAGAGGATGGCTGTCCCCAAAGCCTCTTTGATCCTCTATCACCACATACAATCAGTCTGTGAGGACCTGAGTGTGGAGAGGGTACAAACTCTGCAGATGTGTGGATATGTGTATCATTTACCAAAGATCCCTGTGTGCATACTTACATTTGGCAATCATTTTCTGAGCCATTTTATTTTCTGATATTATTGGCTCATTGCCAGACATCCTGATAGCAAAAGTCATGTTGTCCCAACACATAGTCAGCACAAAAACATACACACAGAGTCCACATTTAAAATGTCTGCTTCCTTCATGTTCCCCCTGTAGGCAGAATAGATTTCATCGTCTTACCACTACATTAGCAACCTTTCAACACAACAAGGTCATTTAGGAATAATTATATGATTCTGTGTGAATGACCCAAGAGCTCTGGTATTAGACTCATGGTATAAGAATATGAAAATTCACATTTCACACATTCCCTGTACCTACTATATGCTGGAGCTTTACGGCATTTTGCTTATTTGAGCAGGAATCAAATTGGATTTTTGGTTTTCTAAAAAATATTAATGGCAGAAACTCTATCCATCTCCCCCAGAACATCTCAAGAAATCAACATGGAAATTTCCTTGGTCTCAGCTTAATTTTGCAGAGAATGCATCTCTTACCAACCCCTCCTCTCCTATTTCTCCTGAGCCTCCCTGGTAACTCCTGGACACTTTATTTCCACAAATTAGTGAGGAATGCTGACCTCATTTGCATGTTTGCTTTACTTCCACTGGGAAGAAAATATATTGGGAAAACAGAGTTGTGAGGTCACCGTCTCTGGGTATTTTCAAATGTGGCTTAGTTTCTTCCAGGCCCTATGGGAATTGGATGATTTTCTAACCACCTAGATTAAAACAAGTGTGCCACTAATTTGGCATGGACCTTACTGCATCATTTCATTTCGTGATGATGCCATTTGTTAAGAGGCAAAACCCAAATAAGTGGCACCATGGCTCACCTAATTCAATAATAAGTGGTATCCATATGTTCACTACATCATTTGCTCTCTGAATATTATTATTTGTTGAAATTTTTCTGCATGTCCGCGTGGCTGTGAGAGAATAGTTTGAGCAAAGAGTGTAACTCAGGACCTTCATTACCAACTTCTACAAAATGTGGTCACCATTTAGTTGACATCCTTCACTCTGTTGATTAAGAATGATGAGCTGTGTAGAAAACCGGTGTTTCTACTTAACTTATTCATTCCAGGCAGTGTTTCCCAAGTCTGAGCCAAAGGCCATCTGCATCAAAATCATATGTGGGGACCCATTTGTTGAAAAAATTCACATCTCTGGGCTCTACTTTAGACCTACAAAATTAGTGTATCCAGAAAGGACCAACCATCTGAATTTTTAAATAACTTTCTACATGATTCTTCATAGGCATTAAGGTTTGAGAAATCCTGCTATCTGGTAAGTGGACAAACTATAGTTCTTAAATAAGCAAGAGTACTAATTTGATAAAACAAGCCCAAAACAGGAGAATTATTGCAAATGAACAGTCTCACATTTTTAGAATTTTTAGTTTTTGGTAGTCAGAGTCTGACCCCTACACCAGCTTTATAACCATCAATTAAGACCTAATAGAAATTTTTAATCTCAGGCCTTGTCTCAGAACAAATGAATCAAAATCTACATTTTAACATGATCCTTAGGTGTTTCATGTGCATATTAAACTAAAAATTTTGAGAAGGACTATTCTAAATGACTTACAAATTCTATCATCATGTTTATTCTTCATTTAGACATCTCATCTTTCTCTTTACTAACTTTAGAAAACTGGAACAATGTCACGCAATAAGATATGGAGAGAATAAGTAAAATCTACAGATTAGTTTCTTTGTGACAAAGGAATTAATGTGCAATAACATATGCATTTGTAGATGAAAGGGAGTTAAAGAGATCTTCTACCCCAGCATTTTGCCTTCTATTAGAATCAGCAGGCAGACACCCCAGGAAGTTAACAGAGTAACATTAGAGTTATAGCTACACTGCTATTTAGTGTAAGGAAGTTCAACAATAGAGCCATTTTAAGAGGGATTAGCTTGCTCTGAAAAGCAGTGAGATTCCCATCCCTGGAGGAGTTTAACTCAAGTGTGGGCGATCATTGTCAATGAATGTCTTATAGAAGGGACCCACTACACTATGGGGTTGGTGTTTGATCTAGAAGACTTTTACACTTGAGATTACTGTGTTCCATACACATGCAGCCTTTTGTTCTAAATTTTAAATAAATATCCATATACACCTAATATGTGTACCCATTATGTATGCTACTACTAATTATCCTGCCCTGGCTCTTGGCTGTAAGACATGGCCTCTTTAGTCAACTCAACAGTCCTTGGGAGCACTTCTAGGGGGACTCTGGAGCAATACAGAGCCACTCTCCCAGCAAGGGTAGTGCAGCCCAAGGGAAGATGGAAGGGAGGAATGTTTCTCTAAAAAGTAGATGAACTGATTACATTAGTGAATGGGTATCCTTCCTCCAAAAAGGAGAGAGGGAAAAAGAAAATAAAACACTTTTGTTGTATCTGCATACTTGATTTCACCACTCAGAAGCAAAGTGGCTTATCTGGTCCTACTGTCAGTCTCCCTGCCAAACACTCAGATCTCTGACAATGAGGCCAAATGGCAACTTTGACTAGGTCACCTATGGCTTCTCTGCAGTATGTTCCTATCCATAACATCTCTGTCTCTACTACTCTTTTCTCATGCCCTCCTTTAGGAAGCAAAAAGGAAGGCTTTTTGTTGGTTTAACTTACTGGAGGAGGTTCTGTTGCAGACTGCAATTTTCATATTCCAAATTTTACCTGCAGCCTGACTCATCTACGTGACAGCGAAAAATGAGACCTTTGGGTCAGAGCAAAAGTGGTAGTAAGGGGAAGAATGATGGCAAAGAACAATTCAATTTTAGCTATCAGGGCAATGTCAGCCAAAACTCACAGCAAAGCCATGAGGCAGCGCTTTCCACTGACCTCTTCATCCACATTCCCTCAACCTCTGGCTCTGGTGTCCTAAATAAATGGGGACACATTGTTGAGGAGTGGTGGGTGAGTTGTTTCCATTTCAATCCATGTCCACAAGAGGTTTCCTTCCTGGCTTCTTGCTGACAGGACCTTCTTTTACATTCTGGATTCAGTTTAGCCTAGCTTAGCTAAGTCCTGAGCTGGGAAGTGGGCTGGCTGGGGGCCAGGCAAGGGGACGCACACGAAGGAGGTGTTGCTTTAATAAAAATGGATAAGACTGCAGCTCTGGCCTGTCCTCTGCTGTACCTGAAACAGCAGTCTAATTCTTGTTCAGTGTCACCTATAAACTATTAAAATCCAAGTTACTGAATCACTTTTGAAACACTCAAATTCAGGGTGATCAGCCCAGGATAGAACTCTTTTTTGCCACATTCCCCTAGCAAAACAGTTGAGAAAAGATCTAAGAAAAAAAATCTACAGAATGAAATGTGGCAACCACTTTTATGGCAAACTTAATATGTTTTATTTCCCATTATTTATGATCACTGTGACAAATTATTATTATTTTTCAAACATGTGTTGGGTTCTCTTCTTGTGTCTCCCTTAGGAGTTTGGTTTGAGTCTGGTTTGGTCATGCTGAGAGCATACATTTCTGTACTTATTTCACCCAAGATGTGCTAGAGAAGAGAGACTCTCCACTAACCTTGCTCTCAAGGAAATTCAGACTAAAGCATAGAAAATATGATGAGTGTGAGCAAAAAGCCTATCCACTGCTATCAAAATATCATGTCTGGGCATATGAGATATCTGATTTTCAGCTCAGGGAAACACCATCTGAAGGAAAGGCAGTGGCTTGATATGGTTGTATTTTATGCTCTCTTTCCATCTGTCCAGGATAAATTGTGTGTGTCAACTTTGGCAAGCGCGGGGGAACTAAATGGAGCTCTTAGCTGTCTTTTCAACATATTTATCTGTTTCACAGCCTACTTTAGAATGTTTTAGTGATCACTATACAGGGATCATAGATAATAGACCATTTAAAATCTTAATTCAATTAAAACTTAATCCTCAGATGTGAATAGCAGTGTCTTATATAGAAGGTTACAGTGAAAGTGGTATCTTTTTGTATATAATTAAAACAGAAAAGCCAGAATGAGAAATGACATGAGCACTTCTGAAAACGATACCTGACACTACCTTATGAACTTCTGTCACTGTGATAAAACCATGGTTATATTTAATATTTAGACAAGGGGACAAAGTCATATACAATTTATTAGGGGAAAACATATATTTATTATCTTTCTACTTAAATCTATTCACTTTTATTGGCTTTTGTGTTATATGAGAGAATTGACTGCAAAAGATGCTTTTTAAGAATACATCCAATAACCAAAGCAACAAATAAGATTTTTGTGGTTACAAAGTACCCAAAATAATGTAGAAAATCAGTTAAAATTAGCAAAATTGGCACTCCTAGAAAGTCTCAGTCATTCCTCTGAAGTTCTTGTACACTAAAGAGAAAAAAAGTTCAATTGCTGCCCCAATCTTTGTACTTGCTCTCAGAAAAAATTGGTTTAAACTGCAATAGTGCACGTTGAACCATCCACTTGATTGAATGCCTCACCCATCATAAATGTTAGCCTTTCTATACCAGGGGCTATTTACATTGACCTACATAAGTTACAGCCTTGAATAATGGGCTCCAGGTCTCTCACAGCCCAGCTCTAATGCACTGCTGCCTATTAGGAATGGTCTTGCTGACAGAGTGAGTTTATCATTTTGTTTTTCTTTTGTTTTCTGTTCCTCAAATAGTCTTGTAAAACTGCCTTTTGGATGAGCAAAGAGCAACTGAGTATGAAGCAATCAAACTTTGACATAGAGGGTAGAAAGAAGAGTCTCTGGGGAAATCTGTCTTTAACCAAAAAAAAAAAAAAAAAGTAAAAGAAAGGTGCTGTACAGTAGGTAGAGCTCACAGGTCACATAATGTCTCACTTTACCTGAGGCAGAAGGATGGCAAATTCAAGATCAGTCTAGGGAGGTTAGTGAGGTCCTGCTTTAAAAGTAAAATTAAAAATTAGGACTAGGATGTAGCCCAGTGGGTTCAGCTGGGGTGGACAGCAGAACTGCACCTAAGAATAGGTCTCATCTGCTTCTACCGCTTAAGCTATAAAACCACACTCCTTCAAGGATTGTGGGAGTGGAGGAGGAAAGACAAAGAACAGGGTTATTGTACATGTACCATTGAGTCCTCAGAGTCACTTTCTCCTCTGTCCCCCAACTAAGGCAGTAGTGAGCTTAAGAACCTCATTCAAGGGCCAGGGATTTAGCTCAGTGGTTCCGGCGCCTGCCTTGCAAGCTCAAGGTCCCGAGTTCGATCCCCAGTACAAAAAAAAAAAAAAAGAACCTCATTCAACCCAACTCTGTGCACATACAAGAGAAATGGTCATTGTTTCTATCCATAGCCCAAAAAAAAAAAAGGTCATCAAGGGTGTTAAGTTTGATTCTGTTTTATAGCTTCAGAAAATAGAAAAACTGGTGATATGGGTTAAATCATTGGAGGGGGAGAATGGGCCTCAAAAAAGGGGGCTTGCCTGTTCTGGATGGAGTTGGGGTATATGTGTTCAAATCCTGGCTTCATAACTTCCCAGTTCCAGGGTCCTGGATCAGTAGGCAAATCTCACTTGGCCTAATCTGGAATGGATGTACTATTATGCCTACCTATAAGTACTGTTGTAAGGATTAAATGGGATAATAAATTTAAATTGCTATACCAGTAATTCAATTCATTTTAACTATTGTCATTATTATGAAGAAAAAGTGTAGCGGTTTCTGCTGAGAGAACAGTGCTGAGTGGCCTTCGTGTGTTTGCCATCCCTGCAGACATCCTCCTGTGTTCCTTCAAGCACACAGAGCCTGCTCTTCTGAGTGACTGATTCCACTCTATGAGCACAGAATATAATTATGTAATGCATCCTCACTCATCATTTAAGTTCTTCTCCCAATAGGATCTCAAATTCTTCCCCAGCAAAGGTTACACCCTTTGCCTCTGTTAGACTACTCCCCTGCACAGCACGTAAATGAGTTTCAAACACTTTCCACATTATACGCTAATGATCTATTTTCATGTCTGTTTCCCCATTCAGTTGCCATCTCTTTAGGAAGAGAGATTGTGCCTTTGAAATAGTTTTATCTTTGATGGCTCTCATGATGCCCATAGCACTGTAGATACTAAATTGTTTGTGAGTTAGAATATAAATAAATGAAGAGAAAGTTCAATTATTGCATAAAATACATTTCTTAGGATATCCTTATAGGTGTGTCATGTGTATTATTATGCCTTGGCCAGAGGTAGTCTGAGAGTCCACAGCAAAATCAATCAGAAAGTATAGATATAGTTGTGGTCACCCCCCCATATCTCCCTAAATATTTCTCTCCCTTCCCTTTCCTTCCTTTCCCTTCACTTCTTTTCCTTTCCCTTTTCTTTCCTTGATTTTGTGTATGTGTGTTGTGAGTTTTCCAGAGAGTTGCCAAAGAATATATAGGTGATTTCATAGGAGAAGATATAAGTGGCTTTGGTGTGCCACGCCTCTCATTTTATCACAAATGCCTGTGGGTCTTTTCCTATATCTTGACTGCCAACTGGAAGAATGTCTCCAAACCCTGTAATTTACTTGGTCTGGGGAATAAGGAGTGTTGCTGTCCGAAGGCATTTAATTACAAGAGATAATTCTAGGCCAAAGTGGAACATTGGTCCTTGGGAAATAAATAAAATAAAATATCTTTTTCATAATTGTACAAAAGAGTTTCATTTCTTGGTACCCAATGTAGTAATCTGATGGTGCATTTTCCCCTTTCCAAAGCACATGGAACAACTTCAAACCATTTCTTCCAACCCTACTATAAAATGTGTTCCTATTTCTTATCTCTAATGCCGGTCATCTCTTTCAGAAAAATGGCATCATTCTTCTTTTCTCCAAAGTTATTTTGAGCTTTCAGGATGGTCGAAGAAGACACCAAGAATGAAGTCATTATCCAAGGTACAGTGATATATCCTCACTGTCGGAGACTAGCACAAGTAACACATAAGAATAAGCAAATAAATCTATGTCCCATAGTGAGCATTGGGTGGTGGGGTCAGGCTATTTAAGGAATGTTTATAATGAAATACCCTGGACTTATATATGCCTTGAATAACTTCATTCATTAACCTATTTGTTACCTCTTCCTAGCACCAATAAGCTCTCCTCTGGACCCAAGAGGTGGTGTTATTTCTGGGTCTTCTTTGTTTACTACAGCTTCAATTTTTGAGCCAATTCCCTAGGAATGGCTTCCTGATCTTATAAAATATGAAAATACTAGGGGTATTTTTACAAATGCAAGCAGTAGGGCCAACCCTTGTATTCATTTGGTAATATTACATTTTTACTTTTGATATTAACTTCAAATGACTACTATATGCTGTCATATGTCTATATAGAATCACAGTAATATACATATAGGATTGAAAGAAATTATACAAATGGAAACTGTATTATTTACTGGGCCACTCTGTCTTTGGGATACAGGTATTAACATATATTTTGTTAATAAATCCTATAATTATCTTCCGAAGAATACAATTACGTTGCATTTTTCTTACAGGTGTTAATTTGTTAAATGTAAACATTCAAAAATCTGCTACAATTCTTTGTAACCCTGTTTTGACATATCTTCATTATATATGAAATCTCAAAAGAATAAAAAGAGGAAGAAAGGAAATGAAGTGGTCCTACCTTCACTCATACTGTCTGCAGGATATTGTCTGCAGTGAAGACACCAGGCCCCTCAGGATGTGGCTGGCAATTTTGAGGGGTCTTGTGCTTCATTTGTGAAGGAGGCATTGCACCAATTTGTTACAAAGGCCCTCTGCAGAAAATAAGAACCCTTACAGGTGGCATGAGACCAGGTCCTGTCAGACTCTTCCATTTCGTACTCTCAGAACTTGTGGAAAGCTGACACCTAAACATTTTAAAATAAGTTACTTGAAGAATTAGGAGATGTTGAGCTATTCTGCTTTAAAAGGGTGTGTGTGTGTAATTCTATGGATTCTAAAAGCAAATGGTGGACTATAATATAAAGAATTAGGCACTAAATTTCTATTAATTCATAAAAACTGAAATAGAATCCATTAAGAGTGGTGGATTATTGGTGCAAAAGAAGATGTAAATTATCCACGATCATGCTTGAAATGCAAAACTTGATCATGTTTGGCAATGGGCCAGCTCCCATTAAAGTAATTATTTTTAATCATCAGCACTTGGTGACATGAATACTCATATTTGTTGATTTACTAAGAAAAGCACTTTATATTGTAAATAAAAAGGATGGAAAATATACATTTGGGTTTTAGAACAAATAACAATGATTATCTTTGCTTTATAAGGGTTTTTCCTTTGACAAAGCTATGAAAAAAAATAATAAAAAGCCCGTTTCCATGTGGTTCAGATATGGTCCCATTGTAAATGTCAGTGCAGGCAGGTGTGAGCTTATTTTTACGTCCTGTTTTCTAATGGGGTAGTTGGTTCTATTCTTAAATAAAGTTCAAGGAGTGGAGGATTTCTGGTGATTCTTTAGTGGTAACCAAAGGAGACAAAGAAAATGGCTATTAAAATGCACCCTAAGAACTGCCATGAGCACTCTCAGAAATCGTGAGACAAATAATTACTTTTCTTCTACCCTAGTTTTCCAGTCTCTGCTGGAGTTGAAAAGTGAATCCCATTCACTAAGGAGACAGGGACCAGAGGGACATTCCTGGCAGAACAAAGATAGATGAAAAAAAAAAAATCCATCAAACAGCCTTGTGAGTGTCAGAAGAGAGAGAAGCACTGCAATAGAACATGAAGCTTGAGAGTGACCAAGCTGAAGAGGGAGGAAGACTGTACACCAATGTAAGGGAATGGACTTTATCTTGTCATGCAGTGCTTTTCACACATAAATGCATTTAAAAAACACCTAAACTTGCTTTAAATTGCTAATTTCCGAGGGTTATCTATTCCTCTTCTCCCAAAGAGTAAGACTGCTTGCTCCAGAGCAAGGCCCAAGAATCTGCACTTGAGCAAGCACAGCCTTGCACCTTCTGCCCTGGTCCATGCACTGATTTAGAAACAAGAGGCCTCGCTTTTGGGAAGCCTGGTGGTAAGCTAGGGAGAGCCCCTGAAAGGTTTTGAACAAAGGAACAATGGTTTGGTAACATAGCAAGTGAACTGCCTGGGGTAGGTAGGAAGCCTGGTTATTGTAGTCACTGAATTATTGCAGTAGTGCTAGGAATGGAAAAGAGGGAGCAAGACTGACACATCTGATAGAGAAATTTGAGAGGAGGTAGGGGTTGATTCTGTGTGGGGTCCAGGCAGAGAATTCAAAGTGGATTCTAGTACATCTGGCTCAGGTGCCTGGGAATGAAAGGGAAGGATGCTATGGATGAAGGCAGAAAGAAGAGAAGGGCTTGCTTTCCTTTGTTTTCTGGGAGAGATGGAATTGGGAAGAACTTTAAGAAGAATGAGTATGTGGTGGACAAATATCACTTGATTCATCTATGAGACAAGTCCATGAGAGGCGTGAGGTAGTTCTGAAGTTCAGAAAGATGGTGTGAGTTGAGGATCAAATTTAAGAGTTAACAGCTTATAATCAATAGGTGAATCCATGGGTGAGAAAAAAGTCACCTGGGGAGATTCATAAAGAGAACCAGAAATGATGTAGGGTTACACAGTGAGAAAATATTGCAAGAGATCCAGCATTTCCTTTTGCCTCTGGAAAACCTCCTTTGCTTTGGGCTTCCTCTACAAACTTTGCATTTGTGATCCCTTTATGGCAGACAGCTCCAACAACAACAATAACTACAACAACAAAAATCTGTTCATTTTGATTGGAGTGTAATTTATAAATCACAGTGACATTAATTTCCCGACCCCTGGAAGTCCCTGGAAATGCTGCTCAAAATCTCCATGTAACCCCTCCTAAAACCTTTTTGTTCAATTTTCCCACATTTTCTCCAATTTACTCACTTTTTCTCACATTGAAGTTAAGTGGTTCTTTGGAGTTTTGTTTCTTTTGATGTGTATTTTTTTCTCTAATCTTGTTTCCATCAATCCTTTATTTTGCTCTTTACTTGTACTTTGCCCTGTCATTTTATCTCAATAACTTCTAAAACTTTTAGCTTTTACTTTGATCATTGATCACTTAAATATTATTATAGTCTTTTTCTTCCTTTTAATTAGTACAATTGTATGGGCTAGCCTAGAAATATATCACATATTGGGACAGGGATTTAGCTCAGTGGTTTCACCGCCTGCTGTGCAAGTGCAGGGACCCGAGTTTGATCCCCGGTACCAAAAAAAACACAAAAAAACACAGAAATGTATCATATATAGTAAATTCTATGGTGAACTATGTCCCAAACTGCATTTATGGAATACAAATAAATTCTAGTTTATGGCTGCCAGTATTGAGGAATATCACCATATACTATTTAAAAATATGAAAATGTTATTGTCCACAAACTGATAGGGTTTGTTATTTTTTTAAAAATTATCACTTTTAAGGAAAAGTATCTTGATTTGGTAGAACTATCACACTTCATTAGGAAAATATATTTGGACAAAAGTGACTTGGAAATGCAAGCATATGACTTAACCAGAGGATGTTAAAATTGGAAAGAAAATTCTACCTGCATTTTCCCATATGTGAAAACAGCATGGTCAAACTCTTGGGAACAGGCCTCAGAGACCAAAAAAGATTCCCTATTCTTACGGCTCTCACTAAATCCTTAGGATGCTGCCCTCAAATCATTCTATTAAAAAGGCTGAATTCTTACTTTTTAATCCCCAAGGGAGCTCCTGGGCCTGTGTTAGAGAAGAAAGGGGACTTATGCCTAGCAAAGAACATTAAGCTCAGTTTTTAATCCTTTCATTTTCAAGTTCTTGGGCAAGAAGCCAGAACAGTAATGTGAGTGCTCAAAACAGAGAGGCAGGATGGGGGTTGAAAGATGGGGTTTGGAAAGCCTTGGTCTTGCAGAAGTCAGCTCTTCCCATAATTTAGCCAACCTCCTTCTGTGACCTAAATTACCTTTATTTGCTGCATACCAGCATTTTCTATGCTGTCTTTGAATCCATGCATAATAATGGCGCCAATGTTTTTCAAGTATGGTTCTCCTTTCTGACTGAAAAATAAACTGAACACCATGTGTGGATTTCAGATGTAATTCTTTATATTAATTTTTCTCACAATTAAACAGAAGACACAGCCACTCTCTCTTCTTTGCTGATGATGAACTGAACTGGATAACGTTTTTGTAGGACTTGGGCTGAGAACAGAGTTAACAGCTGCTACCTCCTTGTCTTTCAGGTTTAGGGCAGGGAATGTTCTAAATATGCCTATTTACTCAAAGACAGCTATGCAGATAAGCACAAGCCTTCCTGCTTGGAAGGGGCTCATAAGAGTACAGTGTGATGAGCAAGGGAAGGAGGTGTCACTTAGTACTGTTTACAGTACATGAAGCTCACATTGATCTGAGGGAGTAGGTTCATGTACATAACACTTCTCAATTCCTTTTTATTGACCTTCCCCTCCCACCCACCTCCCTGTCTCTAACTCTAAATCCCCTTCCCCCATTTTCATTATTATTGTTATTTTTAGTTTGTGTTTCCAACAGGTAATGTTTTAATTCTTTGGGGGTATTTGGTACAGTACATGTCATGACACATCTGAAATAGCTTTACTCCACTCCCACCCTCATCTCCCTTCTCCTTTGGTCTCCTGGATCCCTTCTCATTTGCAGAAGATTCATGTCCTTGTTTCCATCAATCCTTTATTTTGCTCTTTACTTGTACTTTGCCTTACTCAAATAAGAGATACCACATGGTGTTGGGAACCATTCTACATAATTTTAGGAAAAAAATCATTTCACAATTAAATTAGGATTAGGGCTACATGAGGCCTAGTGTTCTTGTGGGCCGGCTATGGCATGCCAAAACATAACTCCATTTTGCCTCGGTCACAGCTGAGACCTCAATGGTCCCATGATGCTGTGATGCTCAAGGGCAAGATTACATCAGTTGAAGAACTTCTGGGTCTTTGAGAACCAAGTAGAAAGGTTTCACCTGGAAAGGTACAAACTCCTTATCAGTTTAACTCATATCACCTACTGTTGTAAGAACATCTTGGCTCATTTTACCGTCCTAATCAAAATAAGCTCCTCATCAACCTGAGATCTCATTAGCATAAGATCCTTGTCAATTTAGGATTACCACCACCCTCTGAGATACTTCCTCTGATTATAAGATCCTCTGCGTCCTAGGATTACTGCTGCCCTCTGAATCATCTGTTACTCCCTATGAATCCAATAAATAGTGGCAAACTCAAAATACCTTCATCTTTGCTGTCCAGAGCAGCACTGATCAGGCCAGAACCCAGTTTCTTCTCTAAGTCTTGTTTCCTGTCTTAATTCTTTAATTTGCCTTGTGGTGTCATGGCTCACAGGAGACCAGTAGCCACTCCTGGGGTTCTGGTAACATCCCCTTTCCCTGTTCCCTACAATATGACATTTAAGCTTCATTTTATTTTATTTTTTAAAATTCTTTTATTGGTATATTTTAGGTATACAATATGTTTACATTTATCATTGGGTGCTTGTACCTGTACATGATG
>NW_004624762.1:7269294-7318763 GCF_000247695.1 Heterocephalus glaber | reverse complement strand
GACCCAAGTTCGATCGCCGGTACCAAAAAAAAAAAAAAAAAAATGAGGTACAAAGTACTCTACAATTGAAGGGACAGAAGACCTTCCTCTTATTATGGAGTAGGAAAGGAGGCAGCAATGGAAAGAAGCCAGAATTAAAGGTAGCATTGCAACAGCCATTAACCAGCAGTACTCACAGAAGTAAAACGTAGAGAACAGAATGATTTGTTTGTATTTGGGCAATGATGTCTGAGATGATAAAGTTTAAAGCAGAATATAAAGGTTAAGGTGTTTTAAATTACTTCAGTGCAATTTGAAAAACCATTAAAGGTTCAAATTAGAAGAGCAACAGAGTCAGAGCTGCATTGTAAAATGATCCATCTGGCAAGGGTAGAGGCTCTTTTTGGGAAGGGTGCAGCACAGGGGAAACAGATTTAAAAAAAAAAAAAAAAAAGCAAGTAGCCAAGCCTGGTGGCACACACCTATAATTCCAGCACTTGGGAGGTTGAGCCAGGAGGATCACCGTGAGTTCAAGGCCAGCCTGAACTATATAGCAAGACTCAAAAAAAAAAAAGAAGTAATAAAATCCCAAACCAGGCTGTAAATGAAAAGGAAAGAACAGTTGTTAATTAAAAAAAAAAAAACAACTGCTGCATGGTCTCCTTTGAATTCATTCCTTACAAGTATTAAAAAAATACTTGCAAAAACTGCCACAGTTGATGTACTCACAAATTCTGTATCTGTCCACATTCTAAGTCGTTCCACTTCTCCTGATCGCCGATTCCGTCGGATGTTAATATTGTCCATTTCTTGAAGTACAGCTTCAGCAGTACTGCAGTCACAATCACACCAGGGTTCAGACAGGGCTCTTCAACAACATGTAAAGCAACTCATCTCTGATACGTAACTGCATGATACTCCAAGTGAATTCTCTCAGCACCAGTATCCATCAGAAAACAATGCCCAATTAAAAAAATAAACTAGAACGTCTTCTCTTAATATTTTTATTAAAATAAAAAATATAAGGCTCCAAATAAATAAATCAATCCATAATATCACCATAAACAATTACTAGATCCCTGGCACTGAAAACTAGTTCAATATATAAAAAACAAAACAATTTATAAAAGGTTTAAAGGCAAATAAGGCTAACTGGACAGATATTTTTAAAATTTGGGCAGAATACTGAAAGCCAAGAAATGTATGCTAACATCTTAACAATTTTTACCTTATGTTTTTAACAAACAACAAACATTTCTATATTATGTACTGTATGTTCAGATCCAGATCTAAGTAAACACTAAGTTACACCTCAACCTTGGTCGACTGCTATCCTGTGTTATTTCCAGTCCTGTCAAACAGGAAGACACCGACCTCCCTCTCCAGGTCACTGCGACCACTGTTATGACCAAGAAGGATGATGTGCACTCTGGTTTCAATGTCCCCCAGTGTTCAGATGCAGGAAATCCAATCCCCAGTGCAATACTGGTCAGAGCCGGGACTTTCAAAGGTTATTAGGTCAAAGTACACGCCCTTGCAAAGGGACTGAGGTGGTTACCCTAAGCTGCTCATAATCAGGAGGAGTTGAATGGAGCCCCTGATCCCCTCCTGTCCTCTTCCTCTCTCTTCCCTATGTTCTCACCCTGCGACACCTCCCCCATGTTACAATGCAACAACAAAGCCCTCAACAAATTCAGGCCCTGTAGTTCTGACTTCCTAGACTCCAGATAGAAATCGCTTTATAATTGTTCCCCCAGCCTGTGGCATTCTGTTACTGTAGCAGCAAACAAAGACAATGTATTATCTGAGAACAGAATTTCCTGGATGTAGATGCTGACCTGATCATTAGCTAGGCTCACTCACTAGTTAGATGACTCAATCCCACAAATACAGGCTCAATAGATGTGGCAGTGCACACCTGGAAATCCCAGCACTCAGGAGGCTGAGGCAAGAAGATCACTGCAAGTTCAAGGCCAGCCTGGGCTACACAGTCAGTTCAAGGCTATCCTGAACTACATATTGAGACCCTGTCTCAAACAAACAAACAAAAATAAAATAAAATAAAATAAAAATAATAATATAGGGTTGAAACAGCTTCAAGTCAAAATTTCCCCCACCCCACCCCAGTATGAGGGACTGAATCCAGGACCTGCATACTGAGTTACATCCCCATTCCTTTTCTGACCTTTTATTTTGAGAAAGGGTCTCACTAAATTACTAAGTTGCCCAGGTTGGGCTCAAATTTGTAATCCTCCTGCCTCAGCCTTCTTGAGTGATACAATTACAGGTGTAAACCACCAAGCCCAGCTTCAACTCAAAACCCTGACTAAGCAAAATTACTATATGTTATATATCAATGAGAATTAATATAGCTTAAAAACTATGAAAAACACAAATACTAAATAAGCACACAGCAAAGGACTATAGTAGTGAAGTTCAAATAAAATTACTTTTATATTATCTAACTGCACATGAGCTAAAATAGGAGAAAATTTTAGCTATTATACAAATTATATTAAATCTACTAGCCTGACTAAAGAACTATTTTTGCCAGCTATTGTTAAGTTTTTTTGTTTTTTTGTTTTTGGTACCAGGGACTGAAGTCAGGACCTTGGGACTGCAAGGCAGGCATAGCACCACTGAGCTAAATTAAATGCCCAGCCCTACTGTTGAGTTTTAAAAGAATTGTATTCATTGCTAAGTCAGTGCTCAAAATATTTTTTAAAATACCGCTGGCTTTAAAAAATAAAATAAAATGCTGGGGATGTAGCTCTGTGGCACCAAGCCTGCCTGGCAAGCACAAGGTCCTAAGTTTGATCCCTGGTACAAAAATTATTTAATTAATTAAAATAAAATAAGATAACCTGCACACTGTAAAAATATTCATACCAGGGCTGGGGATTTAGCTCAGTGGTTCCGCCGCCTGCCCCACAAGCACAAGGACCAGAGTTCAATCCCCAGTACCAAAAAAAAAAAAAAAATTCATACCTATTCACTAGTTGATCAAATAGCAAACTCTGGTTCACACTCTCAAATCTGTTCTTCCTGGAACGGCAGCTTTTCCTAACTCCCATGTCACCATTAATGCAAGAAAGGTCTCCATCCCCTTTCTTTTCCCCTCGAAGGGGATGGCTTCGGAGGGCTACAGGAAAACAGAGGCATTTCCATTTCAACATACAATATACCAAAACCAAGAAAACAAAACACAAAATTACTTTTAAAAGACTACAAAAGTTGACCATAACTTCTTAATGGCTTAAATACTCAATTTAAATTTTCCATAGCTGTTTTATCATGTCGTATTTTAAATTATTAGTTATACTGATTTCTCAAAATTTAATAATTACGTACATTTTTGCAATGACTAAAATCTATCCAACTGTATGCTGTGCACAGTATTAAATCACTCTACTTTTCTCCACGTTAATGCTTAATCTAACACCAATATAAGATTTAAATACTGAGCAGTTTTGTAACAGAATACTCACATAAGCTGCTATGTCCGTTCGGTAATGCAGTGCCAGGCTGAGAAGTTAACCTAGAACACAGTTATATTTAACACTCAAGCATAGTGGCATTTGTTTAGATAAGCAAGAAAAGCAATACTGCTGGACTTATTATTTTAATCTTTAAAATCTTGGTAATAATAAATAAAATGTTGGAAATATAGTATTTTTACAAGATAAATTTATTTCACCCTAAGATTGGTAATGTATGAATTAACAGAATATACTGTCATTTGATTCTTTCAAGAAAAGCTTTCATAACAGATTATACACTGAAGTCTTTCTGTCATCAACTCTATGAATTACAACCCCAGGGAAAAGACTAAAGCTTAACAGGCAGCATAGATTTAAGTGAGGCATTAAGTAGCCTGCCAACACATAGTATCTAATGGTTTCATTTGACCAAAATAAATAAATTTCAAACTAAGATAGTTTTAAAATAAATTATTTTCTTTCTTTTTTTTTTTTTTTTTGGTACCAGGGATTGAACTCAGGTCCTTCTTCTTGCGCAGCAGGTGGTGAATCCACTGAGCTAAATCCCCGGCCCTGGTCCATTTTTTTGATTCCAGTTTTCTTCTTCTGTGATATGAGATGGGTGGAATCATAGTTTACAGCCCTTTTAATCTGATTTCATTCACTAAGAATAATGCATTTAAAACCTGACTGCATTGTTCCACACATCAGTTCCTTTATACTGATGAGTAAAATTCCTGTTTGTAGATGTATCATTTGTTCATTCATTTAAACATTTTGTTGTTTCCAGCTTGTGGAATTTATGAAAGAAGCTGTTATAAATACTTGCATTTAAAGCTTTGTGTGTATGGTTCTTTGTCTCTGTTTCTTTTCTTTCTTTCTTTCGTTCATTTATTTATTTTTTTTGTGTGGTAACAGGGATTAAACTCAGGACCGTGGGTATACTAGGTAAGTATTCCACTGCTGGAGTTTATCACTAGTCCTTTTTAAAAAATGCTATTTTGAGACAGGGTTTTGCTAAGTTGCTTGGGCTGACTTTGAATTTCTGAATGCCCTACCCCAGTTTCCCAAGTAGCTGGGATTATGGGCATGCATAGCTTTTAAAAAATATTTAATTAACTAGCCTGTGAAGATGTAAGAAAGCAAAGAAACATTGGAAGAAATCAAATCTAATGAATATTTTGGGAGACAGGCTGAGATTGATAGAGAAGGAAACATTGTGCATTAGAACATGAATGAAAAAGCATGTTGTAAAGTTTGTCTATGTGAAGAACTTTTATTGCTAGGAGGAAGGTGGGGATGTAGACAGATTCTCAGAGGTTGGTGGGACCAGTTGTTGTACTGTCACACAGAGATACAATCCTACAGTGAGGTGCTGTGATGCATTAATATTTGTTGAATAAACAAAAAACTTGACCAATGTCACAGAAGTTTTTTTTTCTTAAATTCTTTTATTGGTACAGTTGTTTTTATTTAATTGAATTTAATATCAGGTGTTGATTTTGCCAGTATTCTCATTAAAATATACATAGTTTTGGATACGTGGCTTCTTTTTTAAAGGTTACAATTAAATAAATTTACCACAAACATTACATTAAAGATAATAAATCTTTCTTTGTTGAATCTAAATTATGAAAATTAACATTCAAACATACAGCCCTGGTGGTAAATGGCACGGATGAGATGTTGTCCACCTAGACACCTACTGAGTTTCCTGCTCCTCTCCCCAGGAGTCCCACTTCACTGGTGGTACCAGCCCTCTTCCCTTCTCAAGACCCACACACTTCTAGGTGTTCTGATGCCCTACCCTCCTACCTACTGTGTGACTGAGGTCATCTCTAGTGGGAGCTCCAACTATTCCACTTCTTGCACAGAATTTCCTTCCTTCCTTCTTTTCTGCTCATGAAGCCCTGTGTAGTGACTATACAATTTCTCCTTCAAACCAGGATACTTCTGAGAGTAAAAGGAGACACAAGGACGTGACACCCTAGAACTGTACACATGGAGTATCCCAGAACTGTCCTGGGCAAGCTGGAACTGTGGCCACCATGGCAGGAAATGACTTTCCTTGCCAAGGGTACTGTGCTACCTTGTCATAGTTTTCTACAAAGAAATCTGAAGTGTTTACTTAGTTGAATATATATCAATCTCTTCCTCTGGGATTTCTGCATTTAGTGACATTGTAGAAAGCGCTTTCCTTCCCAAACAGCATATGAATATTTTCTCTTAATGTTTTAATGGTTTCATTTATATATATTATAAATTATAACTGAGTTTAAAATTTGGATCTAAAGGATTCTCTCTTGAGGAAAAATTGCTGTTTCACATTAGTTTATATTTAAATATATGAATTATATGAATTGCTAAGTTTACTAAGTTTATTATATATTTATTATATATTTTAAAGCTCTTTAAATGATTTTTGGCATGATGTGGATATTTAATTTCAATTTTGAACTATTTTTACAGTGTACAAAATTGATTTTGAATAATTCATCTTTACCTTGGTGATCTTAAATATCTTATTTATCAAGTTAAAACTTTTATAAATACTTGGATACATTTCTAGATTTTTCATTTGGTTCAATTATTTTCTTTGACTATTCTTGCACTGTGTATCATAATAGTATACTTATTACATTTTAAAATTGTTAATTTATGGAAAGATAGATTTCTCCTCATTGCTTTTTTCACAGTTTTTTGTCATTGTCAAACATTTATTCATCCAAGTAAACTTTAAAATAATGTTTATTAAATTTCACAAAAATTCACTAAGCACTTTGAAGAAAACTGCATTACATTTATAGATTAATACAGTTATAATTCACCTTTAATGAGATTAAAGCTTATCTTTAAAGTCTATGGTAATCCAGAGGCGAATTGACATAATCTTTATTATCTTACTATGAGTTTTTTTGGGGTTTTTTTTTGCTATGGTTATTAAGGTCTCTGATATATTTCCTATATAGGTTATTCAACACGCTTTTTATTTTTGCCATTTTAATGGAATATTATTTTCATTATATTTCTAAGCTGATTTTTACTTTGTGGGAAAGCTATGCTTTTAGTATACATATTATTGAAAAGAGCCAACTCATTTAAGTTTCACTCCCATACAGGTTTTTCTCTTGAGTTTTCCTGGTAGCAAAGAGTCTGAAAAAGGGTGATAATTTGGACTCTTCCTTCCCATACTCATTTCATTACCCTTATTTAGATATACTTTTGTCTCACATGCTGCAAGTGTTTCCTATTACTTCTCCTTACCCCTGTTACTCCTCATTCTAATCTACTTTAGATATTGCTGACAGGTCTAACTGCTCCTTCTAACATTTATTCACTTATTTAGCAAATCCTTGTTGAGCACCCAGCCTGTGGCAAGCAATGTCATTAGTGAATAAAAGGATATAACCTCTGCCCTGTATACTTTACACCAGGATGGAAGAGTGACAGATGTTGAACACACCAACCAAAAAGGAAGCACATTGTTATAAATAGTAGTGAGTTATTTAACCAGAACGACTAGGCATAACGAGCAGAGAATTCTAGGTCAGAGATTTCCTAAGAGGACACAGCTTTGGATTGTGACAGGAAAGAGTACTAGCATTTGGGCAGGGGAAAAGTAGGAGAGTGTGCCTGAATGACGGAAACCAGGTACAAAGACCCTAAGGCAGAAGAGTGCATGGTTCTTCTGGGAAATTGGAGAGATGTCAGGACTCCCAGAGCATTGAGTTAAGGATGGGTAGGAAGGAGCTGGAACCAGGCTATCTGGTCATTCCAAAAATGTGTTTTTTCCTAAGTGCAATGGGGGAGGGTCATCAAAGACAACAAAGATGGGATGGTATGTTTAACATTTCAAAAGGCTCTTCTGTTCTTGAATTAACCAGTCATTTAATCAACTATAAATTTGTATTTACTACTTATACCCAAGTTTGGTGGTTCTCCAGTAAATATTATGTAGCAATTAAAGATTAGTCCTTATTAAAGACTTGTTGACTTATAATCAGCTTTAGGAATTCACTGAACATTTATTGAGCCACCTGATCTCTTTGAACCATTAGGATAGCTCTAGGGATATAGATATATAAAAGAAAGGAGTCTGTGAAGGAATTCACACCTGAAAGGGGAGAAAGGGAGCACAAAATATAATTAAAACTAGATTTAATTTGAATCATATTCTAATAGCCTACAGAATCAGAAGGGCTATAGCTCTGCCATAGCTCTGCTAAGGATAGAGATGCAAGAAGGAGGCAGGATATAACGAGAAGAGGACAGAGTCCCAAAGGAAGTGATGTTGAAATTGAATTTTTACAATTAAGGCTCTTAGATGTAAAAACCATGGACTAAACAGAGTGCAGTGAATGTCCTTCAGAGGCATGAAAAAGAAGTTATTTATTCACAACAATGATAAACACTTCAGTAGGCTAGATTTTAGAGAGAGTAGGTGAGAAAATAGAAGTAAATGAATCTAGATATGAAAGTAGTAGTGTAAAAGAGGAAAGAAACTGTGTCCTTGAAAAGAAATCTGTTTTATCTAGGAGGAAATAGGTATCACTGAGGGATTCTAAGTAGATACATGACATGATCAAATTTGCTTTTATAAAAACATAAATCTGGTGGTTAGAAAGAGATATGAGACTGTTATGATGGATGGAAATGGGGAGCCAGGAATGTGGTGGGGGACACAAATGAGGAGGAGAGAGGTGTGAGCAATGTCAGGTCTGAGAACAGGTCTTAGGAGAGGAAGAAAGGTAGAAGGAGCCAGAAGGAATCCAAAGTAAGTGGGAGAGTCATCAACTCTAATGCATTGTGTAGTTGATTTGGGAGAGCAAAGGATGAGTTCATCTGGGAATAAATTGGCTCAAGGCAAGTTTATACAGTTTTTTTCCCATAAAAGACCAGATAGCAAATATAGGCTTTTGTAAAGTCCAGCAGTCTCTGTCACAATTACTCAACTCTGTCTTTGTAGGGAGAAGGCAGTCATAGACAACATATAATGTAAGTGAATGGGCATGACTGCCTTTCAATATATGGGGAAGGATGGGTTTTATTTGGTCTACAGGTTGAAGTTTGCCAATCCCTGGTTTAAGACATCTGGGGAACATCAGATGCAGATGACTTACATATTTAGAAAAATAAATCTGAAATTCAAGAGGAGAGCTTAAATTTAGAGAACAATGTTTGAGAAAAGACAGTATATGGATTATAGGTTATTCACTGATAACCCAAATTCCAGCCAATAGAGGTAGTTTGTTGAGCCAGAAATGTACACACATGTTCAAACTTATGGTTGAATGCCTTTAGAAAAGGAAGAACTCTTTTCACCACACATTCTACTACTCTTTATTGTATCCTATCTACTGATTCACATTGCCATGTTACTTTTCCATTCCCTGTGGTCATTTGAATTTTCACCACCTAGTATTGATAATGGTTGAGTTGGAGAGTAGAATCGAAGGATGATTACCTCACAACTTAGAGAATACCAGCACTTAAGGGGGAAGTAGTACAAGAATCTACAAAGAAGTAATAGTCTTGGTTTGAAACAGAAGTGGTTTAAAGTAGTTTTGTTCTACCTAAGATTGTTAAGAAATAAATCACTTGAAGACTTCGGTCAAATGCCATCTTATTGTAAAGCCTTTGAAATCATATCAAAGTTTCCACTAATAAGAACCCCCACCTTCATTAGTTCCCTTGTCTCCATAAAAGTTAGCATTTGCTCCCATACAGCCTTTTATTGTATGTAGTTCTTGTCTTCCCATTCAGTTAATAAATCCCTTGAGGGCTGGGGCTGCTTGTTTCTTACACTTTAGTGTTGCCCATAAATCCCAACATAGTAATAAGTGCATCACAGATATTCAACAGAAAATTGTTGATTGGTTATGACTTGCTTTCAATATAGAATGAATACTAGGTGGTGCTTTAAGGAAATATCATATTTTCCTTTATGTTTAGGTTTCTGGAACATCCATTGCTTAGCCAGGTTTCCATCAGTAACTTGCCTGTCCTCCCTTTGCCTGCCCTCTCTATAGATTTATTTTCTTTTGGCAATCTCATGTAACTCTAGACCCAATCCATCCCACTACACATGGGGTTCCTGTCAAGTGTTCTATTTTCTCTGTGATAACTTCTCTTATTTCATACTTATTTATCCTAATGCATTGTCCTTTTGACCCAAAGAATTATCTAATGGTTTTCACAGGAGATGTGCTTAAAAGTAACCTTCCTCACTTTAACCATAATTGAGCACTGAATATATCTTCAACTGCTTTTCAAGAAAGAACTAATTCACTGCTAAATGGTTAAACAACTGAATCTCCACGGGAAAGCTGGTGAGATTAAATCCATGGGTTAAGGGCTTGACTGAACATCTCTGAGGAAGTCACTGCCTCAGACTCTGTGAAGTGCTTCCTGTCAGGCTCCCATCATCCCTCAGCACTTGGAATCATGCTGACTGACTCTCCATTAGGCACAAGACTTGGTGCAGAATGAGTTGGTGCTAAAAGGCTTCCATAAGGAAACTTTCAATGAAGTAATTCCCTTTGTTTTTAATAGTGCGTTTACCCTTTCTAGAGTATAAAGGTATCCCTTGCCTAATAAGCCCCCTTAGAAGTAGACTTTCATATCTAGTGGCATAAAAATTAGTGTACCTACTAGGAAGTTTACTTACCTTTATATAATTGTTTGATGCTCTTCAGAAATTCAAATTTGAGAATAGAAATCAGTGACTGCTACTTCAAGGAGTTGCTAACAAAATACTATTTCAGACCTTTTACCAATGAAGAGTAAAGGCATCTTCTTGCATAATAAGGTCTCTCTTACACAAAACACAAAACCACCCTTTTGGAACACAGCAACCCACTCAGGGTTTAACCAAAAAGACAATCTTCTTCTGAGTAATTTGTAAATCTAAAATATAACAGATGGAGAGACATATATTAATAAACATAAGCCTAGCCTTTCAAATAAATTCCCTTTAACTGTATGCCCACAGCAGCTCGTAACCTTCTGACATTCTTATCTCCTAAACTTTTTGTTTTCTATCCATCTGTTAAGTATTAAACGATGTCAATTCTGGCCTCACAATTCTAGCTCTGCCCCCATCAAACTAGACTAAATAGAACTAAATTCAATTACTACATTAAGATATATTCTCCCTTACTGAAAAACAAAATATCTCCTTTTCACTTTAAATCAAAAGGCATGCATGAGCTAAGTCTCTCCTGATAACTGTGGCTTCTAAGAAGCAGGAGGTAAAGTCAGAGGTACAGGAATTTCTTCTACGTACATTCTATGAAATTTTGTCTTGGATACTTAAATCTCTTCCTTCAAGAGGTTATCAAAGCTAACTTAGGAATGTGCCTATTTTGGCCACAATCACATCATGTGGAATCTCATATAGCAAAGGTGGTTTGTGCTTTGATACAGTTTGAAAAACCCCAACTGGACATCTTGGAATAAAAGCTGTGTTATAGAAGCATGTCATTGGTTTGGCCAATAAAATCTGAGAGTTGGTGCTCAGAAAGAAGAGGCAGAGGTGTTCACAGAGAGGATGGGAAGGGTGAATGTCAGCTCTCTTGAGCACCTATCTGCATGGTATGACCCAAGAGGAGTAGGGAAAAGATCCTGCTCAAGGCTCCCATACTATTTTACATACCCTGTCAAGAACCACTGAAGCCATTCCTCCATCCAGAAATAAGCTATGATTGTGGATTAGTGATAGTAATCTGACACATCCAATGCATACAATTCAGGGCCATTAAGCTGCCCCACATCAAGTCATGATAGAAGGTACGGTCCAACAGGGAAATTCCTTCATAGACTAGCAGGACTAGGTACTAGTTAGAGTAAGAGTGAATAGCATCCCATTGCTGGGAAGAAGACCAGAAACTCTTGCTTTTTCATTCAAAGTATGAGATCAGGATTTCTTTTAAATCCTACTTGTAAAATGAAAAGAATTGGACATGGCAGAAAATCATGGAAATAGCACATAAGTGTCAAAAGTTTGACAGTAAGGCAAAAGAAGAGCTAAGAGGTGCCTTAGACTGACCTTTAACTTCCTACCAGGTGACCCCCTCTCGCTTTTCTCTAGGCAGCCTCAGGTGTGTGAACTGCAAGCTGGAGCTCCAGCTGGGTTATGTGGAAACTTAAGAGATGTCTGCCTTTCCTGACCCCACCACCAGTTCCAGTACACTTCTGGGTGTAGATCACAAGAAATCTAATTTCTGTTGAGCTATGGGATACTGCTGCTCATGTGGCTTGGCTCTAATGATAAGATCCCATTGTGGAAGCCAAGCTGAGAGAAATCCTCTTGTGTGTAAATGCTCTTGGATGGGAAGCTCCAGCAAGGCTGCCCTTTTATGAGGAATCTATACCTCTAGGTCACCATCTACACATTTCTCAGGCCACTGGAGTCACCTTCAATATGGAACCTTGGACAACGGGTGCATGCAAAACCCAGATTGGGGGAGGTGCCCCTCCTTACTCACAAGCCGCAGGCACCCCCTGGGCTTCTGAATCCCCAGCCTCTTGATGGTGATCAGAGCACCAAGAAGGGACTAATTTAGAAACCAAACAATGTGGTAATTGCCCCTGGTCACCAGGTTGCCTTGCTTTTGGAGGGCCGCTGTTTCCGATTAGTGCGGCCTGGATCTGATGAGGACTAACAAAGTGTAACAAATGATCAAAGCGATAGTTACAACAGTGCGAGTGCCCAGTGATTGATCTGGATGACATAATAATGATAAGCAATGAGGTGAGGCAGGGGGTGGTCCCCTCCAGGTAAGGATGCAGTGGGTCCCGGACGGGTCAGGACTGCCCTGTGCATAGGGAAAAGAGGTCATAGCCTGGGGTCAGATGCACGTGGAAAGGAGAGAAGGAAGAAAGCATTCATACCGGAAGCCTCTGGACAGGAAAAAAACGGGTTAGCCAGTGGGTACGGGTAAGTCCTTTTTCAGAGACAGGGATAAAGATTGCTAGTCCTGAAATATTACTAACCCAACTATTAGGGTTATTATGAAAAAAGTCAGCTTTCAGTAAAAAATTTAAATACAAAGAGGTCTCATTTTAAAATTATTTTTAATAATCATGTTTTCTGAAGAGCAGAGGGATTGCCTCTGTAAAAAAGCAATAGAGGTAGGTTTCAAAGAAGCATTTGTCCACCCAAATTCTCAAAAGATAAATGGATAAGCAAGATGTGGCATAACATGCCATGGAATATTATTTAGCCTTAAAAATGAAACAAATTCTGGTACATGTTGCAACATGGATAGACCTTGAGAAAATTATGCTAAATGAAAGAAGCCAGCCACAAAAAGGAAAATATATAATTCTACTTCCATGAGGCATTCACAATAGTCAGATTAATAGTGTAGTGATAGGAGCTAGGAGGGAGGGGAAAAAGGGAGTTGTTATATAATGGGTATAAAATTTCGGTCTTACTATGTGAAAAAGTTCTGGGGATGGGTTTCTTAGTCACGTACCACATAAGCCCACTGCAGCCAATGATGGCCACATATATGATTGTGATATCAGAAGATTATATAGCCTAGTGCCATTTTAGCCATCTTGGTTTGTGTAAGAACATCACAAGAATTGCACAGTGACAAAATCTCCAGCAACCCATTTCTCAGAACATATCCCTCATTAGGTGACTCATGACTGTACTTAGCACTACTGCACTGCACTCCTAAAAATGATTAAGGTGGAAAATTTTATATTATACTTTTTACCATAATATAAAAAGTAGAGGCTAATAGACGAATTTAGGTAAAAATCCATTTTCAATAACATACTCTTCCTTGTTTTTAAAGTATTATGTGATAAATCTAATTTGAGCCTGCCTTTGGGGTTCAAGTATTATATGGAGTAGTAGTGCTCATAGCCTATTGACCTATGTGGCACCAGAATGATGAATATCTGTAGTTCTTATGTCTGTGCCTGGGAGGCTTTTTACTGTTTTAGTCATCAGGCTCTCCACTTTCCCCTTTCTGTGGACCAGTCTCTGGGCTTCTCTAAATTTGCTCAAAAATCTTAGACACATTAATCCGCAAGCTGCATTTTAAAAAACAGATAAAGAGATGCTAAGCAAATGCTCCTGCTAACCACCTGTGCTTTGAGACTTGGTCTTGGGCATTCCTGTTTTTCTTCTTCAAAGCCTGATGTGCTGTGCACTGCCCACCTCTCTCTGGTCTGCAAAGACAATGCTGCCAGCTCTAGAGCTGTGGACAGAGAAGGCAGCTTGCCTTGAGAAACAGCAGACACAGATATACTGACTCTAAGGTTCATTTCTGTTCAAGATTAAGAGATACTGTCACAAATTCATCTAAGAAAAGACTGACCATCTTGCTCAGCACAGAATCAATGCTATGAACATATATATAGAGAGACTTTCATGTTCCTCTACTTCTTATTCAATAAGGAAATAATGTAACTATGAAAAATGCTAATATTTTAAAAGAAGAAGGCCTACTCTCAAAAACATGTCTTAAGAGACACGCGGTGAAGAAAGATGCAATGTCTTCTGATTACTGACCCAATCCACCCATGGAGATGGAAGCAGAAATTTTCTTTTCAATTTCTTTTCTTTATTTTATTTTTTGTTAGTCAATGTTTGCAGTACATGACAGCATGCCTTGTGGGGAGTAGCTGGTACATGTACCTAACATATCTCAAATGTATTTTAATCCCCTTCACCTCATCGTGCTCTTCCTTCCCTCTATCTTTTAATCACCTTCCCATTTGAAAAAAATCTATTCTCTTTACTTCCAATTATCTATCTTTTATGTTATGCTTCATTTGTATTTCGGGTCTCTTATATGAGAGAGCCATGTGGTATTTAAGCTTGTGTGGCTGATTTATTTCACTTAACATTACGGTGTCAAGGTGCATCCATTTTCCTATAAATAACTCAAATTATTTTTTCTTTATGGCAAAATAGTACTCCATTGTGTTTAAATTTCACCTTTTCCTTATCCATTCATCTATTGATGGACATGTAGGCTGATTTCAAGATTTAACTATTATAAATTGTGCTGCTATAAACATGAGTATACCTGTACCACTGTAATATGGTGTCTTTAACTCTTTCAGGAAAATACTTAGAAGGGAAATAGCTGGATCAAATGGAATATCTAGTTTTAGTTTTCTGTGGACTCTCCATACTAATTTCCAGAGTGATTAGACTAGCTTTCATTTCCACTAACAATGTAGCAGTGTTCCTTTTCCCACAGCCTTGCTAGCATTTGTTCTTATTTGATTCCTTGATAATACCATTCTTTCTGGAGTAAGATGGAATCCCAGTGTTGTTTTACTTTGCGTTTTTCTAATGGCTAGTGACATTGACCATTTTTTCATATATTTATTGGCCATTTGTAGTTCTTATGAGAAGTGTATTCATTTTAGTAGCTGATTTTTTAATTAGGACTTTTATTTTGGAAGGTTTATTTTTTGAGTACTTCATACATTTTAGAAACTAGTCCTCTGTCCAAAGAATAGCTGGCAAAAATGTTTTCCCATTATGTAGATTATATCTTCACTCTTTTGGTTATTTCCTTTGCTGAGCAGAAGCTTTCTAACTTGATATGACCCCTTTTGTTGTTCTTGGTACTATTTTTTGTAGTATTGGTGTTCCATTTAGAAAGTCCTTGCCTACACCTATGTCTTCAAGAGTTACCTATTTTACCTTCCAGCAGATTCACTGCTTCTGTTTTAACAAATTAAGGTCTTTGAAACATTTTGATTTTAGTTTAGTACATGGTGAGAGACATGGGCTTTCATGGTAAGACTGGCTAAGGGTTTGTCTACTTTGTTTATTGTTTCAAAGAACAGGTTCTTAAAATTATTAATTCTATTACTTTTTTAGTCTCAATTTCATTGATTTATGCTCTGATCTTTATAATTTCCTTCCTTGTACTAGCTTTGAATTTGGATTGTTCTTGTCTTTTTTTAAGACCTTGAGGTGCATCATTAGACTATTTATTTGAACTCACTCTGTTTTTCTGATGTGGGTATTCATCGCTATAAATTTCCCTCATAAGAGTGCTTTCACTGTGTCGCAAAAGCTCTGCTGTGTTGTACTGGCATTTTGAGGCCCACCTGAAATCTACTGTCTTACTCAGCACAAGACTTAGAAACTCAGGTGTCTCATACTGGAGTTATTGAATGTGGCTTCTGCTGTAAGGCTTATGTATGTTCCTTGTACTTGTTTCCAGCTGGAGGCTGCAGATACAATGCAAGGGACAAAGTGAAGGAAAGGGAAGGAAGGAAGGGAGGAAGGAAGGAAGGAAGGAAGGAAGGAAGGAAGGAAGGAATAAAGACAGGGAGGAAGGTAAGAAAATGGACTGCTGTGTCCTGAGGAGCACAATTTCAGCTTCTCACCCCTTTATCTCACAGAATGGCCTCGCTCTTTGCCAGTGAACAGCCCAGTAGCTGCTCTTGGGGAAGTGGTATGGTCTGAGAGCTGAGAGTGGTGTGATGGGCAGGTATGAATCAACACTCTAGCTCTCACTAGCTTTGTGATGCTGTATGAGGTCCTCCTTCCTTCTAAGCCTCCTTTCCTCATCTTTGAAATGTCACTGGCTAGCTGCTTCCTGAACAAGTTTTCCAGAAGGGTCCACTAAAGCATAGCTGTGAAAAGATGCTGTGAAGTGTTAGGTCTCTGCACAAATGTGAGGCACTTCTTTGCTGACTACCATTTGGCAGATGCAAAACCTTGTAGTGTTGACACAATTGTCCTTATAGCACTTGGCAATTTGGACTTTGCTGACAAACAGTGGAAAGGTAGGGACATTTGCCTCTATCTTCAGTTTTAAAAAAAAAAATTAAAAGGTTTTTTCCACAAAACTAGCCAAGTGAGAGGAGCCCATGCTTGGCACATCTCGCTGTGCTTCCTGGCCCATTTTGCCTGAGCACCTTCTCAGGCTTCCCTGACCCCTCACTAACCTCCCTCTCCAGCCTTCTTTCAAAACAAACAAACAAGTAAGTAAACCACAATCCCTCCTGTTGGTAAACCAAGTGTAGTTCTCAGGAGACTGGTACAGCCTGACAAAAAGGCCATTGTGTGGGAGTGGCCTCTCTGGCATCTCTAGGTCTCATCTTGTCAGGGCTACAGCATTGATGCTACTCCTTAAATCAGGTGATACCAAACTTACTTGCAATCACCCAGGTCCCATGTCACCTCTGATATTAGTTTAGGAATTGCCCTAAATAGTCTTGCCTTATCACTCTTCTTCTGAAGCATCTTGGAAAATCATTAACAGTGACAAAGTATTTTCTAGAGTGCTGAAGTTTTTCTTCCCGGTGACTTTTAAGTCTCTCTGAGACTCCCTGATCTATCAGTGCCCAACTTTTGGAGCTCTAAGCATATTTAGCTTTAATAGTTCAACCACTTACATAGTTAACAGTAGAATTTAGACCTGGCTGCCTCCTCTCTCTCATCCCACAGATTGCCTAAGTGCCCTAGGTGATCAGACAAGACCAAAAATTATCTCTAGTTGTTTCCAGACAATACATGACATTCTTATTCTGCGTGAGAATCAGCATAACTTACATTGTGACAGAAGTCCCCAGGTCACTTGTGGGAGATTCCTGCAAGTTATGCTCCTTTGTGCACACCGTCTACCGGAAAATAAAACCATTTCAGAGCTGCACTGGGAATTCTTACTCCCTCTAGATCATTCCTGGGTGAGTACTTACAAGTTGATTTTCTCTTCTTTTCACAACTTAATTTTTTTTCAGACCTTTATAGATTTCCATCTTGGATTTTTATGCCAGAAAACAAGTGCCTTGGCCCAGAGCAGGTGACAACTGTTCATGGTAATACAGCGAACACAGATTCCTCCGCACCACTTTAGACTTGACAATTATTCTATATGGTGTTCTTTTTCTGTTTTAAGGAGTATCACCTTCCACAAGAATATCCTCTATGGAATCACCAAAAGATTCATTCATTTGTGAGAAGTTCCACTGATTTTCAGAAACTGTACAATCAGAATACAAATATTGTTGTTGACAGTTAATGCCATAGCAAGACTTTGATGAACCAAGTTTCCAAACTCTGTTAGAAAGAGACTCTGGGGTAAAGAAAGCTGAGGAGTATGTTAGATTTTCGTCACTGTGACAAAATGCCTGAGAAAATCAGCTTAATAGAGGAAAATATTTATGTTAGCTCACAGTTTCAGAGGTTTTAGTCCGTGGTCTGACTCAGTTGTTTGTTGTGTCTATGATAAGGCAGGACATCATGGCAGAGTTACTCACCTCCTAGCAGCTGGAAAACAAAGAGAGAGTAAAAGAGGTCAGAGTGCCCTATCTTCTTCAAGGCCATGCACCTGGTGATCTGACTTCTTCCTTCCATGAGGTCCCACCTCCTAAAAGGTCCACTGCTTCCCAATAGCATGGCAAGCTGGTGATCAAGCCTTTAACCCAGGGACAATGGGAGATATTTCAAACCCGACTCATGAAGGGGGAAGAAAAGAAAGTGAGAAAACAATGAATCCTACATTCATTCACACCTACTACATGCCAAGCACCTCCTATTCTCGACTTTGTATAATCTTCATGGTATTCCCATGAAGTAGGTATTGCTAAGCCCATTTTACAGATCTGCAGACTATGATTCAAAATCACACAGAATGTTGACTTTAATCTCAGTGGTTTTTCCATCAGCACATGTAGATCAGATTCCAAAATATTTTTCTTTCAATCAATCCATGATTCTTACAGTATGTACATTTTTCCTGTAATATATATTAAATTAATATATGATTATTAAGTTGAAGAGTGTTTATTTTTATGCCACCTCACAGTTCTGAAATTCTTCAGGAAATACCAAGTACAATTTAAAGAACAGCCTCACATGAAAGACTAACAGCTCTTGAGAACAAGAAAGGAACAGAGCACAAGATGAACCAGCCCTCCTGGGCAGTGTGTCCAAACCTGCCCAAGCTAACACTCAGTTTGGTATTTCTACAGGAGATATGAGGGTGTGTGTCTTAGTCACTTTTCTTGTTACTGGGACAAAATACCTGACACCCACAAAATAAAGGAGGAAAGGTTTATTTTTAGTCCATAGTTGGTGGTTCCATGGCAGGACAGCTTGGGAGAAGGACATCACAGAGGAGTAAGAGTTCATGGTGGGTCTGGCAGGAAGCAGTCAAACAGTGGGTCTTCCTTTTCTTTTATCCCATCCAGTCTACAAGCCTATGTGTTGGTGCCACCCACACCCAGGGTGGGCCCTCTCTTTATCCACACCCAGAAATATGCTAAACCAATCAGTAGACTACTCCAGCAATCATGCAAACTTACTCCATATTCACACACTCTGGATCCAGCCACTTCTGAAAAGCCCCACCTATGAGTGCACAAGGCTTTGGACAGACATCTAGATACAAGCCATAACAATGTGAATAGAAGCATCAAGCAGGTCAGGGGACAAGGAAGGAGCCACAAAGACCTAGAATCCAGGGGTATCAGCCTTCTGTCATTTCCTTTTGAAGCCTTATTTGATGGAAGTAATTGCATATGTTTATGGTGATACAGTGTCTTTGATACATGTGCACAATTGTAGTGAAGCTCATTTATTTTTGAGGTGGACTTAAGCAGTGATTGTCCAAATCAGATTCTTGTACCAGGGCTCATCTTTGATGAAATTTTCACTGATCTGGTTAAGGTTTTCACCTATCCTTTCTTAAAATAGACCTTTTTTTTGGAAATAGTCTGTAATCATGTCCCTTTGGAAATATATACTTGTCCCCTTATATTTTTATTTTAGAAAATAAAATGTAAACTATTTTATAATATAAAATATAAACTAAATATAAACTTGCTTTTCATTAGAGCCTTAGTTGGAAAAAATGGAAAGCTGTCAACCTATCTCTGTGCATATGTGAGAATGTTTCTTTAGGGTGCCCACACACAAACAAAAAAGAAGCCCATTCAAGGAAATGGGGAATATTAAATAAACCATGGTAGAGCTGCATGACAGAATTAGGCACAACAGTTTAAAAATAATGAAAAAGAGCTGCATTGATATAGAAAAGTCACAAAGATTTAGGAAAAATAAAGAAACCAAGCACAATTAATGTACTGTTTGATGCCTTGTATATAAACCAACATCCAGCATGAGTAATTCTATGTGGACGTCCATATGTATGCAAATGTGTAGTGAAAGATCTGGAAAAAGGCACTACAAAATGATTATGGCAGTACCTTCTTTGGAAGACAGTGAGATTAGGTGAATATCACCAGAGATTTCTGCTTCATCTGTATTATTTGACATTTTTTAAAATAAAAACAATGTATTTAGCAACTATATGTGCAATTATAAAATGAAAATTTCAAAGTCCTAAACCTTATGTCAGTCCTCACTTATTATGTTTATTACACTTATTATTTATTTTAATTTTACTAGTCTGTGAAAGCCAAGATCTGTGTATCACTGGGCTGGAAAGTCACTTTAATAATTATCACCATAATCATCACATATTTAAAAAGGCAGTATAAAAGCTAGTTTTGTATTTTAAGCACGATACCATTACTTTTTCACATGATGTAAGTGAATTAAAGTTTAATTCTTTGAAATTCAGTTTTGCACTATTTCATGTATAATAAGTGTTAACAAATTTTGTCTCTTACCACTATTCCTTTAAGATTTTCCAAAGCACCTAAGATTATCTTTCCCTTGTACATTTGCATTTGGAGAAACTGAGGCACTTATTTTTAAAAGGATGCCAATTCTACTTCATTGCAGCAGCACATGCATTCAATTTTGCATGGATAAACCATTGAATATACTTTGTGTGACTTTTCCCCTCATCATACTCTAAGCACCTCAGACCTCTGAAGCAAAGTCTGGCCATCAGCTCTGACACAGACTTCTGAAAAGGGCCCAATTCCAATTTTCAAACATTTGTCTCTTACATCATCGTCAGCACTGTACACTACACTTGGAATCAACATCAGGGTAAGCCTTGGGGAGAGATCAGGTTTGTAGAACTGGAAACTTTAGGCCAATACGGCGGCGGATCCTTGGACATTCAATCCAAACCTCTGGAGGGGGGGTGGGGATTGGGTTGGAGAGGGGGTAGTAGGCTGGCAGATCTATCCCAGAGATCAGCTTGCCCTGGAGCTGTTCCAGGCCCTGATGCAACCAATGGTCACGAGCTTGGTAAAGGACAAACATCTCTGCTGCTCACTGTGCATCAATCACTGACATTAGCCAGGCCTGGGCTGGGGGCCTGAATTCTTAATGCAGATAACCAATCACTTCCTTTTCCTGCAGCCTTTGGATTGTGACTGGTTGGGGGACTGTTTTGTTCCCTTAGACCTCAAACTGAGACCCTAAAACTCTGTTACATTGCCTCTTAGAAATCAACCAGAATTCCACCCTTTTTCTTTCTCCCTATTAACAAGTGTAAAGCAGATGTTAGCTGAGTCTCCTGGTTCTATAAAATCTAGGGAAGATCAGCACAGATATACATTCCTAACACTGTAGAAGCCCAAAGAGCTCACTAACAGTTCTGTAACTGGAATGTTAACAGGGATCAAGATGATGGATTTCTTTCTGATGCCCCGTCTACATTTGAAAACTGATCCCACCTTCTCCACAGCTCTGTGATCTCAGGCAAGCAGTGGAACATCTCTGTGCTTCAAGTTTCTCCTCCATGTAATAAATATGATAATACTATCTCACAGGACTATTACAAAGATTAAGGGAGAACATGCCTGTAGGGTACTTAGCATAGAACCAAATATAGTAATCATTTTATAAACAGTAGCTATTTTATTGGTGTCAGGAGAGGTCCTTGGTGACAAATAGCTGTGATAAAGCAGTAGCATCAAAAAATAATCCACCTTGTTTCCCAAAGTTCCGACCATAAAAGCCAGATAAGTGGAATTGACAGAGATTAAAGCCTGACATTTTACAGTTGAGGGTCTATTAGCAGAATTTCTATTACCAATCAGTTGGTAGTGAGCCTGGGGAATCACTCTTAAAACCATTTCCAGTTTTATACCAGCCTTTTTTTGACTCCTATAGGCTCCCTGTAATATTTGGTGAGAGGTAACACAAGCTCTTCCCCGTAGAAACCATAAGCTGGAGACTCAGTGGGTGTCCCATAGACATTCCTGGGCGGGTGTGTCTCCTTAACATTTATCCTTATATTCAGCAATTCCCTGTGCTCCCTTAATAGTGCCACATAATCTTCACTGTCAACTTGATTGGATCAATAGACTCCTGGAGAAGTGAATGGATCATGGTGACACCATACTCATTAGTGGACTAATCCACTGATATGCATAGGCAAATGTGGTATTAGAAGATGGGGCTAAGTTGGAGGAAGTGGGTCACTGGGGCGTATCATTGGAGTGTACATCTCTAGCTGGTGCCTTGTCTTTATGCTCTGTTTCCCAGCTGCCATGAAATTGGCAGCTTTGCTCCACCATGCCTGTCTGCCATGATATTCTTGCCTTGGAGCCAGGTAACCATGATCTGAAACTTCTGAAAACATGAACCAAAATAAATGTCTCTTCTTTGAATTTGTGGTTACCAGGTATTTTGTTCCTGAAATGAGGATGCTGACCAATTACACTCATTGAGACTCATGAGCACTGATTTGCCCCAGGACCCTCACAAGAGACCCTGAATGCCATGTCCTAACCTGTGCTTCTCCAAGTCAGACTTACTTTTCTAGTAAGAATCCAAAAACCATGTCCATTAACATTTGCCACTGTGCCCAAATACCTGAAAAATAACATCGTAAAGAGGAAAAGTTTATTCTGGGTCATGTTTTAGAAGTTTCAGTCCTTGGTCTGTTGGTTCCATTGCTGTGGGCCTGAGGCAAAACATCATGGCAGAGGTGCATGGTGGAGCAAAGCTCCTTACCTCATGGTAGCCAGGAAGTAGAGAGAGTCTGAGAGGAAGGACAGGGACTGGGTATAGTCTCCAAGGTCACAACCCCATTTGCTTCAACTAGTCCTCACCTCCTATTCATATCCCAATAATTACATCAATTTATGATCTCATCAATGGGCCAATCTACTTATGAAGTGAGAGCCTATATGATCCAATCACCTTCCAAAGCCCACCTCTGAACATATGAGTGTTTGGGGGAATATTTTAGGTCTAAGGCACAATATGATGTAAGAAGGAAAGGGACTGCTATTGCCAAGGTAAAAGATCTAACAGCAGCAATTAAAAATGATCTTTCATTTTCAAAGTTGCAAGACTCCAGTTAAAAAACAATGTTTCAGCTCTTGCTAATGTGGTGATACTCCCTCTAGAGTAGGGAAAGTTTCAATTGAGTCAGATGGATACTTCTCTTGCAGTTATGTCTTCCTGTACCTTTTGGATTTTAAACCATGGCATCACAGAGAGTAAGCCACTTAAATATTTGATAAGGGAATAAGCAGTCTCTAGGTAAACTTAAAATTACATTTCAAAAACCCTCTATGTATTCTCAGGGCACATTATTAACTAAGTATAATAACTGATAGCAATAGCACTATTAACTGCACATCAATGAATAGTATTTTGCATTGAGACTATGTAACAAGTTTCAATTATGTTTCTCAACTGTAGCTTATTTAAAAGAGAAACCAAAACTGAAAAAAGAAAATGGTCAGAGGAAATGAACTTGTTTTTGGAATTCCAGAAGTCTATAAAAATAAAATCACGAAGACAAAATTCATCTTTAATGATTTAAAAAACTTAGCTTCTTATCTCTCTCTGTTCTGGGCCCCGGTACCCTTGTAGGCCATGGGGGAGGGGTTAGTTGTCCAAGAAGCAGCCTCCTGGGGAGGGGTGCGGATAGGGTGTGAACAGTGGACTAAAATACTCACACATGTGTGCCTAGGTCATTTGTGCTATGTCAAGTAGAAAGGGAAGGGGAAAACTGTGGGGAGGGAAGGTTACACTTCAGCATAGGGCTCCACATTGACCAAAAATTCTAAATTTAAACACTCCTTTATGAACATGCGTTTGTCAATGGAGAAAGATTGAAGGTTTTACTTCGCAGTGCTTAGTAACTTTTAGAGATGAAAACTTATGGTATGTGGCCTTCATTTATTCTCTTGCCTCAGACATCACACAAGTTAGAAGCAACCCTGACACTGACCTGTTGAGATAGCATTTTACTACTTATGAAGCCCTTTCACACATGATGCCATCAAATCCACCCAACCACTCTGTTCTGCAGAAGAAAACAAAGACAGCACACAACGAAGTCCCAAGGGGGTTCAATGACATGTCCAAAATTACATGGGCATTAAGAAGTGTTAATCTACTACTTCCAGGCAAGAAGAACTCTGAATCTGTGGTAAGAAGTAAATCAGAAACACAATGGGATCATCACAATAGGGGATGGAGCTTGGGATTTTATATGAGCATCAAAGTAGAAAAGTCTGGGAAGCGTCCATGGCTGGCTGGTGGTTACACTGGTGATGGGCATACAGGGCAGACAGAGCAACCACGGAGTGCATGCAAGTGAAGGCCCAGGGACACTAAAGGGATTCAAACTCTGAATATCAAATTCATGGCTTCAATGTCATTGTCTTTGATTTACTAATTGTTAAACAAGTGGCTTAACAATGACTTAGCTGTTTACACTCCATATTTATACATTAGATTTAAAACTAATCAAGAAGCCAGACCCTGGGGTGACTGTCAAGGTAGCCTCTTATCCACTTCTTTCTCTCTTGCCTAGAAAAGTACAAAAGATGCAGGCTATACTACAAGGCCTCAAAGGAATAAAGCCTCCAGTCACCTGGAGGCAGTGCCACTCTACTCATCATGGACCACCTATTGAATTTGAGGACACCAAATGGAACTGTAGAGACTGATGTTCTCATAAGTCTCATGGGTCTAAGGCCTTTGGAGACCTTACAGAACTAAAGACAAAGATGTCTTATAAAGTAGAAGAAGGAATTGTATTGCTATTTGAATAAAACCAGTTAAACCTTTAGAAATAAATATTTTTCCTTTAGAAACTTTGGAACAAAAACCCACTTTGTTGGGTCAAGAAATGTCATAGACTTTAAAAGATTTCCCAAGATCAATGATATATTTTAAACCACTTTCTTTAGGCAAATCAGTCTTATAATGTGACAGAAGGAAACCTATGGAAGTCATTCCAGTGGGGGTCAAGGAGAAGATCATAGTGAAGAGTCAGGCAAATTCCTATTTTCATCAAATATAAGTCAGAATGTCTGGAGAGCCAGGCTCTAGACTGATGTCTTTGACATCACTTGCAGGATGGTTACGCCCACACAACCACTCCAATGCTCTAGCTCCAGTTAGAATCTACTTGTAAGTATTAGAAAACAAAACACTTGAGACAAGACGCTTTTAGAATGCTCTTTGTGGTTCACAGTTGATTGAAGATTTTTAATGTAAGTGATATGAGCAAGATTTTTTCCTGCAGTCTTGTATTCATCCTTCATTATCTTAAATAGCCACTGTTCTTTATGTTTCTTTCTTCTCCCCTCTGTCCATTAACTCCTTTACATTCTACTACTTTCTTCTCCACTTTAGATCCTTTTGATTTTCCAGAGAACTCTTTTCCCATTTTCTGGTGGTCATTTCTGGCTCACCATAGAATTACCAAAATTTTCTCTTGCCCCTGTTCTTCCCCATTTGAGATCTATATAGAGAGCTGAACTATACCCTATGTTTGAATGTTTCTTTAGTCAGAATGATCATTCCCATGTACTTCTACTTTATGGTTAGCTAATTCCAACCAAGAGCAGCTCCTCTGAGGCCACAGCTGTCATAGCCAGGCTCTAGACTGTTATAAACTGATGTGCCTCCTACAAAATTCTAAAGCTCTTTCTTAGAACTCTTAAGAAAATTTATGTTTGCCTTGTTCTTTGTGACAACATAGCTTCAATTGCTAGCTTTAATGAGGATCTCAAAGGCGTCTGATCTTTACTTCCATTCTTGGACGTCTCAGATCCCAAGCAGGCTTCGTTGGCCATTGGGCCTTTAATTGTGCAAAGACACCAGCTATTTGGGAGAAACAATGCTGAGTAATTTGAGGCTGGTGGTAGTGTTTCTTTCTTATGAAAGAATGTTTCTTATATTAGGATTAAGAGCAACCCCTTAAAGTAATACAGGGGTTTAAATACTATGACAAGGCTTTGCTAAGAAGGGAAGGGATCCCAGAAAAAGAAAAGCAGGTCTCCCAAATGTAGGGATGAGTTGAAAATTGTTATGCCCCACCCTGGGACACAGAGTGGAAAAAGAAGGCCACGTAAAAGAGGAAAACTGACTCCACTTCTAGCAGTAAATTAATCACATGTCAAACACCCCCAAAACTACAATTATTATGTAATAACAGCACATACTTCCTGATTGACGACTACATGGTACACTAAATGCAGATCACTTCAGTCCTAAAAATAAGATAGGTACAAACTTAGCACCAATTTTCTAGAGAAAAAGATTAAGTCTTGTCAGAGTTAGCACAAAGTCAGAGTGAAAAGATGGCAGAAGACTTTAACCTTTGGGTTCTGGCTTCACTGCCTAAGTTGGTGATCACTAACATCACTGAGTGAAGCAGGTTGAAACAAGGGTTGCTTGTAACATCTTCTTGGAGCAGATTGGGGTGAGGGGTTGGAGAGCAGCTCCCAGCAGAGAGCTGCTAGAACCAGGATGAGTGGGATCCTCATCCTCAGCCTTTCAAGGCTTAAATATAACAGCTGAGGAATCAGCAATGCTTGAAGCAGCAGTGAGGCACCCAGAGGAAAGGAAACTCCACACAAGAAGAGAGTGGGAAGTAGCTGCCTAGCTAGCATATTTGGAAGCCTTAATATCTAATCTTGACAGTGATAAGACTCTAATGTCTTTATTCTTCATCTTTGAATGTGGACTGCTTGTATCTTGTCTTCCCAGCTTCTTTGCATTTCAGAGAGGGCAGTACAGAGTTTTTCCCTTCATTAGCTCTCCCTAATGAAGACAACCCACACACACTTATTTGTTTACAGTTTAAGTATTCAACCATATTTTAGAAAGACGTTGGCTCTATGCATTCATTATATCTGCCTGCTAGGAATTGTTGCTTCAAAAAAAAAGTAATGGATCCTTTGACAATACTGCCTTAAAAATTATTCCAGGGTATGGATTTGTGTATCTGAGGAAGGACAGAAGTGTAAAGTTCATTGGGCACTTACTGTGAGTCAGGCACCATTCCCGCACACTGAAAACGTTAACTCATTTGGTCCTCCAATGATTGGGTAATGTAAGAGAAATGATTAATATGCATCATGAACAAATGCAAAATTGTAGGGTTCCAAATTTAGATGATGAATGAATCATGTGTGAGCCCAGGTCATTCTGGTTGTAAAACCCATTTCCCCCATATCCCCCATTTCCCTGAGTGATTTGTCTAGTAGAGAACAAATCTTTGTGGTTTAAAACTCCCTGCTTCCATAAGTCTCTATGGCCACTGTCTTTGGGCCTCCCTAAGTAACTTCCCAAATTCTCAGTTTCCTATTATGATGCTGAGGCTGCTTTCAGTGGTGCCGGGTAAGAGCAAATCTCAGCACCCTAAAATTGATGTTTACATGTGGCATATGAAAGAGGGACCAACAGCTCAGTGCCCTCTTTTCCATACTCGAATGTTGACATTCTTGGGGTATATTTTCAAGCACACTTTGCTGCCCAGCTATTCATTAGGTTTTTGAGAAGGTGCAGCAGCCCCTTCCCCTTTACATAAAGTAGTCTGCTGCCTGTCCTTACAGTGCCTTCTACCCTGAGTTAAAGAGTGCTTCAAGCATTCTTTCAAGCCTGGCCCACATCATACTGCAGAGCACCCTCAGGATTTGCCAAGGACACTGGAATTTTCTGTCCATAAAATTACATCATGGCAGTGGATCTCTCTCTGCGGTCCATCTGCTTTGACCTCAAGTGTTACAGTAAAAGAAAAAAAGTAGGACAATGAATAAACCAAAAGAAAAAGAGAACTCTCTCATTTTCAGGAAAACTCTGAGGAAACATTAAATTTAGTTCACTTGTCCTGTTTCTAACATCTTAACCAAAGAACTATAGGGAGCCTAATGGAACTTGCATTTTATGACCAGCTGGGTTGAAGACAGTGATACTCAGAGAGCCTGAGATGAGATGCTGCCAAATAAGCTTTCCACATTGGATGGAAAAGTGAAGGGGAGTCCCCAGTAATAAAGAACATCAAGAGGTTGCTCCTAGCAACCACCACCCAGACTTACCCTCTCCCTCCCGATCTCCCACCAGTGCCCTGTGACCTCCATCCATGACTTGTTCTTAGTTCAAGCAGCCTCAGTATAACTTCTGGACAGAGAGAAGACACTTGTTGGCACTTGTGTGCTCATGGGTATCTTCCCTTTGCCTCTGAGGGAGTGTTTTGCAAAGCAGTCACAGCAGGCAGGAATGATGGGTGAGGAGGAAAAAAGGCAGAATGTAAGAAGGGTCAGCTCAAAAAAAAAAAAAAAAAGAAGGGTCAGCTCTAGGTTTCTACTTACACAGAGCATTTCAGAAGTGAGGACTTGATTTATTTTTTGAAATTACTTCTCATTGCGTGGACTGCATTCTTTCAGCTGTAACGCTTCTTTGAGACCAAACCTCATGGGGCATGACTTTATAAGCATTACCCTGTGCTGCCACAACAAGGCCTTGTAAAAGGTTGTGGGTGGTGTGATGGGGCTTGGTGGAGTGCCCAAGAGTGAGGAGAACCCTATCCAAAGTGAATTAGGGTCCCGTGCCATAGTCATAACCAAAACCACCAGAGAGCTCAAATCACCAGTGACTTTAGGGCAACCCAGCACATTTTCATTTCTTTTTCTTTTCAAAAGTGATGAAGAGGTGGTGAGAATCTTGGAGGCAGGGAATGATGAGAAAGAATTATAAGAAAAAGTGCTTAATTAAAGCTATTCTAATGTAATGTCCTTATCTTTTTTTTCCCTCAGGTTCTGAAATTGAGTTGGATTGATAAACTGTAGTCACTATCTCACAGATCGGCCAACACTGCAGGTGACATGGTGACAGTGCTCTGTGAAAACCAGGCCCCAGTTGGTGAGCACCGTGACATGCCATTCCTCTCCCACAGGGGTCCTCTGGAGTCCCCTAGGGAGCTGTGCCCCATGCTGATGCTGGGTACTACCCTCAGAGATCCTGATGTCAGTGGAGCAGGCTGCAGCCTGGGCACCCAAACTGTAGAAAGATCCCTGCAGGGGTCTAATTACCACTCTGGAGAGCTTTCTCTGGGGAACAACCAGTAAGCACTGGCCCCCTTTTAAAGCATGGGTGAAGAGAGACAGGGTGAAGCAGAGGGACAAGCTCCTTCAGTTAACCCAGGCCCACGTTGTTGGCTCTGTCAACTGCAGAGTTGGAAGACCTCTGCTGCTCCTTCCAGCCTGCAATTCTGTAACTCTCAGGAACCCTTCTCAGCACCAGGCCCTGGTTTCTCAAGACTAGCTTTGCATGGCTTCATTTTTCCCCTTTAATCACATTTTCCCCCTTTTCTCAGTTCCTGCTCCATTTTCCACAACTCATTCAATGGGGCCTGTATATACCAAAGTCAGCTACCCACAGCTTGGCCAGGCTGTGGACCCACAGAAAGTCACACCAGCAGTTAAACTCGCCTCTCACAAGCTAAAGTCCCCTCAGCTCAAACAGAAAGTCTAATCTCTGTGGTAGCTCTAACAATTTTGTCTGGGGGCTTGTCACTTCCCTGGAGAACTCCCACAAGTGCTCAAGAGCCAGTTTGCTCTGATCACTTCATACTGAGCAAGGTTCCTTCTTTGCTGGAACTCCATTCTTCAAGTCTACCCAGAAGCCACGCAGTTTTACTATTGCCAGGGTGAGCTGTGAAAATAGCTCTGTTTAGGCAGGATGCTATCTGGGGAAGCAGCTGAGGCTGTCAGTCCTCCAGAGCAAGTGTGGAGCAGGGTTCACTCAAAAGTACAGACAGCATTTCTCCTCCATGGGCCTCTCTGGACCCCTAGGCAGTGCTCCTTACGCATGCAGAGCCACTAAGTCAACCCTAAAGGCAACTCTTTCATCTTCTAGCATCGCATTCTCCTGGAGGGAGATCAGAACCAATTCAAGGTTAGTGGGGTGTGACTGGATGAGAGACCGAATTTTTCTCCCTTCTCATCTTGTTCAATATAGATATATACATACACAAACAGATATATACACTAAACATAGGTAAATAGAAATGCATATTAGGGCACAGATATACCTACCTGTTGTATAGATAGTGCACAGATCTATGCAATGTACACATATAGTATTCCCTGCTTTATGATGTGTTAAGATCTATCCCTGACCACAAAACCCTCATAATTTAAAAGTATGGCCCTCACTTATCAAGAGTTCTTAAAAAGATGTTTTAGGAAAATAAAATAATCCTACCCTACATAAATAAAATGCAAACAAAGCTATTTATTGTGATGTTGAAAGAGAAGAAGAAAGTCCCTTAGTTCCAATGTTATAGAAAACCTTTTAAAATGATAGTATAAGCATTTTTAAGTAGGAAATAACACATGGTAAAATGCTTAGGGATTATGTGTTAGTCAGCTCTCCTATTGCTGGGACAAATTACCAGATGCCCACAATTTAAAGGAGAGAACTATTTGGCTTACAGTTTCAGAGGATTCCAGTTATGGTTGGGGGGCTCCAAGGCAGGAATATCATGGTAGAAGGGTGTCAGAGAAAACTCACCGAATGCAAGGTATCAGGGAAGCAGAGCAGGGGAACAATCCCAGACAGGAAAGGGCCAGGGATGTGATATAGTACCTAAGGTCATGCCTTCATGAACCACTCAGACAGTGTGTTTTAATAATCCCTTACTTAGGCATCTCTGAAGCCAATGAAATTGACAATTAAGCTGAGTTGTCACATCCCACCCCTTGCAAACTTGACACCGAAACACATCTTCTTAAACACAAGAAGACAATAATTGCATCTAAGATGATTCAGTATATTGCCTACAACCAAAAATGTAATCTCTTCATCAAAGACTCAACAGTTCCAGCTTTTCTTAAAACTTCAAGTCCAATCTCCTCTGAGACTCAAGGGAAGCCCTTAGTTGTGAACTTTAAAAAGTTGTAAAATTCAAAAAGCAAGTTACTTAATCCCCAAATCCAAAAGCATATGGTAAATATTACCATTCCAAAAGAGAGGAATGAGTGAATAGAAAAGGATTAAACCGAAGCAATACCAAAACCCAGGAGAGCAAACATTAAGTCCTAGAGCTCCATGTCTGGCATCTGGGGCACATGGTGGTAAGACATGAATTCAAGAAGGCTGGAGTGGCTCCACCTTTATGGCCTTGCTGGTTACTGCCCATATGGCCTCTCTCTTGGGCTGGCCTGACTCACAACCTGCAGATTTCCTCAGCAGACATCCCATATTCTTGATATCCCCAATTGCTTGGGGTCTCCACTGCACCTTTGGCTTCATGTCCACAGCTTCACACACTGCCCTCTTGGAGGCTTCTTGCCTAGATTCTCAGGCCCTCCTTTGAAATCTCTGTGGAAGTCACATTAACATTACAACTCTTGCATTTTGTTTGCCAGTAAAATCAGTATCATATGGATGATGTCAAGGTCTACTGCTAACACAAGCAGTAGCCAGGGTCCCTAGTACCATGGCTACAATGGCGTCTGAGTGCCTGGGTAGTTGAACACAGTGGAATGAATCCCAGGGAAACAATTTTCTAGTAGGGCCTTCTTAAGTAGGATTCCCAAGGACTGTTTTGTCAGATGAGAGGTTTATACTTTTACACACTCGATCCAGAGTTGTGTATAGTCTTGCTGCTTTCTGAGATACCCTCAAGTCATCCTTCTTCTTGTCTTTGTACAAAATATTTTGTTTCTTTTTAGTGATACTAATCTCTTCAGCAATCATATGTCCTTTAGTTACAACTTTACACATTGTTCCTTCTGGATCAATATTAAAGTTTTCAAAATTTCCTGCTCTGTTTTTCACCCTGACTATAAATCTGACTAAAAGCAGCCAGCAGTGCCCATGCCACAGCTTGAATATTGAGCTGTCTTGAAATTTCCTCCACTAGACTAATTAGCCCATAGCACTTACTCTCAGCCTTCCCACAAGGTCATAAGACATGAAAAAATGTACTTTTTTTCCCCACAGGGTGTAAAACACATGGTCTCAAAGTCTATATTCAATATAGTCTTTGCTTCCAACTGAACCCTCCTGAGTCTGGCCTTTACTGTCTATATTTCTATCAGCATTCTTGTTCTCTGATCTGACCAGAATCACCCATTAGGCTCTGCTTACAGCATTCTATGCTTATATAGGCTACTCCTCCCAAAAACCAATTCCAAAGGCTTCTGAATTTACATGGTTATTATATTCACAACCATAGCTCCATTCTCAGTCTAATTTTCTGTACTAGCTTTGCCATTGCTGGAATAAATTACCTGACACCCACAATTTAAAGGAAAAGAAGTTTGACTCATAGTTTCATTGGATTTAGAGCATGCTCAGCTGGCTCCAAGGCAGGAACATCATGGAGGAAGGGCACGATAGAGCAAAGCTGCTTAGTTCAAGGTGGCTGGGAAGCAGAATTGAGGAACAGCACTAGAAAGGAATTGGCCAAGGACCAAATATATGTAGTAGCCAAGGTCATGCTTTCATGACCCACCCAGACACACCTAGAAGTGTGCTTTACTAAGCCCCTAGACACCTCTCAAGCCAATCGAGTTTACAGTTAACCTTAACCACCACAATATATAATAATGTCCCAATTTAATAATTTAAGACCAAACCATAGAAAAAAGACTGGAAGGAAATATGTCAATATACAAAGTGGCCATTTTTAGATGGAAAATTAAAGTTGTTTTTTGTGTTTTCCTCTCCTCAAAATCTCTATAATATTCATTTGATAATTAACAAATAAAGACCACATATTTTTGTAATTTTTAAGTATGACAATCTCAGAGCAGGTATCATTTATTTCTACAAAGAAAAACTGCAAGCTGGGAAATCTAAGAGTATTGCTCCCCTGACTTCTGGGTGGGAATCTCACTGTGATTCCCTATCCCCATAGCAGCCAATACTTGCTGATCACATACTGAGCCACACAACCCAGAATTATAGGCTGGACTTTACTTATAGTTGTTTATTTATTCTTCTAAGTTGACTTTGGGGTAGACACTGTTTTTAGGGTTCATTGACAGCTGAGGAAACCACTGCTTGGAGAGATAGAATTGTCTTGGTGATAAGCTGTGGAGCTAGATCCAGAAACCCATACCCTCACTCCATCACTGTAGGATTCTAGTGGGCCCCTCCATGTTCTCTCCAAGAGAAATCAGCTTGACATTATAATCAAGATTGCTTCAAAAAAAAAAAAAAGATTGCTTCGAAGATGAAACTTATAAAGACTAGACAGCAATAGAAAAGAGTGACCAGGGAAAAGGCATCTCACAGGAAGGAGGATGAGGGCTGTGTTTGCTCCTGGCTCCCCAGGACAGGACCCCAGGTCCTTTTGCTAAGGTGCTATTTGCTGATCTGTGCGAGATGCCCTGCCTCCTGCCTCTCTTATTTAAGTAAGAGACTGAAGGAGGTGCACAAGTGTCTCCAGTCCCAAATAAGTGGCAAGTACTAAAATGCAAGTTTCTTTCCTAAGATCCTAAGTTCAAAACCATAAGCAAAATCACCCAGTGCAGAACAAGAATAAAAAGAGTCTCATTGCCATTGCCAGCTGGATGACACCCTGCAACCCCAAGAAACAACATTTCTCCTCCAATCAAGACAATCCAGGGTTCTCTGCAGCCTGAATTGACAGAGGCACAATACTCTCCTTTCCAGACATCCCCAGTTAATTTCTTTATTTTTCTGACCCACATTTTGAAGTCTTTCCAGGCTGATGGACTAAAGTGGAAATTACAACCCAGTCGGCTATGTCCAAAACAGATGCCATATAATCACAGTCATATTAATAAAGCTGGCAGCAGTGAATATGAAGAATTTGAGGGGAATGGAGGAGGGGGACACTAACAACTTCCAGAATGTGTCCTGCCTAGAAACAGGTTTCTCTGAGCTGTCCAAAGTTGGCGGTATTCTATCTAAAGTCCAAATAAATCCTTTTTTTATTTAATTTTTTTTTTTTTTTTTTTTTTTTACAGTTTGGATGAAGAGACCGGGTAGGGGAAGGGAACATTTGTGCCAATCTTTCTGGGCTTTGCAACACTCCAGGTCTTATTTATGCATGGGTTTCCAGCTGTGGATGACATAAGTCACTGAAAACTGGCACATCTTTCCATCCGCCAGCGCAGTGCAACCACAAGCTTGGCAAGCAGTTCATGTTGCCAGATGCCTCCACTCTTTCTTTAACTATGTATTCAAGGCACTCCACTTTTTTTTTTCTTGCTGGAAATACTTTCAAAGAAGAACACAATGTTTTAGGTTGCCTAGCCAAAGTTTAGCTGTACTTTTGCATCTTTGCCAAACTTCCTGTTTTTAGCAAAACAATTTATTATCATGCTGGTTCCTTAGACCCAAAAGGATTTGCAAGCACAAATAACTACTTGGTTTTTCTGTCTTTTCTGAGAAGAATCTCATTTGCTTTCCCGTAATTATCTTCTAGGTGCTAGAACAGAAATGTATTTAACCTTTGGGAGTGCTACCAAGGTGTAGAAAAGGTTTTAATTATTCAAACCTTTAGAGTCTGAACTTTAAAGAACTGACAATTATTTTTTGTGTGCAAGGAAAATAATTCTTTTCAGGTGGTTTGGCAAGATCACAGATCTGCTTCATGTTGAATTGTAGCAGCAAGTTTGGAGTGAATTTGAGTTTGGAGTCCAAGGTTATACTAAAGAGATTCGATTAATCAACAGCAATCAAAGAAAGCATTCAGTCAGACACTTTTATGAATACTTCATCTCTGATTACTAAGTCACACAGACACACTTTTGATACTATTCAAAAACAAAACAAAACTAAAACAGCATACTAAGAATGAACTTTACCTTTTTCCATTTCTCAGCCTACTAGCCTGACTGCTAACCTGTAAATAGATTGAGAAAAATTTTCAGTTTTCAACTAGATTAGACTGAAGTGGTTTTCTTCTATTAAAAATGGTAGATATAAATAGAATATATCTTATTTATAAGCAACACACAAGTACAGAGACATAATCATTTAGACAGGTTTTCCAGTAATGACCTATACTATAACAGCAACATAAGTGAGAGTATGGTCAATTCTTTAATGAAATGCATTTCTAGGGTAGAACATAATTCAACTTAGACCTGACCACACTTTCTCCAAGTCTTCAAAATTACTTCATAGTATCTGCAAAAGCCCTTGAGCTGATCATGTTGATTTCCTGTATGCTTTGAAGATCCTAGAATTCTTTGATGGTGACTTAGAAACCGCCATAAAAGTAACAGCTTCTTTTAAAACTAAGTGAGACATTTTAGAGGAAATGGTTAATATTAATGACAGAGTTCTGTGTAGACTGACAATACATCAGCATCAGCACTTTGTGACAAATGCATCTAACTTCAGCAAGAAACAGATCAGAAAGGGGCAAGTTCAGACTTTCCATTTATGAACTATTTTTCCACATTAAAACAGAAAAAAGACAGCATCTATTAGGTAAGTTAAAAGATCAATTGATTCATAGATAAGTGATAGCTAGGTAAACAGAAATGGAGATAGGGATGTGCACTTGTTCTATTTGTGTCTTCTTTTCCTTCATTTTCCTATTTTCCTCTCTCACTCTTCCATTTTCCTTCCCTCTCCCCTTTCCCCATCCCCCCTCCTCTTCCCTCTCCTTCCCCTCCTTCTTATTCAACTGTTGCTTTGACTATTGTGGCCGTTAGTTGACGGTCAACTTGAGTGGGAACGCCCTGGTGAACTGAGTTAGGGGATCTGGGAAAAGGAGAATAGGAGGGGAGGCTTTGTTCTCTTGGGCGGAGCTCCAGTCTTCCCAGGCTTCTGAGGATGGGTGTTATTCTATGGGGAGGAGCTCTGGTCCTCACCTTCACCTTGAGGGCATCTTCGGGCCTTGGCACAGACACTTAGGCTGGGAGCTCTGGTTTTTGCATTTGCCTTGGGCGTCCTCTCCTGGTTCTCGGCGCGGATTTTTGGACTTACAGCACTGGTCGTTCAGCCTGCCGGCGCAGACGCTCTTTCCAGCACACATCCTCCGGTCTTCCATCGTGGATTCCTTGGCCTCCTGACACTGCACCAGACATTGCCTGGGCTCGAGGCTTCTGGATGGACTTGTGCGGGACACTGCCGTAGGACTCAGGCCTCAGCTGCGTTTCTCCGATCTCTGGTGCACGGACAGATCTCTTGCACTCTCCTACATTTGACTCTGTGGGCAAATATTAGGAGCTACTCTTGTAAATTTCTGTGTCCTGCATTGAATCTGTTCTTTTGAAAAACGCTAAAACAAGATTTTTCTTGAGGAAAGTCTGCTCAAAACAAGAAAAAAGTCAAGTTAGCAATTCAATAGGCTAAAGCACATACATAGAGGAGAAAATTGAAAGGGAATATTTTCATAAGGAGTTCAATTCAATTCAAGCCCTCTCAGGCATTACCACTTAAGGATACAGCTATGGAAGGCAGCCCAACATTTCTTATAAACTTTTCTAAAGGTGAGAATGTGCCTTTATTATTTCCACATGGCCTGTATTTTTAGAGTTATTATTAACATTTAAACATAAACAATATCAGTGCTAAATATAGGATCAAAGAAATTCTGTTTCCATGTGGAGTTGCCGAAGAACAGAAGCATGGCTGGAAAGTACAAATTTCCTTTGAAGAAGATGTTGCTATCAATATTGCTTACTTAACAGTCTATTAATATTAAAATAAAGCGAACATACAATAAATGTGTGTGTTCATTATATCCTTCCTGGTGTGAAAAAGTTTCATTTGTCCAGACTTTACAAGAAAAAAATCAACTTCACAAACGAAGGCTTTAAGAGTCACTCACTTGTTTTTTTTAAAAATGAACATATTTAAAGTAATGTTAGAAGCCTGTGCTATTAGAATTTATTTCTACAAAGTTAACTCTATTTAATATCCTTGGCTCTAAGCTTAATTTGCTAAATCGTGCTGTTTTTGAAATTTATTGCAAAATTATTGTTCTCTCGGGAAATAATTATCATTCCTCTTATTTCCATGGCATTGCTTTCTTCTGCCTGTGAATTTAAGTAAAATGATTTAAAAAGCAACTCTGTGTTTTGTATAAGTATCTGTCAGGACAGGGTAATTCTGATATTATATTTGAATTTAAGAGGATGCATTTTGTAGACAAGTATCAAAATTGTCTGAATGAGAACAATAGGACATTAAAATTAGAAAGAATCCTAAGAAATCAGTGCATATATCTATTTATTTATATAACTCCTTATTGTAAAATGGATTCCAGGCAGCTTGGGAGGATACATAAAATAGAATTACATTACAAAAATTATAAGTGAACATAAATCGAAAAAGAAAACAGAGTAAAGGCATAAAATGGAACCAGGAATAGAGTTAAGATAAGCTCATAGACTTCTATAAATTAAGTATAAACTTGACTCAGTCTTTTTAGTTTGAAGGTAAAAATAAAACTTGCACAAGACTATCTGATTTGTGACTAAAGTCTTCAGAACGTTATCATAGAAGTTCAAAACATCTTACAAATTACTGTGATGTAAACAATGGTTTCTAGTTTTTTCCTTGGATGTTTTAGTGGTAAATGAGATGTTAGCCACATTATGTCTATTTTCAGTATTTTGGTAATGCATTCTGGTTCTTATTTGGGAAGTCACCTTTCCACCATTCTATATGAAGTCATCCTGTCCCTATTCCTCCCAACTCCCAGTTGGTGAGAATCTGACTCTATCCCACCCACCCATTGGCTCTTAAACTGAGTGATCAAAGCAGGAATAAATTGCCTTGTCTGATACCTCCCAGTGGCTGTGTGGTGCTGAGAAAGTGACTGGTTTGTGCTAAGGCCCTGGCTCTTTTCTATTTTAAGGCCTGCTTCTTCCATCTTCCCATCTATTCTTCAAGCCTTCTAATCATTCAGTGAATTTCTTTTTGGTTTGTGTAGGTTCTGTTGTTCACAATGAAAACAAAATGTGGGCTAAGCAACTTAGATGCAGATGGGTTAAATGATGTGTCTGGAGCCTATAGGAGATTTTAGATAGTTAAAAGCACGGAGGCCTGAGAATCTAATGCCTACTTTGCAACCCTTTAAATCCTACTTACTACAAATTGCATACAAAATAGAAATAGATACTGATGAAGAAAAGTTCTGTCCATAGCAATAATTTCTACCAAACAAATGCTATGTATCTCCTTTCATCATGAAAATGTTTAATATCTGTTTCTCTTCCCTGTACAGGCAGGCCCTGGGTGTATTTAGGAGAAAGTAGTGAGCAGCTCTTTCACCATCCACCCATTTTCAGTTTTATTAATATCACAAAATTTGCTATATGGTCTAATAATGTCTAATTTAAACATTATTAAATGCAACATGTGAGTAGTGCTTTATATGTTATACTTTTTGTACTGCTGATGAGAATTTTTTCTCCTTTTGAGAGTCTCAGACTGAAGGAGTATGGGATAAGAGCAACCGAGTATCCAGAATAGTCTGGAAGGCTTGTGAGCCCATGGGAGTTGTGCCCAGTGGTATCCTGGTAAATGTTTCACAATTGATATTCTAAAAATAAAAATAAAGCTATGGTTTTTGTTTTTAACTATCCATGGTACTCATGTAAGTACTCCTACCATGGCAAATGTCTGGCTATCAACATGATGTCACTGAACACAGAATTGGGAAGAGATATGCACAAAGCGCTCACAATCTGATACAAATGGGCTTTGGCCCAAGCCTTAATTCCTCTTCTCTGAGCCAGAAAAGGACCTCAAAGAACCAGCCACCCCACACTTTCATGTTCTTCATTTAGAAAGAGCATTTGAAACCTTTAAGGTGAGATTGATATCTGTAAATCAACAAATTAGCTAATTAGATAACTGATGGGTAATAGAAGTCTCTCTCTCTCCCCTCCTGTATCAGAATCTTCCTCTGAAACATTGGAGGGAACAGAAATGATTCATCATGAATAGACTGGCTGTATAAAGAGCACTCTTTAGTTTCCATTCAAGAGAATGTTTCCATTTAAAGACAAGGTAATCTGCTTTATCTATAAAAACAAATGAGTTGAAAAACATCTGTGCTTTTGTGAAGGAAAAAAAGTCACAATTCAAAGGCAACGTATCCTCAAGTGCAACATAAGCCAGAGTAATGTGATGGTGAGGAACATGGGACTACATCCAGCAATCTGGATTTGAACACAGATTCAGTTTCTTACCAGATTGCATATACCCTTAGACAAGTATCTTGAGTTTCAGCACCTCAGTTTGCTCCTTTGCATGATGAAAATAACTATAGGTTTCCATGTAGACTCAGAAAATATTAGGCAAGTAAAATACTTAAATTGGAGTCTGGTACACGGCAAGTTGTTACTGCCATTACACTCTGATTTTCTGATCTTCCCTTTTGCAGGACTCAATGTGTTTGGACTCCCTTTTCTAAGATTCAGCAGCAACCTATAGACTTCTTTTGCTCCAGAAAAAGGGTCTGGCATATGGACTATTTGAAGAAAGCCAGGCCTGGTAGGGTGCTTCCAATGGCCAGAAGGACATGATGACAGGCACTGATGAGGCATTCCTCCCCATCTCGTGGGAAATAATACAATCCTGGAACAGGTGCAGTCATGGGGCCCCAGGAAGGGATGACCAAGAGGATGAAACTTCCATTATCAGGATTTGGCTGAAAACAATCAGAACTCCATTTCCAATGGAAGTTGTAGCTGCTTACTCACTGAAATAACTTAAAGCATGTCATCACCATTCCTGGCCACAGGAATGGATCTTACCACAGAGAGGAGATTTGTTTTCTTCCTTAAAACCCTCAGAGTATTCTGCTTCAGTTCCCTGTAAGGGAAGTAGATATATTAAATATAAAAATGACCATAAAGTGAACATTAAGGTTGAGAAATGAGGTCTGAGGATGCCAGGAAATTCAAAAGTAAGTGTTCCCCCAGCACCTCTAATTCAACTATCTTTGCAGTAATGGCATCCTTTCCGATTTCTGAATGCTCTGCGGAGTTCCCATTTCCTATGGACTCTAGAGCCTTTGGCTAAACCAGGGGAGGGATGTTTGTGGTCCCTTTTTCTCCTTTCCACTTCTCTAGGTCATGAGAAAGTCCTGTCTAGGACCTTCTACCAAGCTCCCAAATAAGGCCAGGCATGGCAAAGCACTCTTAAGAATCCAGGGGAGCAGCTGGGCCCAAGGAATCTGGACCAGTCCCTTTCCCAGCTCCCCACCCCTGAGATGCAGAAGACTACTCCTGACTCTACACAGTAAATGTATCCATCCAGATATCCAGGATGCATTAGTGGTTCGACACAACTTATGTGCTCAGGCACCTCCAGGGTACATTAGTTGAAGTGGCTATGGCAGCTGGTTGCTCCTCTTCAGGCATAATTTATCTATTGCACTTTACTTAATGTGCAAAATTAAATTTATGCTGAATCTATGTGTATTACCTACTGTGCATGAGCAGCATGGAATATACCATAAAGCAAATCACCACCGAGTGGTGCTCTTAATTGCTAATGGCTTTCAACACACTTCATTGTGGTTTAACCCAACTTAGGATCCATTCTACATTGAGAATCTTGTTCATATCAAGGTTGAAAGTGCTTATTCCCAGGACCTTCTAAAGAATGAAGGCTAAAATGAGCAATGCTTTTAAATTAATCTTTCTGGAGCATATGATCTTTATATCACATATTCTGCAATTTTCACTAATATCAGGATCAATACAGTCACTACAAAGGGTATGAGTTTGCTAAAAAACTGGCAACTCAGTATGAAATATTTTAAAAGTAGAATATAGGAAATGACCCAAGACTCCATCCTAGTTTTGTTACTGCCAATCCATGGGACCCTCTTTGAGTGTTTGGTTCCATATGTTAAAATATAGTTATTGGGATCATTGATTTCTGTCCCTAACTAGGTAAAGAAAATCTATGCAACCAATTAGAGTGGCTTTTACACAAACAAGTCTCAAAAGAAGCTTTAAAAAAATCTGGTGTACTATGCACTTCATACACTATCACACATCTAAATTCACAGAGTAAAAATTAATTTCAGTTTGAAACCTGATTCCAAAAAGCAATTTAGTTGAGAAATCAAAAAGAGAAAGAATAAGTACATGGGCAAAGGAGAAACTTAAACACAATTATGTCTCCGCCAACAATAATTATTCAAAGTGTTTTCCATGTTCCTTGTAATTTTAAAGTATGCTTTGCACAACTAGAGTTCATTTCTCATGAAAAGAAAAGATTATTTGTTCTGCAATTTACATTTGTGCTGGAAAGTACCCATCTGTGGAAATGTCATATTCCTCCCTTAAAAATAATTTGTAACTTTCTTCACCTAAATGACAGTGGAAAGACAAGAAAACCAGCGATTATATTACTTCTTAGATGTCATTTTTACATGCTTTTCTGTAGGTGACAGCATAAAAATTTAGAAACTATACCAGGCTTATAAAGCACAGAATTTTTATAACAGAAGGAATTTCTGCTAGAAGAAGGCATAGTGGTAATTTTATTTGTTCTTTTCTTCCTTGATCTTTTTTTTTAAATGAAAATCAGGATAGCATTTTCCAAGAATTTTATTCCGACATTTGAAATGTTTTGTTCAGTTGTAGTGATTTTATGTGGTTTGTGGTTGAAAAACTAAATCCTAGATATTAATTTTTGGCATTCATACATAAATAAATACACATACATGAGTGTGTATTCTTTTCATTGACCTAGTGAATTATAATTATTTAAGTAAATATACATATAGAAATGAGTTTTCCCATTACTTCTGTTTTTTCTCATTACTTCTATTTTTGAATGCATAAATTCTTTTGTTTAACCAACTATTTAGTGTCGATAAATATACTCTTTGAAAATACTACTATATCTGGTTTATTTTTTATTTTTAATTAAAATTTAAATTTTATTAATACATGTTCATAGTACTTAATGATTACATTCATCATGGACAGTTACTGCTTGTACATAACACATCTTAATTCTTTTTATTTCTACTTCCTCTCCTCTTCCTCCAGCAAGATATGTTATTAACATTTAGATTATTTTATGCTTCTGGAAAAGATATGTAAAATCACATTTCACTCAGCAAGATATGTTAATTGAAAAGGCAATTGAAAATTTGCCAAATTTTTTATTAGGTCTTTTATTTGGAGGGGGTCTAATGTTTTTGAGTTCCTTATATATTTTTGATATTAGTCCTCTGTCCCAGGAGTAGTTGGAAAAATCTTTTTGCATTTTATAGGTTGTCTCTTCACTGCTGGCTGCTTCCTTTGCTGTGCAGAATCTTTTTAATTTGATATAATCCCTTTTGTTGATTCTTGGTATTTTTGGTGTGTAATTGGGTTTCTGTTCAGAAAAATTCTATATACCAATAAAAACAAAAAAAATTATTGAGCAATAAGTAGGTATAAGATTTTGATTTGGAAAACAATAAAAATGTGGTAACTGCCCTATAGGAGCAGGCACTTAAAAGACAAATATTGACATATATACAAGAAACTCTAATACAAAGTAAAAATTAATGTCTTAGATAAGGTAATGAGGTGAGCAGGCTATGCTGGGGCTGTGGGAGGCATGAAGGCTACATTGGAATCAGAGCTGGGTCTTAGAAAATGGGTAAAACATGGGCAGGAAGACAATTGGAAAGAGTGAAGATCACATCAGGCAGAACTATTCATTTGAAGAACAATCTGGATGAAAGAAAAGAAGATCAAGTATTCAACTATAAAGTTTCTAACATACACCCAAAGCTTCTGTCAGAGCCTGCACTTGCCTGGCTTATAATGAGGCTTTAAGCAGGCACACAAACAGCAGCTCTGTGCTCTTTTCTAGCCACAAGGACTTACTCAGATCTTCATGGTCACAAGTTTACTTTGCCAAGGAAGAAAAAATAATTTCCTTTGAAATCTACAAAGGTGGTAAGCTTTTACTCAGCAGTCTGTCCTTACTTTCCTTATTTTAGATGGCTTAATAGTAAGGGTGGTTAGAAGAAATGAGGTTACAGCTTTACTGGACAGTGGTCCAGTTCACTTTAAAAATTCCAAATGCGATACTATAGTAGGTATCTTTTGTAACCAAGTTCTTGCTAGAGTAAATCTTTGCTTTCCAAGAAATAAGAATTCTGCCCCCGCCCCCCATCAAGCGCTGTGAATTTGAGCCACAAAATAAAGTTGAAAGATATTGTCTTAATATTTGCATGATACAGATTTGAAAAATCAAGTAGATTTATTGTCTTAAAGCTTTGATGAAATTCTTCCACTTTCTTCTTTTCTATGACAGAATGCTTATTTACTAGATTGCCCCAGGCATGGTCTTCCCATCTCATTCAACACCAGAGTTTGTCAAAAGAGGTCACTAACCTCTTGGAATCTTTTGGAGATTGATAGAGGCTGGTAATCATTTCCCACAATGAGGTTATCTGCTATCTGCCAGGGTTGTTTTCCTGAATGATATCTGATCAAACTACCCTGGAGTCTCTGAAAGTACCAAGGAGGTCTCCACTAACTTTTTTCTCTGCTTTCTATCAATCAGCTCAAGCCAAGATAATACGAGATCCAGATATTTTTTGAGTGTCAACAGAGATGATGTTTGGGTCTACAATTAGAGAAATCTCCCTTATATTCTCTAACCTAGTTCATTATCCCAAATGGTCCCACTGATTTCTATTGTGTTATTCTTAATGTCACGCGCCAACAGCAGGAAGGCCAGCACATTCATATTCTTTCCTTTCTTTTTTTTTGATTCAGGCACATTATTTATTGAAATTCAAGTGATAAGCAAAGGAAATAAACTACCTTGGAATTCACTGTTGTCTGGTTCTCAGACCCAGTACAGGGAAACTTAAACTTCTAATCTCCAAAATGCAAATGGCTTTGAAAACTAGAAGCAGTGAAATTTCACTGGAGGAAATAAAGCACCCATAAATAGTAAAATGGAAAGTGTCCATGAAGAGCATTATTCTCGTACTTTCCATTCAGATATTCTGATATTATCCTTTTATAAAATTAAGGATTGAATTTCTTTTTCATTTTCCTTTAGATTCATAAACATTTCATGCCCAAATCCCTCCATTTAATATTTGACATTTTCCATATCCATTTGACTAAAACCAATCTACCAAATTCCTTTCCTGTTCCTAGACAGTGAGGAAGATTCAGCAGAGATCTAGGGCCTAATTCGTCTAAATCTGACCTGCAGTGTACCTCTCCCGGCATCAATCATTTTCCTAGATGATACAGGATAGCCACCAGCCACGAAGCAAACTTCTGGTTTTCCCACACAGAACCTATCCAGAGATCAGCAAGCACATTCCTGTCTCAACCCTTCACAGCAAATCATCACAATGCCTTTCATCAAGTTAATTATAGAACCAAGGGGCTGGCAAGGGAGCCCAAGACACCATCTCATCCATCCCCCTAGCCTTCTGGCACAGCCACATTTAAATCATCCCAGACAGATCGAAATCTATCCCATTTTAAAAGACTTCCAGAGGGGGAGATTCCACAAGCCTGGTCAGTCACCCACTCTGCTGTTTAACAACGCCTGTCAGAGAATTCCTCTTTATCTCCAGTTTAAATCTCACCCACTGCACTTCAAGCCAATTTCTTCTTGTTCTGTAAGTCAACCCTTCACATACCTGAACATCATTATTAGAGAATCTCTTCAACTTCTCTTCTCTGGGCTGATCAATCCCAATTCCTTTCACCTCTCCTCATAAATCTGACTTTCTAACTTTTAATGATCTCTGTGGCTTTGCACTGAACTCTGAGAAATGCAAAGATTAATTGGAGATATAGGTGACTGTGTGTTTGAGGCAGCAGTTCTCAAACTCTGCCCTTGGGACCTTGTGTACACTCAAACTGGAAGACTCCAAAGAGTCTTGGCTTGCTCAAAGAGGCATGGTTTTTGTAGGTTATATTTACTGATGATTGCTGTATTAAAGATTAAGCCAGGGAAATCTTTACGATCTGGGACTTGCAAGTATGCTGTCCATTATTCAACAGAGCAATGGTATCATCACCTCACAGAACCTCTAGAAGTTTCCATTATATGCTTGTGAGAGAATGAAAGTGAGAAGGTAAATAACAGATTTATTATAAAATAGTGTAGATTCTGAAGACCTCCTGAAGAGTCTCAGAGATCCCCCTGAGTCGAAGACCACATACTGAGACCCTCTGGTTTATGGGAAGCCTGGCTCTATTCTCCGAGTAGACCTGGATGTACAAGCAGTAGTCAAGAAGTTGAGCCTAAATTGGCCAAATCAAATCACACCACATTATAGAGCAAATTAAAACCATGAGCTACCAAAGCATCCATCCTATCTACCTTTGAAAAATAAGAGAGACCAAATTTGAGAAGAGTAAACTGATTATCATAATTTTAATGAGAATACATGGTAATGCCTGAGGAGATGGAGGCTACTGTTGTTTGTACCTTAATAGCAAAAGCAGATTCCTTGACATGTCCCTCTTAATTACATACGAAAGCATTCTGTTTATATATTATTGATTTGGGTGCAAATAAATTGCTTGTGCTTGAGCTCCTCAAATTCCTTGTGTTATCACAGCTTTCATAACTAAACCCAACCCTGTCTGTTAGATCCTCCTTGGGTCTGCCTATCACTGCCTACAAATGCTTCCAGGAAGGACTGTCCCCAGGGGAATGGGAATGTCCACATAAACTGCTGTTTCTGGCCTAATCCTAAGCTAAATCAGATGTTCAAATGCCTTCCCATGTCTTTCCACTCCTTTCCTCAAGTTTACATTGTTTTCTTGTGTACCTGAAACCCTCCTGCTTTTTCTCTACAACTTTGAGTTTTAGAATTGTTGGCCTAAGTCTTACTGAACATATTTATAAGACACTGTAGGTCTGTTTATCAAGCAGTGACTATTAGCTATTCCATATTTAAAATTCTGCTAATCACAGCCAGTTCATACCACAGAGGTATATGTCTTATTTTTATCTCTAGGGACTTGCAGTCTAGTTGGAGACAAAATAAAATAAAGCAAAACTCCCATAAAACAAAAGTACACTGTAAATAGTAGAATATAATTAAATTCTAAACTGCACAGCATGGACTAAGTATTATAGCAGTTGTCAGAATGAGTATCTTTATTAAGATGTGAAATGCACCACACAAATTCGATAACGGAAATATTTCTGTTGTGGTATAGGTGAATTTGAGTTGGAGCCTGGAAGATATTTCTTGGGAAACCTTGCATAGTCATTCTTACAAGCAGAACTGGGCCTGGTGTTTTCAGGGTCCAGAGCTAGAGCACAATTGGTTCCTTCCTCCTATCCCTTCACCAGCCTAAGGTCTGCCTCCATCTCCTTCCATCCTTGGCTCCCTTCTGGACAGGAAAGCCTTATATGTATGAATGGGGCACCCCAGTAAGCATACAAACAGTCCACAACACAGCCCTCAAAACAGCCACCCTTGGTACTACTTGGGCCTACCAGTGTACACATGCCAAGCCTGGTCATCCTTAATGAAGATGAATGAGGTACTGAGCAAAAGGCCACATAGGCCCTGGGAACAGGCTCAGTCCTTTTGGGAAGAAATCCCAGGTCTCTGGAAGCTGAGATGTCCTTGAAAAGCGATGGTCTAGTGCAGGCTCCAGGTGGGCCCTCCTCTTAAAGCCTTGAAGTTCTCTCCTTGGAGAAAGGAAAACACTTGGATTTGGGAAAAAGCAGGGTCTCTAAAGTGTGGGATCCAAAATAGGGAATCCAGATACTGAGATCTAACAAAGATCATTTTAAATAAAGGACTTATACTAGAAAAATCAAATCTTTTCTTTAAAATTTTTATTAGTGCATGGTTGCAATACATGAGCTTTACATTCGTCTTAGGGAGTAGGTGCATGTATATAACACAGTTTAATTCTTTTCTAATCTCCTTTCCCTTCCCATTTATTTTCCTCCACACATAAATCCCATTTTCCCATTTTCATTGTTGTTATCATTATTCCTAATTTATGTTTATGATATATCATGTTTAGATTCATTGTAGGTACATATTTGGTCTCTATACAGGACACATTTTAAATCTTACTTCCCCTCCTCATCTCCTTAGTCTTCTAGACGCTTTCACATTTACAAAAGATCTATCTCCTTGTTTCTTTCTATCCATCCTTTATTTTGCCTTACTCAAATGAGAGACACCACATGATATTTAAGCTTGTGTGTCTGATTTATTTCACTCAACATTATATTTTCCAGGTGCATGTGTATTTTCCTGCAAATGTATGGAATATATCTTTATTATACAGTAATTTCCATATGTAGAAATACAATATTTTCTTTATACATTTATTTATTGATGTGCATACAGGCTGCTTCCAGGATTTAGCTATTATGTGCTGCTATAAACATTGGTATGCGTGCACTGCTATTGTATGATGTCTTAGCTCTTTTGGGAAGATATCTAGAGAGGTCACACAGTATGTAAGCTTGTGTATCTTAGAAGGGGAATACCTGGGCCAAATGCAATTTCTAATTTTAGTTATTTGAGAACTCTCCATACTGATTTCCATAATGGTTGTACTAGTTTACATTCCCATCAACAATGTAGGAGGGTTTCATTTTCCACTGCAGCTGTGCCAGCATTTGTTATTCTTTGATTTTTTGATGATGGCCATTGTTTCTGTTGTAGAATGAAATCTAAGCATAATTTGAATTTATCTAATGGCCAGAGATGTTGAACATTTTCTTATAAGTTTGTTGGCCATTTATTTGTACTTCTGAGAAGTGTCTATTCATTTCATTTGCCCATTTCCTGACTGGCTCTTTCATTTTGGGTGATTTAATTTTGTTTGGAGTTCTTTATATAGTCTAGGTAGATATTAGTCCTCTGTCTAAGAAATAGCTGGCAGAATCTTTTTCCATTCTGTAGCTTTTCTTTTGACGCTACTAATAGTCTTCCTTGCTCGGCAGAAGGCTTTTGGTTTGATATAATCCCATTTGCTGATTCTAGCTGTTATTTCTTGTGCAATTGGGATTCTGATAAGAAAATCCTTGCCTACACCTATAACTTCAAGTGTTTTACATTTTTTTTATCTTCCAGTAAGTTCATTTTGATCATATTGATATTGATCATATCAACAGATGTAGAAATGGCTTTTGACAAAATCTACCATCATTTCATGATAAAAATCATAAGGAAAATAGGTATAGAAGAACCATACCTGAACTTGATAAAAGCTATTTGTGACAAACCAACAGCCAATGTCATATTAATGGAGAAAAACTGAAAGCATTCCATCGAAACATTAATTGAAAATTTTAGCCAGACCTCAATGCTAACCTTTCCTTATCCTTCTGCCTATGTATCCCTCCTTCCACAACTCCATCTAACTCCCCATTCTGAAGGCTGAAGTTGCTATACTGAAGAGTTTATTCACTATAAACATATGTTGGGTTGGTCCTCCATTTTGATTTAATTCACACAGTTAAAGGTGATAGATTAGTAACTACCAAAAATTGTCATTTACTAAGATGTACTTGATGCTATGGTGTTGCTGATTGCATCACTTGGGCTAAGGTGTTGTGATTGATCTAATCAGTTGTCCTTCCTGGTATAGTGAAAATGAGACAGCCTCAGAGTCATTAGAGACGCAAAACCTAAAGACCAGCTATATCTGGAAGACACCTCTGAGAAGCAATCATTCCATAAGGGTTCTAACTACAAGCAACAAAGATATTTACAATAAGAAACTTTGAAGTATCAACCCAGGAATTAAACCAAGGACAATACCAAAAACAAAAATGAGAAGACATTTAAGTAAGGCACCAACTCAGACTTCCACCCCACAAAAGGCAAATTCTGGGGGAAACGAGATGGAAAAGTCTGATAATCAACCACCTGGACACCCCAAACTGATAGCCAGGAAGTAACAAAACAGACGAATGAGGCTCTACAAAAATTCAAAACAGAAATAATTTCCTGGATAACTGCAGAGATAGTGAGCAGAATAAAAGACATGATTAGAGGCTCTAGAACAGAAACAGATAAAAAAAATAGATGAGCTCTGAAACGTGCTGGAAGCCATGAATGCCCAGCATAAGAAAGAAATGCAATTCATGAAACAGATTCAAACAGATATGCAGGAGATGAAAAAACTACATTGAAAGTATGCACAGAAGATTAAGGGAATGTGAAGATAGAATATCAGTTATAGAAGATAGGATTGTGCTTAAGGACCATGAGCACAGAGATTTCTTAAAAAGAGTAATGGACCATGAGAAATCAATCCAGCAGCTGCTAGATGATGCAAAGAAGAATAACATAAAACTGATAGGAGTCCACGAAAAAACAGGAAAAAGTTCAATTGACATAAAAAAAAAACTGTTCATAGAAGTAATAATAGAAAATGTCACAGACAGAGGTAGAGAATTGGACATACCAATAAGTGAGGCATATAGAAATCCAACTAGCCACAATAAAAAAAAAATCTATACCTAGGCATATAATAGTCAAAATCCCAGAAATCCAACAGAAGAACAAAATCCTACAAGCAGTTAGAGAAAAGAAACAAATCACCTACAAAGGACAGCCCATCAGAACCACAGCAGACTTGACAACACAAACCCTCAAGTCAAGGAGAGCCTGGAGTGAAGCATTTCAGGCCCTAAAAGAAAATAACTTCCAACCTAGACTGTTGTATCCTGCACAATTATCTTTCAAAATCAATGGGGAAATTAGATGCTTCCACGACAAAGAAAACCTGAGAAATTTCATGAACAGCAAACCAGCCCTCCAAACAATTCTAAACAATATCCTAGAAAAAGACAATGAAGGTCACAACTCCACGAGGCCCAATAGAGGGAAGCCACCAGGCAAGGAAAGAAACTAAAGGGAAAGGGGGAAAAATAAAAAATAAAAGAGCCAACAA
>NW_004624762.1:7234797-7252463 GCF_000247695.1 Heterocephalus glaber | reverse complement strand
CTCTTATCGGAGTAATTATTTCTGATTTCATTTTTCCCAGATCCTCTTTTGTTGCCAGTTCAGAGAGTCCAGGTGGTTGAGTATCAGTTTGTTCCTTCTCATTTCCCTTTGGGGTTGCTGCAGGTGATCCAGAAGTCTGGTTTTGAGGCTTGTTTATGTGTCTTCTCATTTCTATGGGGGGCAGGGTGCTTCTGGCACCCACGTGAACTCACCTTCTCTGCCCTAGGAGCTTGGGATGGAGGTGGGGGAGCTTCCTTCTGGGTGCTGGGACTGGCTGAGATTCTCTTATTGTCTATTTTTTATTTTTTTCTTTATTAATATATGAGAAACTATGCATTATTTAAGCTTATATGTCTGATTTATTTCATTTAACATTGTGAGCCTTCACTAGACACTGAATCTGCTGGTGTTTTGACCTCGGACTTCCCAGTCTCCAAAACCATAACCAGTAGATCTCTGTTGCTTATGAGTTACCCAGCCTAAGGTATTTTGTTATAGCAGCGCCTGTGGACTAAGACAATTGTATTCATCTCATATTTCACCCTAACAAGGGAAGCTATAAATGTGAATAGGCCACATAGAACCTCTCTTAGTAAAATAGTCATGCTGTCACAGAAATTGTAGTTTGTCTCTGAAGAGCCTTTGGGTAAGAATGCATACCAGATTTGTGAAACTCAGGGCAAAATGAAAATGCAGAACCAACTCTTTGCTCGAACATGAAGAATTTCAAGATGGTAGAAGGAGAGCATTAACAAGCACGGGACCCTGGACCCTGCATGACTACACAGTTTGGATGTCCTTTGAGGTCAGTCCAACCTCCACAAACTTCTTATGGAGAGCCACAAAAGGAACTGGGAAGTGTCTCTTTTTTGTCCCAAGGATCTGAGAGCACTTTATAAAGTGTTAAGGTTAGAAAAAAAATCTAAGTTCACAGTTACCTATCACCCTTTCCTTTCAGCACTGTTGGCAGCCAGTCATTTACAATGCAAACATTGTCTTTAGGCTCCCACAGGCAAGAAAGCTGAAACATGCAGATTCAGTAATATCCCTGTGCTAGATCCTTCAGCCACAGGTAGTGGATATCACGATTCCCAGTTACCACCCAAAGCTGCCTGTCCTTCTATTTAGTAAATCCTGGCAATTAAGCACATAAATATATGTTCTCTGGGTCAAGTGAGTTCTGCTTCATCATTGGCACTGGTTTTTAACTAGAAATAATATCATCACATAGTGACAATATCAAAGGAAAACCTAGACATGTAGCTGGATGACTTTCTTTTATATGATGAGATACCTCCCTAACTCTGTTAAATATTCTTTGTTGTACTCTGAACTTAACACTAACATTGATATAGTAAGAAAAATCCCACTTACACATATTCTGGCTTCTCTCAAAAGCAAATGGCTAAGCAGAAAAAGATTTTACCTCTTTGTTTCTAATTTGTCAACCAACATGTTTAAACTACTTACAAGTCTCAAAAATGAAGAAAGCATGAATTTAGGAGTCGTTCTAAGCTTGTTCATTTTGAATGTTCCTTTCCATGGCAATAAGTAAAGCTTTCCTGATTCAAATGCAATTATGAAGTTTTCTGTGGGTGCAGGTGTATGAGGTTTAGTGACACGAATACACAAGAACAAACCAAAGATGATCACGGGACAAAAACATTCATATCCATCATGCTGAGCCATCTCCACTTATGTATATTTTAAAGTACACCACTGATCTCAGATGAATATTAGCTACAGGTGCATGGATATTCTATTTTTCTGTATGTTTGAAATTTTTCATAATAAAATTCAATTTTAAAGAGTAAAGCAGACAAAATAAAATCATCAATTTTGCTTTTGCTTTTTAGATAGCAATATCTCTTCCAGAAAATAGAAGACAAAGGAATGACAGAATAAAACTTACGGCATCAGGGAGCTCAAAATGACTGTGTCCCTTTTTTTCTTCCTTGCCAGTAAAGAGCACAGGATCCCATATGCAAGTGAGCCACTGCTTCCTGCCAGGCCACACCTTCCCTTTGCATAGACCAGAATTTGCGAGGCAAGAATTTCACTTAACTTTATTCACAATTGACAAATACTGTCTTAAGATCATCTTCCAGGTTCTGACCTGAGTAAAATGGAAAAAGTAACAAAAGAAAAGAAGAGGGACCATTACTTTTTTTTTGTTTTTTTTTTGGTACGGGGAATTGAACTTGGGTCCTTGAGCTTGCGCAGCAGGCAGCGAAACCACTGAGCTAAATCCCTGGCCCAGGGACCAATACTTTTTGAGCTGTTTTGCTAGCCATGCTTTCAGTGAGGTACCTGGCTCACAGTATTGTAAGTTACTCTTTTATTTTCCCCAGAACTTGAAGCTTAAGAAACATTGCATACTCCTGGATAGACATATGTTTGGGTTTGAGGCAGAGCAGTGAGGAGGCTGGGAAGGAGCCATTTGTCCTAGGGCTCACATTCATGAAAGCCTCCAATTTGGACTTTTGATCTTCTCTTCAAATGAATTTAAACATATGGTCATTGTATTTCTGTGTGTTTTACAATTATTAGTTTGTTAAAAGTAAATATTTAGAATATACCATAGTTATCATAGTTATTTATCCATATTTTGAGCTTGCTTGCTTTTTAATATACCAAGGATCTCAAAAGAAAACAACAAACAAAGAAAAGAACAACAGAAAGCAAGTGCCCCGGGCCACTTTCTGCCTCTAAGCCTGCTTGGAGAAAAGAGCTGATTTTCTCCATAAATAGAGGTCACTAAAATTTTCTTCTCTTTGCCTCTACTGCTTCCTTCTGAAGTTTGTCATTTTTCCTGCTTTCTTAGGGTTACAGGTCTCTTTCAAAATAAGCAACAGGAAAATATATGAAGTGATCATGGCAACTATGTTATAGTAAAAAAAGGAGGAGGAGGAGAAGAAAGGGGAGAGGGGGAGGAGGAGGAGAAAAACAGGAAGAGGAAGAGGAAGAAGAGGAAGAAAATAAAGAAAGAAAGAAGAAAGAAAGAAAGAAAGAAAGAAAGAAAGAAAGAAAGAAAGAAAGAAAGAAAGAAAAAGTTACTCTTGGAAAACTGAGTGATGTTAGGAAAAAATAATTGTTGAAATTTCAGAGAACAAATGATACCTTACTAAGAGGCTTGACGAGGAGGATGGCTGAGTAACTGTACCTTACATGTGTTCTGTGACATGAGTGTCCAACTGCAAGCTTCCCAGACCCCATTTCTTTAGGGCTGTTCTGAGGTCACAGCCTGCATCTTTCATAGGTCTGCCCCTGCTTCCTTCCTTTACCCACTGAATGCCTCTTTTGCTTCCCAAGTCTCTTGTAGTCTTCCAGGCAGTATCAGAGTGAATGCATTCATTTTGATAAATCCAATTTCTAATTTTCACAGATTAGTAGACAAAAGGCTGAGGAAGAATTAAGAATCTATGTATTACCAAGTAAGTCACATTCCAATTTTGTTTAATTAAGTTTTCCTTCTATTACAAGAGCTGTAATCTCTCTAATGATATATAGTCAGTCTTGCTGAGGAAAATGGTCAGGAATTCAAGGGAGTCCAATTAGTTTCAAAGCTCTAATTGCAATGCTTTGTAAATCCCCGAAAGGGATACAAATGGTTTAGTATTAATCTCAGGGGGCCATTCCTGGAAGTGCATCCTGGAATGTCCTCACATGGAGAAGTCAAAGAGCTGAGCTGTGGTTAAAATTCAGAAGGCAGCAAGCACAATCAATCCAGATAGTATCTTTTCTCCATCCAGAGGTGTGAGCTGTAAAGCTGTGGTCCTAACAGTGGTGCACCCAAGCCAAGTGCCCAGTTTCTGGAGTGTGATCTTCAACGTCCAGTATTGGCCTTGGGAATCAACCCAACTTCAAAATTTGAAGAGATTCTTGGCACTTAATTGGGGCCCCTTTGGTATTGTATTATGACAAAATTATAAAACTGTTATAAAGATAAATTCAAAGGCCTATTTCATGTTCCCACATAGTTTTTTAATTGATTTAAATAAAAGACACCTGAAATTGTTGTCAGTATGTTTGGAATAAAGTAGGCCATAGATTAATTATGTCAGTATCAAAATGCCCCCCCAGTCTTGATCAAATCTAAGATCAGGGATGCATTTGTATAATTGACACTGAGTTAAAAAAATAATAATGGAAATCACCCTCCACCACCGCTGAGTTTTGGTTCTCAGATTAGTAGCTGAGTGAGTTGATGTGGAAATGTTCCTTATTATCACAGTTTTATTGCCTACCTCAGTACATCTGTTCCAAAATTCATATTGAAATGGCCAGACACTTCAATAAACCAGTATGTCTTGAAATTTTCATATAGTTCCCATTGCACTAAAATCTGGATGGAAAGCTTGTACTTTTAAAATTTATGGTCACACAGACTGAGCAACATCTGGATAGCTTTGCTCTATTGCTTTTCCTGTTCTTTTAGATTTGGACACAAGCTATGATGTGCACGAAAGGCCCACAAACCTTGTGTGTGGCAGGTGTGAGTTCAGGCTGACAAAGACCTAATATTATGTTCATATAATATTATGTTCAGTTCACTTTGATAAAGCTTTTTACAAAGCACATGGAGCACTGCTTCTGACTTTTACCAAAGAGTATAGCTAACAAGAAAGACAACAGAGAAGGGAAGGGGACTTATCTTTTTTAGAAATTGGAGAGATGGAATTTGTTATCTAAACTAGAGTCCTTGAATTAATTATCTCTCCTCACATTCCTTGTTAGTTTGCACAAGACCGATGTGTGTGTGTGTGTGTGTGTGTGTGTGTGTATGTTTACATAAGAGCAATATCTAACATATGGGGAGAAACAGCATCCAGAGTTCCCGACTACAAGACTCCCTTTCCAATTTGATCAATCTCCACACTACATTCTGGAATTTCCTTTTCAGCTGTTTCTATCAGTGATAGATAAAGCAAAAGGGGAAGAGAAGATGGAAAAATTAGAAGCAAAGAAGGAAAAAAGTGTTGGTATAGTGCATGTGGGCAAATGTAACTAAATACTTACTGATGACAATGTCTTAGCTCCTATGAATCTTTATAACACTCACTGTAAAAGCTGCTGAAATCTCCTCTTCCATGAAGCATTATTAAAAGTCCTATTGGAATTGCCTTGCATTGGTGCTCTGCTTTGGATCTGAGATAGGTAAAATGCTCTTTTGCAAGAATAGGTTAGATCAATCTGAATTTTCAACCTGACCTTCCCCTCACCCCTAATAACTTCCTGGTTTCTTGGTCACAGAGTGATTTATGACCAAGAACAAAGAATGATGTGTCTATCCCAGCAGAAGGGAAGCTAAAAAACTTATTAAAGGAGGGGGGTGTGCAGAAGGAAAGAAAGGGGAAGGGGCCAAAAAGAAAATACTAGTTTCAGAATGGAGCGCCTCAGCTTCCTGGGTGCTGTAATTACCTCATCACTGAAGAAATAAAATGTGGGATGCCATTTTATAAAAAATCAATATTTTAAACAATCTGAAGAGCTCTCATAATTTTAAATCATGCTACAATGCCTATGTTCAGAGCTCTGATCACCTTCAAATAGGAGGACTCCAATAATTTTCAATTGTTCTTCACTGGAAAGGAGCCAAGCCACCCTTCCCTTCCAAATGGAAGTAATCTTAAAACTATGAAGCACACCAATAATTTTAAAGAGCCCTTTTCCCATTCCTTGTGGTTTTATGCCCCATCTTTGTCTTTTCTCAACATATCTTAAGGCAATGATTTTTCCACTTTTAAATTAATTGTTTTAATTCACAATTGCCAATTGACCCTTGGTAACAACGGATTCTCATGTGTCTTTTTCTTAAATAAGTAAAGATACCTTTTTCAGATTAATGGTAAAAAAAAAAAACTATAGGACTTTACTTAGGAATCCCTTTTGTAGATATTTCTATTTAGCACATGAAAAAATAATGTAAATTTAATGAATAAAGATTTGATTATTTCTGACCTACAGTTCCATAAGGAATACAATTTTGTATTGAATTCTGGTCTCATTTACAAAGACCTTCCATAATTAAAATGCCTCAATCTTCTTCAAATTAGAAAAACAAATTGTTACATATCATAAGTAGGCGCTATCCCGTTTAATGACAGTCACTCGGATGATTTATGACACACATTATTTTATATCAAAGTAAAATGAAATAGGCATTACCAAAGGTAATCTCTGTAATGTCTGGAAAGGGATCAGAAACCTCAGTGCAACAATGAACACGGTATTTAAAATGCAAAACCCAAAGACATTATTATGGTTTTGATTTCTTACGGCACAGCTTTGCCTGATCAGTTATATTACCAGTGCTGCACAAAGGGTGTTTGCGTATGAATGCCGCTAAGATAACAGGCGGGAAAAATGAAATATAAAGTCAATTTTCATGCAGAAATTGTTATCAAAGGAATGATAAAGTAAAACTGTATAATCACAAGAAAAAAAACAATTGATGAAGAACAATCTAAAATAGACCAAGCTGACTATGTCTGATTCTGGCTTTTAAACCCTTATCCCATTAAAATATGTCATAAAGTGTTAAGATAATATCCAAACAAATCCAACTAGAGCTCTATATTGATTATTATTTAGACACTGCCTTCCATGATCTCTCTTTGCCAATAGAATTGAGCAGCAGCTTAAGTGTGCATCTCAGGAAAGGGGATGAGTTTTCATCAAGCTCAGACTCCTCACTGAAATGAGAAAGAAATAATTGGGAGTTTTAAAACTCATAAGTTGCTTCCATGTACAATGAAATCACCAGGCACTGAGGGGAGAAGAAATGCATACACTTGTGTGCATGTGCAGACAACCCCCCGCCCGACACACACACACAAACAGATGCAACAAAATTCTTTTAGCATGAAAAAGTGAAAAGTCATAACGGTGAGGAGCATTGACCTCCTAGACTTTGCCTTTCTGGAATAAGAAATAAAGTCCAAACCTATTCTGTACTGAAGGGCTACCCGTTAGAAGAAAGGTCTCCCTACTAGAATGTTGTTTGCCATGTAGTTTGCAAGCAGAAAGGTGGCTCTTTCTAATTCTTCTTAAGACAGTTTGCTTGGGGCCTCAGAAATTAAACAGAGAACAGCAGGGAAGGGGTTTACTATTTAATGCTCTTGGCTGTAATTTTTAATTAGCTATGAGGAAGATGAAGGCAGGTTCAGACAGGGATGAATAGAAAGCTTTGGAAGAAATATGGTTTTCTGCAAAGAGCCCATGGAGATTACAGGAAAAACCCGGGACACCGGAGAGGTTCTCAGCACAGAAGGACTCCCAAGCCACTTCCTCACATCCCTTGGGCAAATCTAAACCTAGTTGTTGGAAAGCTTGGGATTTAATTGGATTTCCTAAAAGATATCATGTCTCAGGCTCAGATACTTGTGACTAAAAAAAAAAGACAAAGACAAAGATGCTGAGAGAACAGATATGGCTGACCCCAGGGTCTCTGAGCCTCTTGATGTGTTTACACACACCTCCACACTTACGGGACAGTTCCAGGGAAGACAGGGGCAATTCCACTATGGTTTGGTTACTGAGAACCTTGACCTATTGCTTATTCTCTAATGACAAGACTTGGTAAGATAGTGGGAAAAGGCAGAGAGGAAAATAACACAAAACACTGGAGATGCCAGAAGGTCAAGGGTCTATGCCTCTGTAAATAGTGAATCAGATCAAATGAACTCAAAGGCAGACCTGCTGAAAACCCTGAATAAAGACCTATTCCTGGAAGATGGAGCAGAGAAACTATTATCAGCATAGACTTGGAGTCTTGAGGTGATTTTAAGCAATAAGAAATGTGGAAAAATTATTGAAATATTGAAAAAATATTGAAACCAAGAAGACTCTAGTACTTTTAATACTTGGAAAAATTGAAGCTGTGAGTTCTCTAATTTTTATTATTCATATCTTCATATTCCTCAGTACTGGCCACATTCAGTCACTGATGAGTCACTTTTAACTTTATCTCCATCTAATCAGAAATAAGATCTTGTCTATAGACTCCCAGTCACCTCCTGTCCATCCTCCTCCCCAACCCTACTGTCTAGGTCCAACCTCATTGTCTAGGATCAAGTCTTCTTTGTCTGTCTCTGGAAATTTATCTTTGCATTTCAGATTGTACCCTGACCTCTACCCTGTCTCTCACCCTCCCTTAACCCATCATTTCCAATGTGAACAGAGGGGATTTTTCTGAAAGTTCATCCTATTACATACAAATTCTAATTTAGTAGGCTCAGGTGAGATTCAGGAAGCATGTGTTTTATTTTGTTAACTTCTTATGAAAACTTCTAAATCAAGGGTGAAAAATACAAGAATTCAATCGCCTGAAGCTTGTCTTCAAAGTTCACCAACCATAAACTTTTCCCTATATTCATGCTATCTTATTTTTCAGAAGCTCTCTTTAGTTTTTGTCTTTTTTTCCCCAGGACTATTTGAAGGTAAATCCTAGACACTGTATCCTTAGAAATATAATAATACTTCCTTAATACTGTTAATTTCAAAAGTCCATCCCAGTATGAGTTCTATTGCTCTATAAGATAAGGTTGAAACTGCCTAGTAAGGCAAGAAGGGCTCTGAGTGATCCAGACCCACTTCCCCTCTACCCTCTTTTCTTAGGGTTCAGCCACCCAGCTTGCTTCCTACACTTCAGCCATTCTTGTCACCTTTTGGCTCCTCTAAGGTTCAGTGTTATATCTCACTTCTGTGCCTTCACTTTATCATCCCCTCCACCTGTATGGAACATCGTTCCTCCTTTGCTCAAAACCTTTTCTTTGTGCAGGCTGTCCTGTCTTCTGGCCAAACAGAATTAACTATATATTTTCTTCTGTTACATTCAATTTTGTCCTTCAGGTCAAAAGGTCCTCTTCACCTTGCAAAAGCCACTCTGAACCAAGAGCCCCCGGAACAGTTCAAGATCATAGGCTTTCAATATACACTGTCCAATTGTGATTCTATTATGATCTAACACTTAGGACTTAAGTATAAAAGCTAGACTTGGAGTGTAATAACTTTTAGTTAGGGTGGCCATGTAATTTATTATCTGATTTAATACCTAAAAGGAAAGAGCACTATTAATAATCAGTCAGAACATAAATGCCTGGGATTGTGCTGTGAGTAGCCATATGGCCATATGATCAGGCTATTCTTTTAGCTGTATGTTCTCAAAGGATGAGTGAATTATTTGTAACCAGGAAACTTCCCCTCTCAAGGACTGGCCATCTTTAGGGAGGATCAGACCACACCCATCTGGTTTTGTAGGGAATAGCCTCAGCACCCACCACTCCATAATAGGCTGGAGCAGTAAATGAAGGGCACAAGACTACCATCACACATATTGAAAACAACTACCAGAAATATATTCTCTCTCCAGAATGGACAAGACTAGTTCAATGTTCTGAGGTCCTACAGGATGCTAGAAGAATTTCACCTCCTCTGGAGTAACCAGAAAGTGTAACCCCTATGTCTTCTCTTTGGTAGGGATCTACCCTTTCTTCCTATTGAATGTCCAGGGAATAGGAGAAGGCAATACATATTTCTTACCATTCACAGTAATTCCTTGTCTCTGAGCCAAGGCCAAAGGAAACAAAGAACAGGATCCTGGATCTATATCTGTAACCATGCCTCCCTTTGACAATGTAAATCTGGTCTCCTCCTTTTTTCCATTAATGAAATTCTCTGAATAATCTAAGTCCAGGTTTCCATCTAAAGTGTACTTTCATCTTACTTAAGTCCTTTTTATTGCTTAAAGGTCTGGTAGGATTATTCCTATTCTTCTCAATAGGATGTAAGTCAAAAAGCAAGAAAGCAAGGGGAGTAGCTTAGTTCTCTGACAGAGTGTGGGTATGATAAACTGTACAATGTTATCTAAAATGGATTCAGAATGAAGTGTGGTGGTGCATGCCTGTGATTCCAGTACTCTGGGTGGCTGAGTCAGGAGGATTGCAAATTGAGCCTAATCTGGGCAATTTAGCAAGACCTTGTCTCAAAATTTAAAATTTAGTTGCTTTTCTTGTTGCTGGTACAAAATACCTGAAACCCAAAGTTAAAGGAGGAAAGATTTATTTCAGCATGCAGTTTTCAGAGGCTGGCTCCAAGGCAGGTTAACATGGCAGGGGGACATCATGGAGGAGAAACAGTCCATGGCAGAACAGGCAGGAGGAAGCAAGTGGCAAAAGCAAGTCATCTTTCCCCTTTTATCCCATCCAGGCTACAAGCCTTTGGGTGGTTTCTCCCACACTTACAGTGGGCCTTCCCATTATCCACATCCAGAACTATATTAAAACAATAAATGGAAACACATTTAATCTCAGAATCACATGCCCTAGATCCAGTCAGTTCAAAAAGCCTCATCTATGAGCATGTGAGGCTTTGGGGGAACATCTTGATACAAGCCATAATAGTTGAGAATGTAGCTCAGAGCAAAGGCCCCGGTTCAATCTCCAATAACCCCATCTCTTTCTTTCTTTCTCTCTCTCTGTCCCTCTCTCTCTGGATTCATATAGTCTTCAATTTGACACAAATCCCATTGCCTCACATGACACTAAACTAAAAGCAAATAACAACTTTGTACTGAACTATTACTGATATTTTGGTTTGTGTTTCAATTTTTCTTTTTTACAGGTTTGAATGAGATGATTTGTAATAATCTTGTGGCTATTTTGTGATGACAAAAATAGACTGATGTTTTTGCTGGGGGACATTTTAATAATTTTTATTTGTTTATTTCTTTGAGACTCTAGTTTTAGTGGCTAGATGTCAAACAAACTCCTGCTTCTGAATCTCAAGGAATAATCTCTATGGCACTGTATAAAATCACTTAAAAAATAACTTTTCATGGCAGGAAATACGGGCAGAGAGAGGATGGATCACCAGCATCAAAATACAGTTAGGTGGAAGAAATAAGTTCTAGTCCTCTGCAGTGCAGTGGGGTGAATAGAGTTTATTATATATTTTACTATAACTGAAAGAGAGAAGCTCCAAACACAAAGTAATGATAAGGACATAGAAACATCAATTGCCCTGATGTATCAGTTTTTGGTAATGTATCAAGTTATTACACTGTATCTCATAAATATGTACAACAAAATGATTTAAAATAAATAATGTCCTTATAGGAATTTCGAACACATACAGAATAAACCATATATTTTGATGAACTCCCATGGATCCCTCCTTCCTTCAACAATTCTTATTCTTTCGTTCTCCTGTCCATCTTCAATTGATTTCCACTTTCACTCCATGATTATTTCACAGTTTTGTAGGTATGATTTATAGACACTGGAATGCACACATCCTAATGGTAAAATTTCTATAAATAGATATATCCATAGCATTGCTTTTAAAAAATATAAAAATCAAGAAATGAAAGTTCCTCTACCCAGGGCCCCATGAATAACTGTAGTTTTCTGTGTGACCTTTTCAATAATTTTCCTTTGATAGAGTTACACCAACATATATCTATATCTATATAGATATATTTAAAGGGATTTCATCAGTATATGTTTCTTTATAGGACAGTTCATATTGCTTTACCTCATTTTAATGGCCATGTAGTGTTACCTTAATAGAAGTATACTGATTAATTATTCTCCTACTGTGTAGAGTTAGATTGCTTTCTACGTTTTGCTATCACAAACAGTGGGGTGATGAATATTATGTATATGTATCTTTAAGTATAGTTGTTATTATTCCTATAGGGCTGAGTCCAGAAATGGCTCTAGATCATTTTAGTGCTAAACTATGAGGCCATCTTTTCCTTCAAAAGAAAATGTTCAAAAGACTCTTCCATGAGAGTCTTTTGGTTCTACAAATTTTGTGTCACAAGGTAAATATTACAGAACTGCCTTCTTCAGAGTGTGTACATCTCTGAACAAGTAAACATTGTATGCTTTTGAAGCTGATGTGATCACAAGGAATGACAGAATCAAAGACATACACAGTCTAAGGGAAGGTAAAGACGTTTCACCTTATGTATCAAGTCTGACCAACTGCCAGTATTTTCTTGGCCTATTGGGTTGAGAAGAATTTAGCGACACAACCAGGCTCAGATATTAAGTTACAGTTGGTGAGCAATAACTGCCCAGATTTATGTGAGAAGAATTATGGTCAAATTTTGATCATCCTTGGTGTAAAATAACGAGACTTCAATTTTAATAATACTTTTATTACAAAATTTTTTTTAAACAATGAGAAAGTATCAATCAATACTTCATTTTTTGGGCTGTTTGAAAATTTACCCAGTGAAGGTTTTAGGGTAGAACTATCCTATTCTGAAAGAGGGCATATATGGAAAAATGAGCTTGACTCATGGGTGAGTCTTACCTCAAGTTCCACTTTTGAATTTTAGTCTTCTTTTAATCAAAAATAAATCCATGCTCTGAACATCCCGGTCACATTGGTGACCAGGATAAGGATGGAGTCTGAAATTGATCAGTTCTGGGTTACCTACATATTAAAAGTTAAATTGGGCTGGGGATTTAGCTCGGTGGCACAGTGCCTGCCTCACAAGTGCAAGGTCCTGAGTTTGAACTCTGGTACAAAAAAAAAAGAGTTAAATAAATCAGTGGCCTCCAGGAAGTTTATAGTCTAAGCAACCACTAGCAGGACTATTCAATAGAGTCTGAGAAACCTCATCCAAAAAATGGTATGAGAAAAAGCAGAGAAACGCTTTGATTAGGATTCCAAGATCTCAGAATGGCTCTTTGCTCTTGGGATAGGTGTTAAGCTCTAATAATGGCTGAATTTCATTGTAAGGATAGAGATGAGGATCCAAGTGTACCTGGAAATTTGAGAAAGTCAACCTCAATCAAAAGCTCCAAGTCAAAAATTGCTGCTTTGAGAAAGGTGGTACAAGATAACTTGTCTTCTACCAACCAAACATGGATTGCCTTGTGACACTGGAATAGAGGAATTCATTGTGTGTGCTAGCATAAGTTTAGCCTTCTGCTTGGGAAATATTTTACTACTAAATCTGAAGGGAAGGGCATCTAAAGATTTTGTTTAAGTTAAAGAATTAGATCTTTTTATTTTTGACAAACTAAATCATGGCACACCTCCTTTGATTTTCTACCCAGGGATCAGAGCACATGTCACTGTAAGGGTTGACAGAAGCCAGCTCTCTGGGGGTGGGAGGTGGGGCAATAGAAAACATGGATAAGAAATACTAAGTCTCCTCCTTCTCAAAGTCAGTTTGGAAATATTTGTATTAGCCTAGATAAGTTCTGCTAGAAAACTTGAACTCATTAGTGCTTGCCAGGCTAAATTATTTCTCCTGTACATTCATAATCTTCTAACTTAGGAGTCAGGGAAGAAAGACCAATGGGCTAACATGAATCTTCTGCCTGGTTTTGTATATGCTGCACACTGAGAGTGGGTTTTACATTTCAAGTGATTGAAAAGCAAAGCAAAAGAATGTTATTTCATTCTGTTAAAATTATATGGAATTTAAATTTCAGTGTCTAAGATAAAGTTAAATCAGAACACAATCACACACATTCATTTACATTTTGTTTATCATTGCTTCTGTGCTACTGTGGTCCAGACTTGAGAGGCTGCCACAGAGACAAAGTGATCTTGAAAGCCAAAATATTTCTTATCTCTTTAGGGAAAAATTTCACTAGCTCTTGTTCTAATGCAACTGGCCCATGCACAAAGACATAATGGCCAAGTAAGGCAGGGTTGGATTTGGGATATCACATAGAATCCCCTTGCTCAAACTGTTTTCCCCAGGGCTCACAAATGTTAATCCACTAGTCCTTTCTCTGCTGCAGGATTCTAGAAATGTAGTGATATACCTTCTTACTCTCACATAACATTAAAGTGTTTCCATAGAGATAGGCACCTCTCTGGACGCAGTTAGAGGGTCCTGGCTCACGCAGAACTTGTAGATCCAGGCCGCCCCCTGGCAGCAATCGACTGGATCCCCCCCGCCCTGTGCTCCTCTGGCCTCTTGGCTGTACTGATACCTGGTTCCACACTACAAAGATACAGAGGACACTGGACCACCAGACCACTGCACTGGGTAAGTGGAGCGATCATCACCTCCCATTGGAATCGGGACTATTTTCAGGGGAAGGGCAGCTGGAACCTCGAGTACAACCCTGCAGAGTTTAACCCTACAGGAGGGCAGGGAGCTCAACTTGGGACTTGCAGCCAGAAATCCGCCCGAATCTCATGGGTCTATGACTGGCTTACTGAGACTCATTGAATTATATCTGGACACTGCTACCCACGTTGTCTATTGTGACAACAGAGACATAACCTGAAAGAGGCCCTTCATTTTTATTTTTATTTTTTATTTCCAAAATTACTATTATTGGTTTGTTTCTTTTTCCACTTTTTTTTCTTTTTTTCCTTTTATCTTTAATTTTTTTCTTTTCTCCTATCTTTGCAAATTTTTGTTTTTCTCTCCTTTTTTTTCTTCTTTCTCTTCTCTTTCCTTACTCTCTTTCTTACACTCACTCTCTTGCTATCCCATATTGTTCATCTTCCTTTTTGTCCCTGTTCTGGCCCTCATTTGGAGTTGTTTATTTTTCTATTATTCTCTCCTTCCTTCTTGCCTGTGTCCTCTGGCTTCACTGCTAACCTTACCCTATCTTGCTGCCCATCTGTCCCTCCCTCCCCAACTCCTTCTAACTCCCCATCCTGAAGGGTAAAGTGTTATACTGAAGAATTTACTCATTATAAACATATGTTGGGTTGGTCCTTGACCTTGATTTAATTCACACAGTTAAAGGTGATAGATCAATAACTACCACAAAATGTTATTTTCTAAGATGTACTTGATGCAATGGTGTTGCTGATTGTATCACTTGGGCTAAGGTGTTGTTATTGATCTAGTCTGTGATCCTTCCTAGTATAATGATAATGAGATAACCTCAGAGTCATTAGAGACTCAAAAGTTAAAGACCAGCTATATCTGGGAGTCCCCTCTGAGGAATCATTCCATAAGGGTTCTAATTACAAGCAAAAAAGATACTTACAATAAGCAATTTCAAAGTATCAACCCAGGAGTTAAACCAAGGACATTACCAAAAAGAAAAATGAGAAGACATTTCAGCAAGGCACAAACTCAGACTTCCACCCCACCAAGGGTAAACCCTGGGGGAAATGAGGTGGAAAAGTCCAATAACCAACCACCTGGACACCCTGAACTGATAGCACAGGAAGTAACAAAACAGATGAATGAGGCCCTAGAAAAATTCAAAGAGAAATAATCTCCCAGATATCTGCAGAGATGGTGAGCAGCTTGAAAAACATGATTAGAAGCTCAAGAACAGAAACAGATAAAAAAAAAATAGATGAGCTCAGAAACATGCTGGAAGCCATAAATATCGAGCATAAGAAATGGAAACCATGATCGCCCAACATAAGAAAGAAATGGAATCCATGAAACAGATTCAAACAAATATTCAGGACATTAAAAACTCCACTGAAAGTATCCACAGCAGATTAAGGGAATCTGAAGATAGAATATCAGATATAGAAGACAGGATTACGGTTAAAGACCAAGAAAACAGAAATTTCTTAAAAATAGCAAGGGACCACGAGAAATCAATCCAGCAGCTGCTAGATGATGGAAAGAAGAATAACATAAGACTGATAGGAGTCCATGAAAAAACAAGAGAAAGCACAATTGACATAAAAAAACCTGTTCACAGAAGTAATAGTGGAAAACTTCCCAGAGGTAGGGAATTGGACATACAAAAAGTGAGGTACATAGAAGTCCAACTAGCCATGATAAAACAAACTACATCTAGACATATAATAGTCAAGATCCCAGAAACCCAACAGAAGAAAAAATCCTACAAGCAGTTAGAGAAAAGAAACAAATCACCTACAAAGGAAAGCCCATCAGAATCACAGCAGACTTCTCAACACAAACTGTAAAGTCAAGGAGAGCCTGGAGTGAAGTATTTCAAGCCCTAAAAGAAAATAATTTCCAACCTAGACTGTTGTATCCTGCAAAATCATCTTTCAAAATTGATGGGGAAATTAGATACTTCCACAACAAAGAAAACCTGAGAAATTTCATGAACACCAAACCAGCACTCCAAACAATTCTAAACAATATCCTATAAAAAGACCATGAGGGTCACAACTCCATGAGGCCCAACAGAAGTGGAACCACCAGGCAATGTAAGACACTAAAGGGAAAGGGGAAAAAAGAAATAAAACAGCCAACAAAAGTAAAACATCATGACAAGGACGAATCAATATCTATCAAATGTAACCATCAAAGTTAATGGCCTCAATTCACCAATCAAAAGAAATATACTGGCAGAATGGATTAAGAAACAAAATCCAACAATATGCTGTATTCAAGATACACACCTAACTCAAAAAGAAATGCATGGACTGAAAGTAAAAGGATGGAAAACAGTTCTCAACACCAAAGGAACGCAGAAAAAAGCAGGGGTAGCAATTTTATTTGCAGACAAAGTAGATTTCAAACCAAAAGTAATTAAGAAAGACAAAGATGGTCACTACATCCTTGTGAAGAGAACAATCCAAGAGGCAGAGATGACAATCCTAAATATATATGCACCAAATACGAATGCCCCCAACTATACAAAACAAATATTAATGGACATGAAAAACCAAATAAACACTAACACAATTGTAATGGGGGACCTCAAAACTGCACTATCACAAATAGACAGATAATCTAGACAAAAAATTAACAAAGAAATTCTAGAACTGAACCAAGCCATTGAACAAATGGACTTAATAGATGTTTACAAAGTGTTCCACCCCACAAAATCGGAATACAGATTCTTTTCAGCTGCACATGGGTCAATCTCCAGAATAGACCACATGCTAGCTCATAGGACATGTCTAAGTAAATGTAAAAGAATTGAAGTTACCCCCTGTATTTTATCAGACCATAGTGGAATAAAATTGGAGATCAATAACATAACAAACCAGAAAACTCCTACAAACACATGGAAACTGAATAACATCCTCTTGAGCAACCAATGGGTCACAGAAGAAATTAAAGAAGAAATTAAACAGTTTCTACAAATAAATGAAAATCCCACTACAACGTATAGGAATCCATGGGACACGATGAAAGCAGTTCTAAGAGGGAAATTCATAGCAGTGAACGCCCATATTAGGAAAACAGAGAAAACTCAGATAAATAACCTAATGCCGAACCTCAAACTGCTAGAAAAAGAAGAGTATAACAAACCCAAAGCTCACAAGAGAAGAAATTATAAAGATCAGAGCAGAAATCAATGCAATGGAGACTAAGAGAACAATACAAAAAAATCAATGAATCAAAGAGTTGGTTTTTTGAAAGAATAAATAAAATTGATAAACTTTTAGCCAATCTTATCAAAAAAAGGAAAGAAAAGTAAGAATGCAATTAAGAAATGCAATTAAGAATGAAAAAGGTGAAGTCACAACAGATCCAACAGAAATCCAGAGGATCATCAATACCTACTTTGAGAATCTGTACTCCAATAAAATGGAAAACACAGAAGAAATGGGCAGATTCCTAGATCCATACAAATTGCCAAAATTAAATGAAGAAGATATAGAAATTCTAAACACCCCTATTACAATGAGTGAAATTAAAAATGTAATAAAATATTTGCCAACAAAGAGGAGCCTAGGTCCTGATGGCTTCACCGCTGAATTCTACAAGGCATTTAAAGAAG
>NW_004624762.1:7194778-7211297 GCF_000247695.1 Heterocephalus glaber | reverse complement strand
CCTCAGATCCTCTATTTTTTAAATCTGTGTCCTCTCTAGATTTATTAATCATGTCTTGCACCATGAGCAAAATCTTTGCTGTTATCTGAATAATTATTTCTGATTTCATTTTTCCCAGATCCTCTTTTGTTGCCAGTTCATAGAGTCCAGATGGTTGAGTATCAGATTGTTCCATCTCGTTTCCCTTTGGAGTTGCTGTAGGTGATCCAGAAGTCTGTTTTTGAGGCTTGTTTATGTGTCTTCTCATTTCCACGGGGTTGGGGGTTGCTTCTGGCACCCACGTGGGTCAACTTCTGTGCCCTAGGAGCTTGGGATGGCAGCAGGGGAGCTTCCTTCCGGGTGCTAGGACCGGCTGAGCTTCACTACCCTAGGAGCCTGGGATGGAGGCGGGGGATCTTCCTTCCAGGTGCTGGGACTGGCTCACCTTCTTGGCCCTAGGAGCCTGGGATGGCAGTGGGGGAGCTTCCTTCCAGTTGCTGAGACCAGCTGAGCTTCACTGACCTAGGAGCCTGGGTTGGAGGCTGCAAGCTTCCTCAGTATGATATTATAAAGAATATTAAAGTCTTTTTCAAGCCCCTTACCTACTCATATAATGGTATAAAATATAATAAACTGAGGTAAATTGGAAAATATAATGTATATTGGTTTTAATAATCTGTCTGATTCTCTCCAACATGACATTTTAAACAATTATCTGGAAAAATTACATTTAGAATTCAATTACTTTCATTTTAAGCATAGATAAAAGAGTCATGAGACCTAAATTCAAATTTAGCTCTACCATTGAGGAATTATAGCCAAGTTACTTTACCTCTCTAAGCACTGAATACCTCATTAGTAATATGAGAGAGTCCGACATAATTATCTCTAAGATCTAAGATTATTTGATTATTCACCAAGAAATGTCACTTACTGCATGTGTTTGCATAAAGAACAAGTTATTTAACTCTCTAAGACTCAATTTCCTTATCCAAAAGTAAGATGATAATACTCTCAGGGTCCAGGTTTGTTAAGCAGTATCAGATGAGATGAAGGCTCTGATGCCCAGAGCCCTATACAAGTGACCCTCCTGTAGAAGTCACCCTTTGCAGTGTGACAGCAGAAGCCAGAACACCTGGGTTCCAATGTCAAATCTTCCTGTGTTCAGCTTTCCTTGGGCAAATCCTGCAGCCCTAATGAGACAAGATCCTTCATCAGGCAAAACAGTCATCAGTTAAGTGTGTCTCTTGACCCCACTTGGTCTTCAAATCCCTCACCCTCTACTCTCTTCCACTGAAAAGGTCTCTAATCCTTTTCAATGTTCTTCTGGTGTCCATTCCTTTCCTAAGACTTTAGCCGACACCTACGTTTTTAAAGTTGACTATGATCTTAACACGAATGAGCTTATTTCTCTTAACCAATTCCTAACCTCCACTGGTTTTCCATTCAGTGAACACAGCCTCTGTCTACCCATTTGCTCAAGTAAAAAATCTAGGCATCCTGTCTCTCTCTCTACTGCTATTTCAGTCTATCAGGGGATCCTATTGGCTCTAAATCACAAATATACCCTGACTCTGATCACCTTCTTCCAGCACCTCACCTGCTGAACTGCAATATCCCCCTAACTAGGTCTCCTGATTCTACTCCTGAACACTCTGCAAAGCAGCTTTTGTGATCATAAAACATGGCACAGGTAATGTCACTTTCTCTGCTAAAACAAAAACAAAAAAACACAAGGTCATTGTCTCCTACCAACCTATTTTCAGGTCCTTGGTTTTCAGTTCATGAGATTCATCCAGGGCATTTTCAAGTCTTTCTATTTTCATTTTTTCCTATTTCTTTTTCTTCAACTGTCAGTTCTTGCTAACTGACAATGTTGAGGTATTCACAATGCTTCTAACAACCATTACGCTCTAATTCTCTGATAATTGGCTAATATTGGATGAAACATCAGAAAATTGTTTCAAATTTAAGAACTGTTAGGTGAAGCAAAGTTAAAGAGTTCTTCATTGCATTATTTCTCAGGGCTGCTGCACTCACAATGGGACATGTATGTAAGATACAGGTTCACAATGGATCTGATCATCCTAAAACCATATCCCAGAACACCAACACCATTCTACATTATGATAGGAGCCAGCCCATTGATTTGCTACTATGAGAAAGACTAGGATAATACTTTTACAAACTACTTGGAGTTAGAAGAAGAGTAAAGAAGTAAGAGCATATTTCTCATACCAGCCTGCCAGAACAAGAAACTCAACTCCTCCACTTTCCACTTACAGAATCCTGGGCAAGTAACATAACCTCTCCGTGCCTGACGTACCTCATCTATAAAAAGGGGTTAATAATGGTATCTACTTCAATGAGGTCATTGAGAAGATTAAACAAATTAGCACGTGGAACACATTTAGAGCCCTGACCCACACTGTTCTAGAAGTGTTAGCCATATTTTCACAATAGTTATCACTCCAAAATACATGTACATCTGCTCAGAAAAATAATATTATGATGGGTCACCTCAAACAATTCCAGTAATGCTAAGAGGTGTCATTTCACTGATAAGTTCTCAGTTAGAAGGTAGATCCTGGGAGGTAAGAAATGATTTCAGTTCTCCCTGTTTGAATCTCTTTGCTTCCAGACTTAGTTTCTGGCTTTCTGATTCCCTCATGCTCATTTCCCCAGTTCCTCCCTCATGGCTCCTCAGCTTTTCACTGCTCCCTTAGGCAGACCTTTACCTCCATCTTTACTCTGGAGGAGGCTGAAACAAGGCCCCTCCATGGCTCCTTACAGCTTTCTGTCTGTAGTCTTTTCCTGTAAGGCTCGTTCCAACATTTTCACTTTAAGTGCCTCCATTAAGTGACTGCCCATTTCTCACCAACCTTTCCAGTGAGGAAAACTATTCTTCTCTCTTCTTTGGGCCCAGGGACTGAGGACATGGCTTGAGATCCATTTCTCTTCCCCTTGACATGTCCTGGAACTTCAGATCCTCATTCATTCCAAATAAACTGTCCTCTAGAAGATCCATGTGATCTATTTTAAATTACTCCCTAATTTTACCTACCATGTCTACATTTGTAATTCATTCACTTGGTAGGCATTTGTTAAAAAATGCCACATACATAGATTATACATCAGGCCAGTCTGCCTTTCCTCTCTCCTTCACTTCCTCCCTTCCATCCTTCTTTCCTGTTTTATTCCTCATTTTCATCCCCATGACTTCAGCACTCAAGTGTAGGACTCTAAAAGTGCCTTTACTACCTCTGCTCCATCAAACAGTTTTTCATTTTGGTGATGGGAGCCCATAGTGATGCTTTCCCCATCTCTTGAAAATAGTCAAATGATGGCAGCTTGGACCCAGTGATCAATCCTCCTCCCTATCTTACCTACTTACTCATTCATCTCTGCTTTTCCTATGGCACTTACAGCATCATCTTCCATCTAGTAGGTACTTAGTAAATATTTGTTTAATTGAACTGAATTGAATGAACTCAGAAAAACAAATCTAATAATAGGCACAGTGAGTGGAATACCAAGTATAAAACATGATATCAAACAGTTCTCTACTGTGTTACAAAGACTTTGCCTAGAGTACTTTCTTTGTTTTGGTCATTTTTAAATTTCACATTTTAAGAGATGAACTGACCCATTTTTATGCAACTAGTTTTATCTCTCTCACAAGGATCTAAGTTCAGAAACTTCTATGTACTACTTTTTTTTTCACTTAACATTATATTGCAATATTACATTAAATTTAAAGACAAATTTTTGAGACAAGTTTTTACTAAATTGCCCAGGCTGGGCTCAAACGTGTAATTTTTCTGCCTCAACCTCCTGAGTAGCTGGGATAACAGGCATGTGCTACCATGCCCAGCTATTAAATATTCTTCTATAATCTTATTTTAATGATTACATGGAGTTCTAGCACAGATCTACACACAAAAATCTTCAACAATTTCCACAGCAAAAAAATACCTATTATTTTCCAGTTTGTCATACTTATATAAAATGTGAGTGGGGCAGCATAAGTATTTGATTATACAGAATATTAAAAATATAAATACTAGATGAGAGGATATAAGTACTTTGATGACTATTCATACATATGGAAAAACACCCAAGAAATGTGTAAGAATGATTTTCAATACTGACTACTATTTTGTTTCTATATAGTACTGGACCTTGAACATGGTAGCCAAGTACACTGGCACTGAGCCACAACCATATCCCCAATACTTCTTCTTCCTTTTTTTTTTTTTAACCCAAGGCCTTTACATTGAACTAAATCTCCAGCCTTTTATATATTCTTTTTCTGAGTCAGGGTCTCACTAAGTTGCTAAATTGCACAAACCGAGCCCAAACTTGTGCAACTTGCAGAGTGCTGGGACTTCTGGCATGCACCATTATGCTTGGCAATCTTCCTTTTCTAAATTTCCTGTTTCATTCACCAAAAGCAATGCAACTCATGAAATATTTTTTAAATAACCATTTTACCAAAATAAAATTAATAAACCAAAAAAAATCACCTCTTTAAAGTGTAGTATCTAGTTTGACTTGATTTGCCCTCTGTAATGTAAAACCTCCTTGTGGACTCAAAATCTTAGAAAAAGTCTAACACATAGCAGAGCCTCATGTGATTACACGGGAGGAGGGGAGCGTCGAAAGGACTGAGTACGACTGAATGACTGGAAGAACTTTCAAAGGAAGAGAGATCCAAATGACACCAATAAATCACTGGAAGTGGAAAGTTAGTGTCAAGAATGGGTAAACATGAGCATTTGCAGACCCCAGAATCTCACAACAATCTTAGTCAGAACATGAAGAATGGTGCTTAAATTAATTTTAAAGAAATCTGAAAGGAGGAGGAGGCCTTGGATCCACCTTATTTGTCCTCCATGGTCTTTATTAGGTTAGTGTCTTACTGGAGTAATTATGACGGCTGTTGAGCTGAACCACCATAAGTGACAGAGAGGGAATATGAGATTAAATAGGAGAAGTGGCCACAGCCAGATCCTGTTAAGATCTTGTTGTCTATGACAAGGGATTTGAGGTTTGTTTTTTCCTACCAAAACACAAGAGGAAACTGTTGGAGAATTGTGTAACCATCACCATTAGTTTCAGAACATTTTCATTACCAGTTAAACATGAACTCTATAATCAAAAGTCATAACCCTTAACCCTCTTCCCCTGCTGCATGGCAACCACTATACTACTTTCTCTCTATACGGATCCTCCTGTGTGGGACATTTCATGGAAGTGGAATCACACATTATTTGTCTTTGGGGGCTAGTTTCTTTAAAATGCTCTAATATTTATAAAGTTCACCCATGTTGCAGTATATATCAGTATTTCATTCTTTTTTATAACAGAAGAATATTCCACTGTGTGGATATAGAATATTTTGTTTATCCATTCATCATTTAATAAACATTTGGATTGTTTTTGTTTTGGGCAATTAGGAATAATGCCACATTGAACATTCTTGCAGAAGATTTTTGTATGGGCATGTGTTCTGAGTTCTCTTGCATATACAGAGCAGAATTGCTGGGTCATATGGTAATTTGATGTTTAACCTTTTGAAAAACTGCCGAGTTGTTTTCCAAAGTAACTGCACCATTTTACATTTTTGCCATCAATGTTCCAATTTCTCCATATTCTCCCCAATACTCATTATTGTTTTTTATACAATATTATATTTTTATATTATACCCATCCTAGTGGGTATAAACTTGTATGTCATTGTGCTTTTGATTTGCATTTCCCTATTGATTAATCTTTTCATACATCTTTTACATGTTTCTTGACCATTGACTGCATTCTTTGGAGAAAGATCTACTCAAATCCTTTGTTTATCTTTAAAATGGATTATCTTTTTTATGGTTGAATTGAATGAGTTCTTTATATATTCTTAATACAAATCTGTTATCATATATAGTTTTTTTTAATATTTAAATTTTATTTGTACATGTTTGTAATACATAATGATTAAATTTATTGTAGGAAATTGGTAGATGTACACAACCCATCTCAAGTCTTTTCCCCCTCTTCTCTAGACTCCCACTTTTATTTTGCCAGCATCAGATTCATTTATTTATCTCATAAGTACTTGTAAAGTTACTTATCATATATACAGATTAACAATGAAACTAATAAGCCAAAAAACATTTCAACATATAAGACAATTAACTAAATCAAGGTAATTTGTGAATATTTTATTCCAATGATGGAGTTCATTTTGTCTACATTTTCCTTTTGTTGCATATGTGTTTGGTATTATATCTGAGGAATCATTGCTAAGATCCAAGGTCATGAAGATTTATATTTTCTTCTAAGAATTTCATAATTTTTATCTTTTATATTTACATGTGATGAAAACTATCACTTATTGACAATAAAATTATTATTTCTTTTGAAATAGTTTTCAAATAGTTAGCCCACAATCTGAGAAGCATTTTGTGAAAAAAAATTGTTTCTTTATTTATAGTATCACCTTTACTCAAATATAATTTTTGAACTCTTTTTCTTTCTAGAAATCTGTTTGTCGAATCATGAACTGGTATAACTATTTCACTATCTTAGAATTAAATATTTTCATATTGTACAACACAAATGCTTTTGCCTTTTAAAAGAAAATTTCTTCAGGATTTTTATCTACTCATTCTTCAAGATAAATTTTGGGTTCATGTTGGCAAAATCTACCTCCATAAAATGTGAATTGTCATCTGGATTACTTTTATAATTACACTAAGTTGATAGGTTAATTGAAAGAGCTTGAAAATTTCAATATTAAATCACCAAATGCATGGATGTAATATACCATCCCATTTATTTACATCTCTTTCATGAAAACCAGTGAAGATTTATAGTTTTTTCCAAAATAGATCCAAATTATCCTGCAAATTTATTTCTAGGTAATTTATATTTCATTGTTATTATTACTGTGAATACATTTTGTTTTAGGTTTTCTAAGCATTTTCTATTATAAATTATATGCAATTTTATTATAGATGCAGTTAACACATTATTTGAACTGACTTATTTGTTCTTAGTGGACATTTCTGTAATCTACAAATAATGATTGCTCTTATACCCCTTTCCAATAAACGTATTCATTTTTTTCACCAATTTCATTTGTCAGAATTTTAAGAACAATATTAAATATGCCTCCTCTGGGGTTCTTGATTTTAATGAGAATGCCTTTCTCATCTTACTCTCTCAATAAATGGCATTGTCGTTTGGTCTGGGTCCAATTTTCTATATCAAATTATGCAAAATTCCTACTATTCATTCATTCTTAAGAATCCGTGATTCCTAAGAATCAATAAGGAATATTCAACTTTAGCAAATGCTTTTCAGGGTCTGTAGGGATTGTCATATTATATATTTTTTCTTCTCTAATCAATTGTATTAGTGGATTTCTTATAGTAGGCATTTTAAAATTTGTTTAGTAAATTTTATTTGTTCATAGTAAATCACTCTTTAATACACTACTAGATTCAATTTACTGGAATTTATTTAAAATTATTACTTCTCCCTATTCATGAGTGAGATTGATTCATGGTTTTTTTTTTATGTCACTTTATGTCAGGTTTTAGAATCAGGAATGTGTAAGCCTTGAAAAATCAACTGCAATGGCTTCTTTCCTTCACTTCAAAACTGTTTATATGTGCTAGGGAGTTTCATTAAAACTTTTTAAAAAATCACTTGGAGTTATAATCTGGGATTAATTTTCTTTCAAAAGCAATTATTTGACAGCATTTTGGATTTATGCCTTATTTAATAATCCACTTTGAGTTACTGATTTTCTGGAGGCAATTCTGATTATTTGTATTTTCTAAGAGTCAGAAGGTTCATAATCTAACTCCAAGAATAAAAACAATTTATCAATAAAATTCTCCTTTCTGATAGACTCAAACACAATGTGAATCAACTGGACTCCATACTACAAGTAGATATAGTCAGTTTGAATTCTATGTTGATTAGGATGATGAATTGCTGTATGACAATTTCCACTGTCTCTGAGCATGTTTCAGTGTTCTTTATGGAAGCTTAATAGATAAAAATGATTCTGGAGAGTTTGTAAGTGCACCAAACTAAACAACTACTGCACATTAAATAATGCATGGATAACCAAGAGTATGCAACATTTTTTATTTAAAAGAAATTACTGACCTGACAACCAGCAAATATATGTGTGAAGTGTGAGTTAAATAAAGCAAAATGTAGACATTAAAAATTTTTCTGGATTAGCTTACATTATTTTTATCATATTTGAGCTCAAGTCCCATCCTTCATAGAGATTCACCCAAATAAATATTAAAGGTTCTATTGAATTTCTGACAAATGCAAATTGTCCATCCCGAAGTATGGCTCTAGGCAACAGAGGAAAAAATAACAACAATAACGTATGTTTTCCCACACAACCTAGAATATTTGTTGGTGGGGCAGGAGATATCATTGACCAAAAATTCACATCAAGGTTCATCTTATCTGAGGAGTTTGCTTTGTTCAAACCCTTGTCCTTTCTAGCCCTGACTGTCTGGTCAGTCAAGAAATCAAATTCAGGTGGGAATGGTGGCTCACCCCTGTAATCCCAGCACTTTTGCGTCTAAGGTAGAAGGGTCACGAGTTTGAGGCCTGCCTGAGCATCTTAATAACTTAGTGAGACCCTGTCTCCAATTTTTAAAAAATACCAAAAGGGGGGGGGTGAGAATGAAGCTCAGGGTGAAGGCCCTACTTTCAGTCCCCAGTACTGAGTAAGAAAGGGAGGGAGGGAGGAAAGGAAAGAGGAAAAAAACAAACTACTGTCTTTCCTTGCTGTTTTCACTGTAAAAAAATGATGTGTGGTGGCAGACAATTGAAAGAACCAGGATGAAGATTGATGTTCCAGTCTTGGGTCCTCAGTTACTAGCTAGAACAGTTTGTGCATGTAGTTTAGACCCTCTGAGCCTCAATTTCCACATTTGTGAAACTGAAAGCCTTATATTTCACAGGGAAATTTTTGGAGTCCTTCTCAGGCTGACAACCAAGATTTTAGTCTGGAGGTTTAGCCAAGCATCAGAGTCTTCTGCCCAGATTGCTATCCAAGCCTCTTCAAAGTGTGATTATCCATAGTCTTCACTTCCTTTGAACCTTCTCTTGGGGTTAAACTGGATAGAAAAATAATACACCTGAGTTCACCAACAAGTGCCATCTTGCAAGTTCTGCATTTAGGTATTTCCACAAACTGCCTAGAAGCCTTTCTGCTACTTAAAGAAGCTTGTTTGCTGGGGAAAAAAACCTCGAGGGTTAATGAAAGGTGACACAGGCAGGCTCCTGAGGGGATGGGTAGAAAATGAAAGAGACAACAATGTCTGCTTCTCACCCCTCCTCCCAATGACCTGGGCTGGAGTTCATCTGAGAGGGAAGGGAGCTTTTTCCAAATCTTGCTGTGTTGCAGTCAATCAGAGAGAAAAAGAAACACAGGTGTGCACTGTCTAGCCTCTAGGGCAGTAAAAAGAACTCAATGAAGACAGCCCTTTCCCAAAGCTCCTCTCCCCAAACTGTGCTATGCTACTAAACATACATTCCTAGGTTTTTTTTCCTGCAGTTGCAATCATCCCTTTGAAAGGAAACTCAATAGTTAAAAACTCATAATTGGACAGGAAGGAATTTGAGTCAAGCTTTTCAAAGGTGGGTAAGGTTCCTGTATTCATTCATTCAATCAAGTATATACAGAGAGCCTGCTGTCCACGAAGCACTGTTCTAGATACTAAGGAGACAGAAGGAATACAGAAGACAGACAAGATCCTTGTCATGCTAGTACTTATTAAAATAAATAAATGAAAAGGATTTTAGATTCTCTTCCATGCTACCTGGAAAATATGACCAAGCCATATGGTAGAGAGTAGAGCAGAGTCACAAGGGAGACCAATTGAATAGAGTGATTCTCAAAGAAAATTTGAAGTTATAAAAGATTCTCTTTTATCAGCAATAGCTACCATTTTAAAAATATTCCTTATGTGAAAATCAGATCAGATTTGTTATTTCATTTCATCTTAGCAGCAGCTTCCTGGGTAAGAGCTAGAGAGAGAATAAGCAGTGGAGGCCCCAGCTCCACAGCATTTAAGCACCTGAACCAGGACCTAAAGCCTATATTGAGGGACATATAGACTACTTTCAAGATTTAGCTATTATAAATTGTGCTGCTGTAAACACGGTGTTATAGTTTATATCTAGATGTTCCTCCAAAGCCTCATGCACTCAGAAGTGGTGCTTTGGGGGATGATTGAATTATGACTTGCTGTTAGGAGGTGGGGTCTAGTCAAAACAAGTAGATCATTGGGGTTGGCCTGGAAGATTCATCTCTTTTCTGGCCTCCTCCCTTGGCAGGCTCTTGTTCCCCACCAACATGCCATCAGCAATCTGTCCTCTGCCATGCCCATCTTCCAGGCTGTCCTGCCTTGGAGCTAGCTGACTATGGACTGAAACTTCTACTAACTATGAACCAAAAAAACCTTTCCTTCTTTAAGTTGCAGGTCTCAGTAACAAGAAAAGTGTCTAAGACACATGGATATGCATGTATCACTGTAATATGATGCCTTTTAACTTTTGAGGATGAGACCTAGAAGGGGAATAGGTGGGTCAAATGGAAATTCTATTTTTAGTTTTTTGAGGAATCTCCATAATGATTTCTATACTGGCTGTGCAAGTTTACATTCCCACCAACAACGTAGAAGTGTTCTTTTTGCTTCCACAGGCTAACCAGCATTTGTTATTATTTTATTGCTTGATGATTTCCATTCTTTCTGGAGTAAAATGAAATCTTAGTGTTTTAATTTGCATTTCACTAATGGCCAGTGATGTTGAACATTTTCGTATACTTATTGGCCATTTGTACTTCTAACAAGTATTTATTCATTTCAATGGCCCATTTTTTTTACTGAGTCTTTTATTTTGGGGATCTAACTTTTTTGAGTTCTTCATGTATTCTAGACAGTAGTCCTTTGTCATAAGTGTAGCTGGAAAATTTTTTTTCCATTTTGTAGGTTATCTCTTCATTCTTTTGGTTGTTTCCTTTGCTAGGTAGAAGCTTTAAAGTTTATTATAATACCATTTGTTGATTCTTGATGTTATTTCTTGTGCAATTGGGTTCTGTTTAGAAAGTCCTTGCCTACATTTATAACTTCAAAAGTTTTACTTATTTTAACTTACATCAGGTTAAGTGTTTCTGTTTAATATCCAGATCTTTGAATTATTTTTATTTTAGTTTAGTACATGATGAGAGATATAGCTCTAGCTTCAATTTTCTGCATGTGGATAGACAGTTTTCCAGCATCACATACAAAAGAGGTTATCTTTTCTCCAGTGTATGTTTTTGACCCCATGTCAAAGATCGTGTAGCTGAATATTTTTTAAAGGAATTTCATATTAGGCTAATTTGAACAAAAAATAATTGAAGCATCACTTTACAGTTTTCTCAGTACTTCTCCCATTATTATTTCACTCTATTCTTTTTTTTATTTCACTCTATTCTTATAGAAATAAGAATATGGAAATATTAGGATCTAGGCTGTAGTATTGTCTGCATTTTCTAATAGAAGCCCAAGACTCAGGGTAGTAAATTTTTTCTTCCATAGTTTGCCCTCTCAGTAAGTCATGGGCACAGGATGTAGCCTTTTCTCTCTCCAATTCTTACTTCCTTCACTAAATTAAAGATTCACAATGAAAATTATCTAAGGTAATAAATGATCACAATGTTCATGTACAATTTAACTGAATTAATAAGTAAGTAAATTTTAATGTCTTGACCTACACAAGAAATAAAAATATTACTCTGATAATTTATTCTATTGCCCAGCAATATTCACTCCCTTGTACCTTCTTCACCCACATTGCCCTCCTAGGGACTTGAGTTTGTCTCATGATGTATGGAATTAGATCTACTTAATACTGGTCTTGGAAATGTTGCTTCCTTGACTAATGAGATATTAATGAATATGACTCCAGGCAGAGTCATGAAATATGCTTGGAAAAGAGGACTTGCTCTTTGAGTTACCATTGAGTTAGCACTGAACCAAGGTAGATCAAATTGATATGGAATAGCTCTTGACTCAATCAGCAGCTTAAAGTCAAGCCCAGGTAAGCCAGCATAAATCAGCTCACTAGAAACTCATCCACAGATATTAGGTGAAAATAAATGTTAATCTTAGACATCTCTAGTATGGTTGACTTAAATGAATAGTTCTTTTTACCAGGGACTATTTAATCAGTGTTAGGAATTTGGAAAATATTGAGTTAAAAGAGCTTTCACAGTGATAAGAGCCCATGAACAACCCTCAGTACTCTTGGGCTTTTCTTCGATCAGGTGGCTTCTGCAAGATAGAAGATACTTGTCCCACAGGTAGCAGTGTTCCACAGGTCTTAGACCTCTTCTTTAAAGAATCAAGGCCTGACAGCTCCTTCAGAGAAACAGGAGTCAGAAAAAAAAAATCCCAACTTCAAATTTACCCCAGCCTAAGGGACAAACTAACCCTAGGCTTTTAAAAAATATAGATGGGATTTGAAGATGGGGGAAAGATGATTTAACACATAACATGGTGTAATATGATTCTGAGTCTTGGCCCTTTTCTTTCATGTCATTTATTTTCTCTTTTTGTTTGTTTTGTTTTGTTTTTTTGTTTTTTTTTTTTTTTTGGTATTTTGAGACAGGTTCTCACTGTGTAGTTTGGTTTAAACTCACTCTGTAGCCCAGGATGGCCTCAAACTTGAGGTGATCCTAGTGCCTTAGCTTCCCAAATGGTTAATTATAGATGTGCAACACCACACCCGGCTTAAGTCATTCATTTTCAAGAATTACTGTGTAATCTTCTGATTACTACTAAACTCCAAACTATGCTTATTCTTTTTTAAAAGCATCATTCTGTTACAGCAAGAAATATGCAGTTTCTACTATTAAGAAGTCAAGGAGGCCCAGTGCCAAGGAACAGAGGTGCCCCCAGCACAGAGGAAGTGAACCTTCTGGCCTGCCATACCATGCCCCCCAGCACCAAGGAAGTGAACCACATGGACACCAGCAGCACACATCCCCCACCCCTTGAAATGAGAAGACACATAAACAAGTCTCAGAACCAGACTTCTAAATCACCTAAGGCAACCCCAAAGGGAAACGAGATGGAACAATCTGATACTCAACCACCGGGACTCCCTGATCTGGCAACGAAAGAGGATCTGGAAAAAATGAAATCAGAAATAATTTCTTGGATAACAGCAGAGATTGTGCCCATAGTGCAAGACATGATTAATAACAAATCTATAGAGGACACAGATTAAAAAAAAATAGAGGAGCTGAGGAACATGATGGAATCCCAATATAGGAAACAAATGGAATCTATAAAACATATGCAAAGAGATATCCAGGAGATTAAAAACTCCACTGAAAGTTTACACAGCAGAATGAGCCAATGTGAGAACAGAATTTCAGATATAGAAGATAAGATTGCAATCAGTGACCTGAAAAAGAAAAACTTCTTTAAAATAGTAAGGTACCGCAAGAAATCAATCCAGCAGCTGCTAGATGATGCAAAGAAGAATAACATAAGACTGATGGGAGTCAATGAAGAAACCGGAGAAAGTGCAGATGACATAAAAAATACTGTTCTCAGAAGTGATGGCAGAAAACTTTCCAAGCAGGGGAAAAGAACTTAACATACAGATAAGTGAGGCATATAGGACTCCAGCTAGCCTTGATCAAAAAAAGTCTACAGTCACAGGGAACCTGCCTCATGCAGCTCACACCAGGCACATCAGCAGATACCAGAGAGAGGTCCCGGGTCGAAGGGAACCCACCCTATCCAGCTTGTGCCCATGGCAGTGATCCATTTAGGTGCGTGGGTGCCTGCAGGAACCCCCACTCCTACCCCCTCAATGCTCCTCTGGCCTCTTGGCTGTACCATCACCTGGCTCCATACTACAAAGACACAGGGGACACTGGACCACCAGACCACCATACTAGGTAAATTGGAGGGATCATCACCTCCCATTGGAACCTGGACTATCTTCAGAGGAAGGGTAGCTGGAACCTGCAGTAGAGCCTTGCAGAGTTCAACCTTACAGGAGGACAGGGAGCTCAACTTGGGACTTGCAGCCAGAAATCTGCCTGAATCGCACGGGTCTAGGACTGGCTTGCTGAGACTCATTGACTTATATCTGCACACTGCTGCCCACATTGTCTGTTGTGACAGCAGAGACATACCCGGAAGGAGGCTCTTCATTTACATTTTTATTTTTTATTCAAAAATTAGTGTTATTGTTTCTTTTCTCTCATTTTAAATTTTTTTCGACTCTTTGCAAAGTTTTGTTTTTCTTCTTTTTTTCCTTCTTCTTTCTTTTCTCTTTCTGTTCCCTCTCTCTCACACTCACTCTCCTGCTGTGCCACATTGTTCTTCATCTCCCTTTTCATTCCTGTTCTAGCCCTAATTCGGATTTCTTCTTTTTCTTTTCTTCTCTTTTTTCTTCTCTTGTCCTTGTCCTCTGGCCTCACTGCTAACCTTCCCCTATCCTTCTGCCTATCTATCCCTCCCTGCCCAAGTCCTTCTAACTCCAAATCCCAAAGGGTAAAGTTGCTATATTGAAGAGTTTATTCACTATAAACATATGTTGGGTTGGTCCTCCTTTTTGATTTAATTCACACAGTTAAAGGTGATAGATTAATAACTACCACAAAATGTCATTTTCTAAGATGTACTTGATGCTATGGTGTTGCTGACTGTATCACTTGGGCAAAGGTGTTGTTTCTGATCTAGTCAATGGTCCTTCCTGGTATAATGAAAATGAGATAGTCTCAGGGTTATTAGAGACCTAAAACCTAAAAACAAGTTATATCTGGAAGACATCTCTGAGAAGCAATCATTCCATAAGGGTTCTAATTACAAACAACAAAGATACTTACAATAAGAAACTTTGAAGTATCAACCCAGGAATTAAACCAAGAACACTACCAAAAACAAAAATGAGAAGACATTTCAGCAAGGCACAAACTCAGACTTCCACCACACCAAGGGTAAATCCTGGGGGAAATGAGGTGGAAAAGTCCAATAATCAACCACCTGGAGACCCTGAACTGATAGCACAGGAAGTAACAAAACAGATGAATGAGGCCCTAGAAAAATTCAAAGCACAAATAATCTCCCAGGTAACTACAGGGATGGTGAGCAGAGTGAAAGGCATGATTAGAGGCTCTAGAACAGAAAGTGATAAAAAAAATAGATGAGCTCAGAAACATGTTGGAAAACATGAATACCCAGCATAAGAAAGAAATGAAAACCATGATTACTCAACTTAAGAAAGAAATGGAATACATGAAACAGATTCGAATAGATATTCAGGAGATTAAAAGCTCCATTGAAAGTATCCACAGCAGATTGAGGGAAACTGAAGATAGAATATCAGATATAGAAGACATGATTGTGTTAAGGACCATGAAAACAGAGATTTCTTAAAAAGAGTAAGGGACCATGTGAAATCAATCCAGCAGCTGCTAGACAATGCAAAGAAGAATAACATAAGACTGATAAGAGTCCATGAAAAAACGGGGAAAAGTACAATTGACATAAAAAACTGTTCACAAAAGTAACAGTGGAAAATGTCCCAGACAGAGGTAGAGAATATTGATGTGAGGCATATAGAATTCCAACTAGCCACGATAAAAAAAAAAAATCTACACCTAGACATATAATAGTCAAGAGCCCAGAAAACTAACAGAAGAACAAAATCCTACAAGCAGTTAGAGAAAAGAAACAAATCACCTGCAAAGGAAAGCCCATTCCAATCACAGCAGACTTCTCAACACAAACCAATAAGTCAAGGAGAGCCTACAGTGAAGTATTTCAATCTCTAAAAGAAAATAACTTCCAACTTACATTGTATCCTGCAAAATTATCTATCAAAATTGATGAGGGAAAGGGTTAAAATGATTAATGAATAATTGATAATTTGAAACAGGAAAAAAGGTCCAAAGACAAAGGGGTGAAAGGGGGGAAAGAGAAAGGAAAGGAGGGAAAGGAAAAACTATGAGAAAAGAAAAAAAAATGGAAATGATGTCTATGTAAATAGGGAAGGGTGGAGGGGATGAAGGATGCACAGGTAATGGGGAAAAAAAATAAGAACCAAGATACATCATGTACAGGTACAAACACCCTAAATAAATAAATAAATGTAAACAAATTGTATACCTAAAATGTACCAATAAAAGAACTTAAAAAAATTGATGGGGAAATTAGATACTTCCATGACAAAGAAAACCTGAGAAATTTCATGAAAACCAAACCAGCACTACAAGCAATTCTAAACAATATCCTAGAAAAAAACAATGAAGTTCACAACTTCATGAGGCCCAACAGAGGGAAGACACCAGGCAAGGTAAGAAACTAAAGGGAAAGGGGGAAAAATAAATAAAAGAGCCAACAAAAGTAAAACATCATGACAAGGATGAGTCAATATCTATCAATAATAACCATCAATGTTAATGGCCTCAATTCACCAATCAAAAGAAATAGATTGG
>NW_004624762.1:7169343-7187864 GCF_000247695.1 Heterocephalus glaber | reverse complement strand
CAAACAATTCCTTTCACAATAGCATCCAAGAAAGTGAAATACCTAGGACTCAACCTAACAAAAATAATCAAAGAGCTCTTTTCTGAAAACTATAGCACTCTGAAAAGAGAGATTGAAGATGATATCAGGAAATGGAAAGATATCCCTTGCTCCTGGGTAGGAAGAATAAACACAGTGAAAATGGCCATACTTCCAAAATTGCTACATAGATTCAGTGCAATCCCAATTGAAATCCCAGCAGCATACTTCATGGACCTTGAGAAAACAATCCATTTGGAACAAGAATTGGCCTAGAATAGCAAAAGCAATACTAGACAATACAGACAAGATAGGGGTATCACAATCCCCAACTTGCAGCTATACTACAAAGCTACTGTGATAAAAACAACATTGTACTGGCAAAGAAACAGACCTGAGGACTAGTGGAATAGATTAGAAGATGCAGAAACAACTCCAGACACACTCAGTCATCTCATCTTTGATAAAGGAGCCAAACACCTTCACTGGAGGAAAGATAGCCTCTTTAAAAAATGGTGTTGGAAGAATTGGATTTCCACTTGTCAAAGATTAAAACTAGACCTATATCTCTCTCCATGCACTAAACTAAAATTGAAGTGGATTAAAGATCTAAATATTAAAACAGAAATGCTGAACCAGCTGGAACAGAGGTTAGGTAGAACTCTTGAAGACTTGGGTGTAGAAAAAGATTTTATGAACGATACCTCAGTTGCCCATGAACTAGCACAAACAATCAATAAGTGGGATCTCTTCTTACTAAAAAGCTTCTGCACAGCAAGAGAAACTACCAACAGTGTGAAGAGACAACCCATAATGTGGGAAAAATTTTTCACCTGCTGGTCCTCAGACAAAAGTCTACTGGCTAGAATCTGTAAAGAACTTAAAAAAATCAGACCTCCTAAATTTAAAGATCCAATCCAAAAATTGGCCTCTGAAACGAAGAGACATTTCTCAGACAAAAAAGTAGAAATAGCAAATAAACGTAGGAAAAAATGTTCAACATCACTGGTCATTTGAGAGATGCAAATGAAAACAAAACTGAGATTCCGCCTCACTCCAGAAAGAATGGCTGCTATCATGAAATCAGCCAATAACAAATGCTGGCAGGAATGTGGGGGAAGAGGAACACTGCTCCACTGCTGGTGAGAGTGTAGACTGATGGAATCAATGTGGAAATCAGTATGGAGATACCTCAAAGAACTAAGACTGGAAGTCCCATTTGACCCCGCTATTCCCCTGCTGGGTATCTTCTCCAAAGAATTAAAAGAATCATACCACAGTGATATATGTGTACCCATGTTCATGGGAGCACAGTTTGTAATAGCTAAAACTTGGAAACAGCCCAAATGCCCATCAACTGGAGACTGGATAAAGAAAATGTGGTTTTTTAATAAAATGGAGTACTACTCAGCCATAAAAAATGAGGAATTAGAGACATTTATAGCTAAATGGATGCACATCGAGGTGATGCTCTTATGTGAAATAAATAGGACACACATGTGCAAATACTTAGTAGCTTTTCTAGTGTGAGAAACCAAAAATGTAAATAAGGACTAAAAGCTACAATAGATAATCTGAAATTGGAACAAAAGGGACAAAAGGGAAGAAGTGGGAGTGGTAGGGGAAAGGAAAAAAGGAATGGAATTAATATGAGAAAATGGAAAAATAGGAACAAAATCTTTGTAAATAGAGAGTGATGGAAGGATTGAAGGGAGGGTAGGTCAATGAGGAAAAAATAAGAAGAGAGATTATGTGAAGGTGCAAATTTCCAATGATGAATGTTATTATATTGTATACCTAAAATGTACCAGTAAAATTTTAAAAATAAGGAACAATGCAGAAATTCATACTTACCACACACGGAGTATGGTGTTAAGGGGACCAAAGGAAGAAATAAACATTATTTCTAAGGTTTTTATTTGTTGAAAACCCCACTCCATGCCTTACCTCGAAACAACACAATAACTTCTGAGCAACTTGGAGTCCATGTGTCTCCTCATGCTCATATAGGTGCTGTCCTATAATGGCACTGAAGGCAGCATGTTTGGCAGTGAGCAGCTCTACCTTTAGGAGTGGTGGGGAGAAGGATAGGCAGACATACCTTCAAGAACCCCAGGAAGCACCAGGCCAGGGCACAGCCATCCACAGTATGTAGGGACCTGGACAAGGAAATGCCTGTGGCCACAAAGGCTTCTCACTGGCTAAGAGATCTGACTTTGGAAACAGACTTGGAAAAAGGCCTCTAACTTAAATATAAGTGCTGTAAGGACTATCCACTGGAACAGAAATGTACAGAGTGCCTTCTTTATGTGGCAAAGGTATTAGGAAGATAACCAGGCAAGAAAAGGTGAAGAAAAAAATGTAGACAATTCGTCATAAGGGTTGTGGACTTGAACCTATAGAAAAAAGTACAAAGTATTTTAAAGCAAAAAAATGACATGATTGGGTGTATGTCTAGAAAGCTCTTCTGGCTGGCATAAGGTAATTAGTTGAAGGAGGATGGCTGATTGAAGGAGAGAGAGGCAAATCTAGGTGATGTGGTTTGAGGGACCCACCTGCCCTGGGAATAAATAAGAGGAGTCAGGAACTCCAGCATCCCCTTTCCATTCAATTGCATGTCCAAATCTCCTCAGACCTTTAAAAAAAAAGGCAGAGAGGTCTGTTCCTATTTCAGACATACTGAAGCACAGTCTTTAGGGGTAGTGCCCAGCAAGTGTGTGTTTCAGAGGTGCCAAGGAGATTCTGACTAGTCTAAGACAGTAAGAGGAACAATCAACAAGCTGGAGCAAAGATGTAGACCAAAAGCAAAAGAAACAGGATAAGGAGGAGGAGAGGGCAGAAGGTATACTAAGTCTTCCACCTGAACATCCTGAGTGAAGCGTGGGTATGTAGGTAAGCTAGTACTTACCCTAGAGGAGGAAAGGCAAGTCTAGCAGTGGATAAGAAATTCATCCCTCCCCAGACATGGGCATGTGAAATAGGTAGAAGTGAGCATTAGAGCTGGAACCAAAAATACAATAGAAACCATAAGCTGAGGTGTTAGAAAAGATTACAGAGAAGATTGTGCTGCACTTAGCTCAGAAGATAGCCAGAGTTCCTAGTAACTGAAGAGGAAAGGGAGCAATGAGAGAAGTTGGAGGACAGCCAGGAAGGGCATATGGCTGAAACTACCAGAGGAGCAGATTCAGGGAAAGTGTGGTCTGCAGAATTCATACTTTCACAGAGGTCAAGAGTTGAGGAACAAGCAGAGGCTTTGGAGTTGCCAGTGGTGAAGCATCAGTGGAGTAGCTGTGTGTTGTAGCTGATTGCCCTGGATTACAGAGGGAACAGAGATGAGGAAGGAAAAGAAGGCTCTTACCCTCCTGTCTCAAAACCTGGAGTTGATGTAATCTGTTCCAGAGGTGGTGAAAAAATACGGTGAGTGTGAGTTTAGAAATACCTTCCCTTTCCTAGGGGTTGGGAGGAGACTCCTGTACCAAGGGAACACTTTAATGGAAGGCTGTGTCTCCCAAAGCTCACTCAACCAGCCAATGAGGTAGCAAAGACAAAATTCAGCAGGATCACCGGAGAGGACAAAGAAGAAGGGGACACTGGAGGTTGGTAGCACAAATGTCTCCAACTGTTTTCATTTTTTATATCGAGAATGCCAACTATGGAATCAGTTAGGAGTGTTATCTCAAACCCACCTCTATTCAGAAGTATTAAGGGATACAGAATTAACATAATAGATCTCACAGGAATCCATGCTAGATGTCAGTCTAGAGTATGCACCGCTATTAAATGCTTTCCCATGTTGTCTGATAAATGTTTAAAGCATCATACATCTCTAGGGAAGACCAACTGCTCCTGTTGGGACTAATTGCATAGTCCTGGTGCATGACAAAGAGGGTGCCACTAGGGAACAAAGAGAGGGACTTAATGAATCACAAAGGTACATAATTTATCAAATAAAAAGAGTATGACATTTTAGAGTAAATTCCGTGGAAAATGAATGCACTGTTTGGATGAATCAGGCACAGAATATTTTCTTAGAAACCCAGTCCATATTTTCATTGAGAGAGGGTGTATGTGTGTGGGGGTAGGTGCTATGGGACTCAAGTGCACCAGTGAATTAACATCTTGTGGTAGAAACACTGCCTGAGAAATTAAAATGATATTTGAAACATAAATCCTGCGTGCTAACAACTCTCGTTATAAGCACCCGCCAGAGTCAACAGACAGAGTTTGTTTGCTAGGAGGTTGTTTCTGGAGGCCAATTCTTGAGTTCTCAAAAAACATCTGTGCAAATGCAGGGGGGAAAACCACAGCAAGAGAAGCCATTGGCGGTTAGGTGTGTTAGAAATACATTATTACTTCATTGTAATGGCACACGGGCCTCGGCTAGACTGCAAAATGACCTCACCAGCTGTCAGTCCTTGACTTACTCTCCTTGAATGAGCATTCAAGATACAGCAGTGACTCCAAGGCAGTACAGTGTAAATACAGAGGTAATCAGAAGAGAGGAACCAGGCACAAATTCACCAGGATCTCACAAAGAAGCAGAGAGCCCTGGCCAAAACCAAAAAGACTGAGGTATTCTTTTGTCACACAAAAACACTGTTCAAGCCAACCCTGAAGGGCCTTTTTCATGGAAACTCCAAGCTTGCCCTCCCCTGGGCTTTCTCACTCTGTCTGCCCTCTCAGAAGGGAGACCTCAGGGCCCAAAAGAAGCAAGTCTCCTTCCAAGGAATCTATTCCGGCAGTGGAAACTCGGAAATGTCGGCTGAGGCTGAGTGGCAAGGGTCCCAAAGCAGCTGGGCTCCTGGCAAGGGTCCCCAGGCTCAGAGAACCAAGAGCTTTATTCAGGGGTCGGCTTCCCTCTGTAAGTACAGAAAAACACTTTGAAGATAAGAAGACTGCCCGCAACTAAATGGAAAATGATGGGTGGCCAAGAAGTGTCAGGAGCTGTGGAAAGAAATGGGAAAAGATGAGAGCGGCACCTGGAGGTGGGCTGTCCTCACTTAGCTCAAGTTTCCCCAAGCCTGGGCCATCCTGCAAGGGGCTAAAGCAGTTCAGTTTTCACTGGAAATAGCACCCAATGTGTGTGCACAGGCCCCCGCAAGGCAGGATGTCTGGTATGGGTTTGGGGTCCTTCCACAGAAGTTTCAGCAGGACCCTCTTCCCCAGCGTCCTTGGCAATTTCTGGCAGGCAGAGGCAGAGGAAGGAGATGGATTTCTAATGAACTTGGGTATGAGTCAAGAATGGCTATCGTGCTTGCTTCAGCAGCACAGGTACTAAAACTGGACCAATAAGGAGAAGACTCACTTGGTCCCTGAATAAGAATGGCAGGCAAATTTGTGAAGCATTCCTTGAAAAAGAAAGAGGAGGAGGAGACTGTGGAGGAGGAAGACGAAGGGGGACAAGTTGAAAAGTCCCTCCATGGATGACTGCGGTTAGTGAAGATTCTAAAATTAGAAAATGGTGAGAGTGCCTCTCTGAGCTTTGTTTTCTAGAAAGACAAAAGAAATTTCATCAGCCTTAGATTGAAGAATTATGAATGTCGTTCTGTGAAGAGAAACCCAGAAATTACATCACATTTTTACTCAGGATTTTGAAGGAGACAAGGAGCTCATAAGACTCATATGAGGACTAAGAATATTTCTGGGCTTTGAGCATTGATATCTCCACAGTGTTTCTTGGAAGCTGCAGCACAGACAGAGTACCCAGGTTGTATGTGAGAATTAATGAGTACATAAGTGACTACAACAGCCCTGAGTGTCTAATATTTTCAGCCAGGTATGGCACCTGGCTTAAGGATTTATGCTTATTTTGGTGATATCCCTTCTGCAGGAGGTCCTGTTGCTCAGCCTTTAGCCATGAAGCCTTTTGCAAAAATACAGTGTTTCCAAGATGAGTGTGTTTGCACTGTAATCACACAGGGAAAAAAACAAGCATTTAATTCAATGAAAACTTTTCCCTAATGATTTAAGAAAATATGTGGTAAATTCTTTCAGTTCAATGAGTAGCTATATACTGATACAAAAAATAGTGTATGCAGCTTAGAAGAAGACTTAGCAAGGTGACAGGAAGACCCTTACTCTGTGTAGCTTACATTTTAGTGGAAGGAATGGGTGATGACAAAAGATATCCCGTGTGTCCTTATGGCAGTGGTGGGGAACCTATGGCACATGTGTTATTGTGTTTTTCTTTTAAAACAAAAGATGTTAATGTAGAGTTGTTTTTTCTAAACTAAAACCTCAGTATTCAGGTTTAATTGAAGTGTTGGCACTTTGAGATAAATAAGTGGGTTTGGGATTGCAGTGTGGTGCTTGGTCCCTAATGGGTTCGCCATCACTGCCTTATGGGATGAGAATGAGTTCTATGAAGGATAATTAAACAAATAAGAGGCTGTAGAGAGACAATGTTTGGTACTTTATGTAGGATAACCAAATTGAAGGAGATGACATTTGACTTAAAATTTGAAAGAAATGAGACATTAAGCCTTGCTAACACATTAAGCCTTAAGCTAAAGCTTTGGGAAGAAGATTCCAGAATGATAAGGTACAAGGCTTTGCAGTCAGTAAATACTAGCTCACCAGGATCCCAAAGAATACTGCTTACACTTGATCTCTACCCCTGCTTCCAAGCACTTCACCCACTTCAGGTTTCTAGGCAGTGTGACAAAAGTCACACACACAGCCCTGCATTTACTTCGGCACTCTCTTTCCCCTTCACCACTGTCCACATTGCCATCACACTCACAGGCCAGCACCCTTCTCAAAGCAAGAACACACTCACTTGAGACCATCATCTCATACAATACAAGTGGTAGAGTGTGGTAAAGAGGTGAATCCCAAGATACCCCCTGACCCTGCCAGCTGTGGCCAAGAAAAGACACCAAGTTCCAGGGGCAAAGTCTCTAGCATGGAGGAAAAGGCCTCACAGTGTTAGCCTCTTCTCTTTTCCTTTTATTAGAATTCCAGAACTGCTACTAACAAGTGCAATCCCTTACAGGAATCGCTATGATTTGAATTTTGAATGTCCTTCAGAGGCCTGTGTGAAGGGTTGGTTGCAGCGCCTGGAGCTATGTGGAAGTGATGAAATCTTTAGGAGGCAGGGCCCAGCACAAGAAATTAGACCTTTGGGAGCATGCCTTGAAGGGAACACTGAGGCCACAGAGCCTTCCTCTCCCTCATTTTGCTTTCTGGCCTCCATCATATACTCCCTCCCGCCACATTTGGGCTATGATGTATTGGGTCACTGCAGGCCCAAAGCCACAGAGCCAAACCGCCACAGCAGAGACCTGTGAAACCACGAGCCAAAACAAAATTAGTTTTTCCTCCTTTTAAGATGTTTATCTCAAGTATTTTGTCACAGCACGAAAAGGTGAGTAATGTACCTATAAAAGCACTTTGTTTTTGTCAAGTATTTTCTTGTCATAGTTTTATCTCTTCTTTACAAATATGCTATAAAGTGGATGGGGCATAAATCTTTATCACTATTTTAAAGAAAGTAAAATGGGGCCAGAGAGAGGTTATGATCATGAACACTTCAGTGGCCAGATTGAAAGTGGGAGGTAAACTCCTGACTTCTACCACTGGACTCTTTTTTATGTACTTACTGTCAAGTTTTTTCTAGAACTGTTTCTTGGAGAGGACATATTGATGAATTACAATCTAAAAAGCTTTTTAAAAATCAGAACACTGTGAAGAAGCATTACCTTTGTGATTATGATTGTGAACTTAAATAAGAAATGAATATCTATACATTCAAAGATATTTTCGTTATTACCAGCAGAAGTAGGCCTGGCAAATGTTTAGTTCTAAGTATATTTTTGGGGGGAGCCAGACAGTACAAAGATAAATTTTTATTTTGTCAATTTTAAATGTATTAAAATTTTAATAAAATATATTTGAAATTTTGAAAACAATGAGATAAAATTCTCCATTCCTCCACTGTCTTTTTCATTTACTCTCTCACTATTCTCCCCTCTACACCTCCATTGATTTATCAGTCAGCTCCTCCATTTCTTTCCTTTGACACTATCAATTTCCTCCATCTGTCAATCTTTACATCCACCAATTTATCCATATCTTCATTTAAGAATCACCTTTTTTAGGGCTGGAGATTTATCTCAGTGGTACCACACCTGGCTCTCAATCACAAGGTCCTGAGTTCAATCCCTGGTACTGAAAAGAAAGAATCACTTTTTTATTGCAAGTATACATTTATTTTCTATTTAATTTTATTGGTACATTTTAGATATATATAATGATAGCATTCATCATAGGGAATTTATACCTGTGCACGATATATCTTGATTCTTCCTTTTCTCCCAATCCCCCCACTACCTTTGAGCCCTCTTCCCCTTCTTATTTATTTTATTTTTTTTGCTTCTATTTTCCTTTTTTTTTTTCAGATGTAGTTGCTGGAGTTTGATATGGTGCCTTATGGACTGGAGCTGCTGATATTCCTGTTGGTCAGTGCACTTGAACATAGAGAATTCAAAAGCGAACAGATCCTTTGTCCTCTGCTAACCATCTACAGTAGGGGAGGTCCGAGAAGCAATGGGTTCTGAGATGGCTATCACATCAAAGGAAACTGTGGCAGGACTTAAACTCTCTGGTACTTAGCATCACACGAATGAGGCACAACAGCAGAGACACTTCACCAGGCAAGGTCCTGAACACCGTGCTGACAGTGTTGCCTCTAATGTGTCTCCAGGGAAGACTGGACTCCTTTCCTACATGGCCTCAGTGATGGCCACTGATACTTTTTAAACCCTTCAAAGACCTCTGTAGATAATGAAGGGTACTTTTGCCTTTAAAATCACACCTGTGAAAGGAACAACAGGGCACAAACAATTAAATAAAAGAATGTTTTCCCTCGCTCCCTAGAACTTTTAGCTACTGGTGACACATTTTCAGGGGCTTATCAAACACTGTTCATTTCTCAAATAGAAATCTACTATTTAATTTGAACTCATAGAAAACTTAATGGGCATGGTAAAGCAGATCTTATTACCTGTATTTTATGGATGAATTAACTGAGACAGTTCACAGGAGAGCAGGGACCAGAAGCGGGATATTTGACATCTCATTCTGATAAGATATTTCTCCGTGGCCCTGGACAAAGTGTACTGGGCACTCTCAAAGTGCCCATGCTAAAGGTTCAGCTCTGCATTGTCCATAACAGCCACCATGAGCCACATGTGGCTACTGAGCACTTCAAATACAGCTTCAAATTGAGATGTATCACAGACGTAAATTACACTCCAGCTTTCAAGACTTTGTGCCAAAATATTGTAAAATACCTCATTAATAATTTTATGCCAGGCTGGGCAAACTGCTCAGTGGAAAAGCACTTGCCTAGCATGCTCAGTGGCTTGGTTTCAATTTCCAGCACTGAAAAAAAATATTATGTTGACTATAGGTTAAAACAATAATATCTTAGATATATAAGCTTAAATAAAACATGTCATTAAAATTAGTTTTACCCACTTCTTGACTTTATTGAACATGACTATTAGAAAATTTAAAGTCACATACGTGGCTTTCATTATATTTCTATGGAACAATACTTGTCTAGACAGAGTATGCTGACATATCTTTGGAGAGATTGCTTAGAGTATAACCATTCACTTTTTATGGCAATGAAATTTCCCTGGCAATTTTGTACATCTTCCTCCCCAGCATTCCTTCTATTCTGACACAATGACAACACATATTTTCCCATGTTCCTGGGATCCTATTGAAAGTCATAGCAGACAAGAAGCTGTGCCTGTATTATGTAGGGGAAAATTACAGAAACAACAGCTCCCTTTTTCTTCATCCTTTGGTGTCTATATTTAAATAATTCCGAAATTTTTGTCTCAGTCTATTACTATATTCGTTTCTAGACTGTTTTCCTATTAAATTTCTCTTTTTCCTCAACAAAAGAATATGAATCCCTATTTCTTGCCTCTTGGCCATCTTTGACCCCTTCAAGGTAACATCTTTGAAGATTTCCCTTGCATGGACACACAGAATTGAGGACAAGGATGAGTACTGATGTCCGGATGTTAATGTCTGACTCCAAGCATTGGCTTGTAATGGGCAATGGTCTAATGTGGTATTTACAGCTCACGAAAAAAAAAAAATTTTTAAAGCAGATTGCTTCCAGAAGCTGTGCATCTGCTGCCCAGTAAGCCTGCTGGTTTGACGCGTTCAACAAAGTGCATGAAGAACTCTCAAACGTCACAGTGATTTGGTTAATTGGGTAAAGATAAGGGTTTCTGAATAGCAGAGTCAGTTTGCCATATTGGCCTGGCACCCAGGGACGTGTGATGAAAAAAAAGCTCGGCTGTCTGGATGCATCTGAATACTCGGTTATTTCATAAAGCCTGCACTGTGTATTTGGAATGCACATTTGCTCTTATGAATAACAGTAATTGTTTGGGTTGGCCTTCCTTTGTGTGACCGCCAGCTGGCAATGACTGGAACCATGACACATGACACTCCAGCTGTGTCCACATGTTTCTGCCTCGCAGTATCCACTTATATAATTTGCTTTTTTGATCAACAGTTGAGCCATTTAAGGGAACTCATCATATTACACATGCCAGCTACTTCTCTGCAAATACTTCTATTGCAATTTCAAAAAAAGATTTTCATTATTCCTTGCTTATTATGGTGATGTTGCAACTTCATTAAATATAGTGCAGTAAAAGATACATTCCTAATTGAACTTGAGAATTTTTCCCTTGAATACACATAATTACAAGACAATAGCTTAGCATTTAATCAAATGAACCATTAAAATAGTAACTAATGATGGTCTTACTATGACTGACAGACCTGACCCAACTATCTTTAACTTTCCTCCTCATTTTATTAGGCTTGCTATATTAGTCATTGTAATTAGGTTCGTATTGGGGAACTGATAACTACCTGCATTGTGGTAAAGAATCCTATCTGCTGGGATGTTAAAGTTTCTGTTGTGGTACAATCTATTTTCTTCATAGAGATTTGGAAGAAGCAAGCAGAAATTGAACTTGACCCAAAATATACTTGTATTTTTATTACCTTTTCCTGTGAAACTGAAAACATTCACTTAATCCCTCTTTCCTGATACTGAAGAGTAAGGAACACACACAGTCTTTTCAGCTCTTGGGAAAATTCTAAATTATGCAACCTTGGTAACTTATGGCCCATCCAGTGAAACGAGGCCACTGTTGATGCCTAACATTCCTCCTCCACTTCTTCCCTTACCGTAGTTGGGCTTTGTCAGATTTCTGAGTGGATTAAATGTGATGAAATATCTGAATAGCTGACCAGAGAACCACATGTTGACAGTCATTATGGCCCAGAGAGACAGGTACCATGCACACATGATTCACTTTGACTACTAGATACTTTTTACTTGGAGGAGGGAAGAATTTACTTCATCCATTTGTTTAGTATTCAGTGTCCTGGCTCATGTTAGCAGTCCGAGCCTCAGCAATATAGGAGTACAGTAAATACAGTAGCTATAAAAAACCTCAGAGTGGGAAGGGGAATGTGGAAAAATCAAAAGTCCATTAAACTAACTGTCAGGAGACCTGAAATTCCAGTTTAGGATATGAAGCTAACTAGCTGTGCTTGGGAAGGTAAGTATGTTACATTTTTAAAAATGTATTAATTGTAAATGTATTGTTAATTGGTAAATAATTGTGTAAACACACAGTACAATATGATGTTTTGATCTATAAATGCATTATAGAGTCTATCAAGATAACTATAATGTATCTACCTTGTCACCAACTTACCATTTTTTGTAGTGAAAATATTAAAAGTCCATTATAGCCATAAATGATATATTATTGAATAAATGAATAATATATAATATAACAAATATTATATAAATAATTATAAATAATAAACAAAAATATATTGAAATAAATAATATATTATTATTAACTGATCACCGTGCATGCAGTGCAATGGATCACTAAAACTTATTTCTTACATCACTGAAGCTTTATATCCCTTGATGAACATCTCTTTTCTTCTATCCTTCTTCTTTCCCCATAGCCTCTTCTGGTAACCACCTTTCTACTCTCCTTTTCTATGAAATTGACTTTTTTAGATTCCACATACAAGTGAATTATACAGCATTTTTCTTTCTGTGCCTGGCTAATTTTGTTGAGCACAGTGTCCCCCAGCTCATTTATGTTGTTACAAGTGACAGAATTTCCTTCTTATTAAGGGCTATATAGCATTTTATTATATTTTTTCTTTATTCATTTATTCACTGATGGACACTTAGATTTCTTCCGTAACTTGATTATTATGAATTAAGTTGCAATGAACATAAGAGTGCATATATCTCTTCACTACATCAATTTTAATTATTTTGGACATGAACCCAGAAGTAGGATTGCTGAATTATATAATTTCACTTTTAGCTTTTGAAGAAACTCTACATTATCCTCCAAGATAGCTGTATTAATTGACATTCCCACCATAACATACAAATGTAACCTTTTCTCCATATCCCTGTCAACTGTTATCTTTCGTTTTAATGGTAGCCATTCTAATAGGCATGAGGTGATATCTTGTTGAAGTTTTACCTTGTATTTCCCTGATGATTAGAGGTGTTGAACACTTTCTAATGTATTTATTGTTCATTCATGTCTCTTCTTTCAAAAGTCTGTTTAGATCCTGTTGGAACATACGAATCTCTCTTGAGTTCATCAAATGCTTGATTATTTTAGAAGAAGAGGAGGAGTAGCAGAGTAAGGAGAATTTTATCTTCCCTAATAAATTACACAAGTATTGGACAAGTGTAAAATATTCTATAAAGTCAATGAATTGTTAATGAGTAAGATATAATGAACTTGGAAACAAAAAAATCAAGAGATGTATAAATCTTACTTGGAAATATGCTTTATCCAGAGCTGAAGAAAAGTGAGAAGTTTTAGCAGACTGCTACCGCTTTCTGACAGACATCTGAGAAAGAACATCTAATTGAAAGTTGTTTGAAAAAAAGTTATTCTCAGACAATTTAATGTCAACAAATTTTGGAACTAGAAAGAACCAGAAATCTTATAGCTGACCCCCTTTATTTTACTGATGAAAAAATTGGGTCCTATTAAATGGAAGTTACTTGCTCAACACCACAAAACTAGATAATGCTAGACCAAGGAAACCCACGCCTTCTGATTATGGCCCTCTCCATTTGACCTTGGGAGAAAAGTTATGTTAAAAGACATGCAACAAAAATTAAGAGAGAGAGCTTTCCTGGGAAACCATGCTGTCATGGGAAAATAAGAAGAGGTAAATAGATAAAGTGCCAGACATTGTCTCATAAAATCACAAGACAATAAAAACTAGATTAACAACCAGGAACAAAAGTTTGTCACATCTCTGGAGGGCTTTGACAAGAGGCATGCTGAGACTTAGAAACTGGTTGTTGGAGACAGGGGAGAAGTAAGAAAAGGCAGAACTGTTATTGGAAGCTTTACCCAGTCTGAAGGAATAATCCCATGGGGAAGTGGTCAATAACACAAAGAAGTACAGGAAACTGTCTCGGATCAGGCGCTTGCTAACATTTGAAGGGATTTGGAGCTGAAGGACATGGAACAGCAGCAGCAGCATCCAGACAGCAATGATGCCTGGAGTCAGAAAGCTGACATTGTCATGGTTCTGGGTGGTCCATCTGTTTTGGAATAAGACCCCAGCTGGCAGCTGGAGTTACCAGTAACAATGTCCAGCTCTTAGAGAAAGAAGTTTGCTAGAGCTAGAACTGTCACTGGCATGCACTGAGTACAACAATGAAGAAGGCAAGATATGCATCTTTCAGCCAAGTGAGCTCAGGTTTAGGACAGATTCTGATCTCAGCAGAATGGTTGGAGTGTAGATCATGGGGAAAAGGGTCAACTCATTTCTGAGAGTAGAAGGTGTAGGAGGGCTGGGATTGGTCCCAAACCCACAAGTAATTCCAGGTTTAGGATTGTAGATAATTTCTACTACTATAGTTTGAGTCTCCTAAAGCACTTATATGTTTGTTCAGACAGATTGGCTTGAAAGTCTATAATGGTTGATACTAAAATAGAAGAATTCAGGGTCTAGCATACTGCTCCCATTTTTTCAGCTATGCAAGAATCTAGTCATTGATTATTCTTCAGGCCTTAAGTACTATGAAGGCACAGATCATGTGCATTTGCCATTATATGTCAGGCAGCCACCATAAGGCCAAGTATATAGTAGTCATTCGTAAATGCATGTGAAACAAGTAAATAAATCTCCAGACTACTCTTTTTCTCTATTAGCTCCTTCAGTGTCATTTCTCTTACATTAAGGCCTTGAACTACCTACTTTAAAGAGCTGTCCAGGTCTAACTTGTACCCATGGCAGGCTCAAAATTGGTTATAACAGAATCTTAACCATAGTGAATAAGTAGTTGGGAGGTGTCATAATTACTTTACTCATTGCTGAGACAAAATACCTGCTACCCAAAGTTAAAGGAGAAAGATTTATTTAGCTCACAGTTTGTAAAGGTTTCAGCTAATAGTTGGCTGGCTCCAAGGGAGGGTGGCATGGTAGAGGAGCATTGCAGAGGAGAAACATTTCATGGCAGGCAGAAGGCAGTGAGTGACAATACACAAGTGATGACAAGGCAACTGACCCTCTTTCTATTCCTTATATCTTATCCAGGCTACCTATCGCTAGGCCGGAGTGCACTCCCACCCTTAATCCTAGTATTGCATCCTTGATCTCAGCATCATACACCCTAGCTCCAGCCACCTCTGAAAAGCCCCACCTATGACTGCATGAGGCTTTGAGGGCACATCTAGATACAAGCTATAACAAGAGGAAAGGCTATATGTCTTTCTTTGACCAAATTTGTCCTTTTTCTACTCAAAGAATTTGGAGTTTAGAGAGAACTCCAAGAGAAGAAAAAAAATTATAAGGCAGGAAGAAGAGCACAGAATACTAGGATAATAGCTTTATTCCTCTTGAGGGTTATTAAGAACAGGTATCAGAAGTGAAGGGATACTTCAGATTCAAAGCATGCAAAATGTCAGTGCTTTTTTAAATGTTCCTGAATTGTTTAGGTGGCAAAACTCATTTACTTATTCATACATTTTTTTATTCTTCTCTGTTTTTCAATTATAAAATCAAGATTAAAATAATTCCTGTCTCCTAGGGTTGATGTGATTATTAAAGAAGCACATGCAGAAGAAAAGGTGCAAAGGGGAAGGGGAAGTGGGAGAGGTAGGGGAAGGGAAAGAAGGGAATGGAATTAATATGAGAAAAATAAAAAATGGAAACAAAGTTTTTGTAGATAGGGAGGGGTGGAGGGGTTGAAGGGAGGGCAGGGGAAGGGGGAAAAAATGAGAACCACGATGGATTATGTAAAGGTGCAAATTTCCAATGATGAATGTTATTATATTGTATACCTTAAATGTTCAAATAAAATTAATAAAGAAGCATATACAAAATACTAAGAAAAGTTCCTTATATGTAATTACTCAATAAAGTTTAGCTACAATGATGATAGTCATCATAATTTCCATCATCACTACCATTGCTGACACAGAGGGATCACTTGTTCAGAGAAAATCGTAGCTGAAGACCATGAGTTCCCTGAGGTGTGGCAAAGTTCCCACTCTATGTCCAACTTATATTGAGCTGGGCACAAAAGGAGTGCTCAAATATGCTTTGATTAAAAGAACGAATGTGTGCTGCAAGTGTACCTGAGACTTGAGGAATAAATAAAGCAACATAAAAACAGTACTGATAAGAAAATGTTATGAATAAATGCAAATCTCAGTTGGCAGAGATATGGACAGGCATGTTTTAAGAAAGAAATTCTGTATGTTCCTGAAAGCTCTTAAAAGACCGAGACAGTATGGAGTCCTGAAGTGTGGTTAGTGCTAAGATAAGGACAGCTTTGAAAGCTGGGCTTGGGTGGCTGACTTTGTTATAAAAAAAAAGTGCACATAATTCTTTCCCATACCAGAAGCACAGTAAACATTTCACAGATTATGACCAAGCTACATGTAGAAAATTGGATAAAAGCTGCAATTTGGGTGAACTTCAGTCACTAATTTCACGATGGGACAGACCACTTACTTTTAGAACGTTGATTTTGATTTAAAATTTATTAGTTTCATTAGAAAAATAGTATTAATATACTCTTCATTAAATAGAAGCTTACAAAATGTTGCTTGGCATATAGAAGTTTGGAAAAATCATTGTTCTTACAACAATGTTAAATAAAAGGAGATGAATTACAAAATCATAACTTTTCTTGAACCTGTGTAGAACTGAGGTTGCAGGACAAACATTTAGAGAAACACAGGTGCTTCTTAAGGAGTGAGAGGGTACAAACACTGACCTCTCTGCAACAACACACAGAAGAAAGAAGACAATCAGACAGGTGGTTAAGAAGTTTTATCTAATATTTCACATGAATTGACAAAAGCGAAATGTGGACTTCTCTGAGAATGTAGAACCATGAAGATCTACAGATACAAGCATAGTTCACACCCAACCGCTAGGTTATCTTCATCACTTTCACTCAGGAACTTACACAAGTGCCCTGGAAAAGAATGAAGACATGACAGGAGACCAGCGCCTCCAAGAGAGGGGGACATAATTCACTGCCCAAATCTCCCCTACGGAACAAAGCTTTAAAGTTCCTTACAAGAAAAAAAAATGATCTACAGAAAGAAATACAGCATAATGGAAATGGTAAAAATGAACTTGATCATAAAATTCAGTTTTCTAATTTTAAATACTCTAAAATTAATTGTTTCAACTGGAAATGGTAGCAATATATAAAAACATAACATACTAGCAGTTTAATCAAGATAGCATTGTCTTGGTGAAGGATAGGCACATTAATCAATAGTACAGAAAAAGAATCCAAAAACAGATTAATTCACATATGATTAATTGGTTTTTAAACAAGATACAAAAACAATTCAGTGGTAACGCATGCTCACCACAAACTTTCATTTAGGATTATTTGAAATAGTCCCATATGTGCACTTATCTTAGCATAACTTGAAAAACAAAGTCAAAGATGCAAATCTTAAAAGCAGCTGGAGGGAGAAAAGGACAACAATAAGACTAATGGTTGACTTTGAAGCAGAAAATGTGGAAAATATAGTAACATCCTAAAAGAAAATAACTGGAACACTAGGATTCTGCATCCATATACAATCTTTTTTCAAAAATAAATGCAAGATACTTCTTATTTTAATTATAATCTAGAAGGGTGCAAAAGATTCCTGTTCCTATGGTAACAATAAGAATGACCCAGATAAAATACAAATTCTATTTTTATTTTTCTAACCAACTTGCAAAGAATACTAGAAGCAAAAAATCATTTGTAAACTGAATTCTAGAAGGAAATGATTCATTCATGAGTGAGCAGACAGCCACCAGAGCCTCCATACCCAAATAGTGACCATTCTGGGTACCAGCAGATGAAAGAGCCTGCCTCCCATAATCAGAGAGTCCACACGAATGAAGAGAAATCACATAAGCCCTAGAATACCAGGTAAGCTGGAAAGACAAATCAGAATCTGGAAAATCCTCAAATGTAAAAGTAAAATTGGTAGAGCTTTAAAAATATCTCCCCTTCTCATATCCCTGAATTTTTGCCAAGAAAGCAATAGTGAAAAAGGTCTGGGAGTTTGATATTACTCATTTTCACAGTAATTTGATTCTTAGGTCCTATTAAATTAAATCCAAAGGTAAACCAAATATACCTTGAACTGCAGCAAAAATCCCTCTCAGAGCCAATACTGTAAAGATTAAAATGATAACCATAAGTAAAGTCTAGAGTTGAGCTATTCATAGGTGAATTCAATAACTCAATGTAATTAATGTGAAGTGCAATTTGATTCTATGAGGCATCTAAATGACCAATACATAATCCTAACTGCCAAAGGAAAGGGATCTCAATATCAGGTAAACAAGCAAACAAAGTATAATATTTTCATCTTCATTATTATTTTATTCACAATGTCTGCAATAAATTTCAAAAGTATAAAGCTTGCAAAACAGAAGGAAAGTTGACCATAATCAAAACAAAGGACAGTTAATAAAAGAAGAACCACAGATGACACAATTATTGAAATTAATGGCAAGAACTTTTAAAACATAGAAGTGTTAAAATTTTACATGAAAAGATGGATGAAATGGATGAAGCAGTGAAGTAGTTCAGAAAATCAACAGAAAGTATAGAAAAGAAGCAAATGCAAGTCTTACAACAAGTGAAAAATAATTTTTTAAATTTTTTTTGTTTTTCAGAGGGTTAGGGATGTATTTCTTATTTTTTTCCCATTAAGTTTATTGGTACAAAATATAGTATAAAATATATAAAATATAGTTACATTCATTATTGGGATCTTGTGCCATTACATGAGTATCTTGGTTCTTATTTTTTTCCCCTTCCCCTGCCCTCCCTTCACCCCCTCCGCCCTTCCCTATTTGCAAAGACCTTGTTTCCATTTTTTTCCTTTTCTCATATTTTTTCTTTCCCCTTC
>NW_004624762.1:7119911-7144856 GCF_000247695.1 Heterocephalus glaber | reverse complement strand
AAAGGAAAGAAGGGAAAGGAAAAATGCTGAGAAATGGAAAAAATGGAAATAAAGTCTTTGTAAATAGGGAAGGGTGGAGGGGGTGAAGGTAGGGCTAGGAATGGGGAAAAAATAAGAACCAAGATGCATTATGTAAAGGTGCAATTCCCAATGAGAAATGTAATTGTGTTGTATACGTAAAATGTACCAATAAAAGAATTTACCAAAAAAGAAAAAAAGAAAGCTGGTAGGGGCTGGGGATTTAGCTCAGTGGCACCAAGCCTGTCTCACAAGCACAAGGTCTTGAGTTAGATCCCCAGTACAAAAATAAAAAAAAAAGAAAGCTGGTAGGAAAATGGACTCACCCTTCCTGATTGCAAAATTTAATACAAAGCTGTTGTGATCACAAAAGTGTGATACTGGTTAAGTATAAATATATCAACCAGAATTTTGAGAATCTATCCAGTTATGACCAGTTGATTTTCAACAAGTGTTCTAGTCAGTGGGGAAATAATAGAATTTTAAACAATGAGTGCTAAGACAGCTCGATATCCATGCAATAGAATTAAGATGGACCTCCACCTTATACCTTTAAAAATTTAACTCAAAATGGATCAAAGACCTATATAAAAGCTTAACTTATGAACTCTTAAAACAAAATATAAGGCCAAATCTTTATGAACTTGGATGTGGCAATGAACCCCTGAATTTGATACATTCAAAGTAGGAGTGAAAATAGATATATTTTATTTAATAAAAATTTAAAATTTTATATATCAAAGGACTTAATCTTGAAAGCCAAGACAAGCTATAACATGGAAAGACATAATTATGAAACATCTATCTGATAAGGGTCTAGGATCCAGGATATATAAAGAATTCTTATAATTCAACAACAAGACAAATAGCATACAAAAGTAACAAAGAACTTATTACAATGAGTTACAATTTCACGCCCACTACAATTGCTATAATAATACTTTTTAAAAATGGAAATTAAATTAAATTTTGGTGAGGATGGGGAATACTTGGAACTTTTGCATATTGTGTGAATATAAAATGATTCAACCACTGTGAAAAAGTTTGGCATTTCTTCAAAAAGTGAAACAGAATTATTATTTGACCTAGCAATTTTACTTGTAGGTTTACTTCCAGAAGTAATGAAAACAGGTACTTTTACAAATACTTGAGCATAAATGTTAATAGCAGCACTGTTCACTATAGACAACTCAAATATCCATCAATGGATGAATGGTTGAACAAATTATAGTATATATATGTAATGGAATATTATTCAGCTATAGAAAGGAAGGAAGTGCTGGTTTATGCTACAATATGGGTGAACCTCAAATATATTATGCTATATGAAAGACATGAAAAGTCACATACTATATGATTCCATTCCTATGAAATATCAAAATAAGTAAAAAAATAGATAAATCCATGAGAACAGATGGCAGATTACTGGTTATCATGGACCGGAGGTGGGCAGGAGAAGTGAAATTAACTACTAATGGGTACAAGGCTTTCTTCTGGGGTGATGAAAATGTTTTGAAGTTAGAAATTTTGGTTATAAAACATTATGAATGCACTAAATGTTATTTAATTGTTCATCTTAAATTTGTTGGTTCTGTTATTTTACTACAATAAAAATCATTAATTAAAAATCAATTTGAAAAGCAATAACAGAGGAAGAAAGAGATGAAGGAGGAAGAGAAAGTGAAGGAGGAGAAGGAGGACTAGGAAATGAGGCCCCAAGCAGCAGTTCAGAGGGATTTGGCTATTCCTCCAAGGCAGTGGCAGTCCCTACAAGACCTCCTCTCCCTGCCTGCCTCCCAGGCAGCAACTTTAAAGCCTTCCCCACTCACCCTGTCTTTTGGCTGTAAAAACATGCATGCAAGCTTGAAAAGAGAGGGGGTGAAGTGAATCATTTTCTCACAATAGACCAAACCATCAGGGCCAGTGAGACTGAAAGGAAAAAATACTAAGGTTATAGGTTAAGGAATCAAGAGCTAGGTCTTTTTGTAACTGCCATGATTACAGCACTGGCACTTTAAAACAATTATTACATTTTTTTCTCAGAAGCAAACCCACACAGCTAACATTCATTTTCAGTTTTGTACAGAACTGTCCCTCTCCCTGTCTGGTTGTTTCTGATTAAGTTCTACAGAAATAGCCCTGCTTGATAAAATAGGTGTAAGTAATGTGTGGGCATCTCTGGTTCCAGACCTTGCTATTCACAGACATTTTCATGGCCCAGTCTCACTGCTCAGCATGTTAATAATGTCTGCTATTCAGCTTTCCTACTGTTCAGAAAATCTCACTCCTGTGGCTTTTTGGCTGGCTTTGAGGAATCACTATATGAGGTGAGTGAACTCGTCAGTGTGTTGGTATTTAAACTGGTTAGATGGTTTAAAAAATGAAAAGAGAGGTTAGTTCATAAATGGCATTCATGAATGATCCTCTTTTCCTTATCTTCCTTAGCAGGGTATAACACAGATTTGTTGGTATCCAAAACTGAAACAGAGGGAAGTGCTGAGGAGCGTTCCTTGTGTCTTACCTTAAGAGATAAAATATATATAAACAAATACATTAAATGAAAAGATGCATAAAACAATGTGATTTGTTCCAGAGAAACATTTGGGCCCTTTCCCTGGGAAAGGGGGTTAAAAGGTTGTCAGTACTTTCTCCGGGGGCTCCATCTGACAGTGAACATGTGTTTCCTCCCTTTAATCGACTCGCCAGTAGCCAGAAACCTGCTTGTTTTCTGCAGAGGTTGTCAAAAATGATTTCAGTCTGGAGACGATGAATGATAAAAGAGGTTTTCAAACACGGTTTTGCACTGTAACATTCGCAGCCCCAGAGAGGAAAGATTGTATTACAATTGCAGTGCAAAGGGCCATGTTCCCCTGGCAAGAACACAGAGCTTCCTTCAACCTGTTTGATGGATCCTGGTATCTTACAGAGCTGGAAGAGGCAGGGCAGGACTCAATTAAGTGAATGCTCCAGAAAAGTGGGACAGTGCAGCTGCCCGTGTGGAGGAGAACACCCCAAAGAGTCTCCAGGAGCTCTTCTTTCCTACTGCCTACATGTCTGGTTCTGTTTGAGAGTGACTTTCAGGGCCAAGGGCGGGACTAATTTCAGAGACTGGAGCAATAGTCACGAGTACCACAGCTCCTCCTTAGGTAATACACTCTGCTGGGTCTGGGTGCTATCTTTTCTGTAACCAGAGCGGGGCTCTTGGCTGTCATCTGTATTTCCTTTCCTGGATTTATGAACATCAGAGGCCATTCTTGGTGAGTTTATGGCTAGAAAACTTGAGAAACTAGGTATGCCTTTTCAAAACACACGAGGCCACCTAAGCAGGCAAAGGAAAATATCAGAAGGGGAAAATAAACGTTTCAATTGTTTCAGTTCAGCAGTTTCCAATTCCAGTGTTCCCCACATTTCTGTTTCATTATTCCTGTAGGCTCCAATTTTGGAAGGCCCAAGAAAGTAAGATTGGAACATATCAGATGAATGATAAAGCTAGGAATTACTTGCATTTCAAATATAAAATTATAATCTTCACTTTACACACGCGTGAGGATTCATTTGCTAAACAAAGCTCCCTGGAGTATTACGAGATTCTGTTCACAAAAACAAAATTTGATTCATCTACAGCTTTTCAGGAACACATCCGTGATATATAAATCAAGTACTGGGTACAACTACTCTTGAGAACATCTCATTAAACTCCCAAACTGAAAAAAGAAAAACCCAGACAAAAGTTTCCTAGAACCTAAGGCTGAAAACATGTTTCACCCAGAAAGTTTTTATTATTATCTTCTTAATGATATACATAGATGTGATTTAAATCTTTTCCCTCTGTTTGCAAAGTCAGATTCCATAACATCTCCCAAGCAGTAACTTGCATCCTTTTTTTATTATTTATGACAATATTTGAAATATTTTTAGCTCACCAGTGGCAAATATTTCTGCCACTGTAGAAAGATCAGGCTGATAGGTGAAAACAACTGCATCCAGTAGCCCAGAAAACCGGAGGAAACTTGGGCAGTCTGGGTACTCAACTGGCTTCACATCTGATTCTAATTCTTTCACAGCTACACAATTTTATCAACACACAACTCCTTCTCTGAACATAATCAGAAAAGAAGTGTGATGATGAAGGTCAAAGGCACTGCACAACAGGTACCTGGAGCGAGCTGGGTAACACATTTCAAGCAATTGTCCCAGACTCCAATCCTGAAATATATTTCTGGTTGTAGCTTTCACCATCTAAGCTAATGACATGCCATGAGCTGATGAATGTGACAGCCACTGGGAAGGACAAGCTTTCAATCAGTAACATCCTCTGCAAAGTCTGAGCTGCTGATCCTCTCAGTGCCAACATATTTGGCCAATGTCAGAGCATTTTGGCTAAGTGGGTTCAATCAACTGTTTTCAGCCTATTATAGTTCATAATCCCCATCCAGAAGAGAGTGTGGTTCAGCCTAATGAATGTGCTAATGGAATCCTTATGTGTGTTTTTCCACAGCAGGGCACAGATTAGCATAAGTGTCATATTCTGTGGACTTGCCCACTCATTTCTCAGGCATTGCATATGCTGGGGATTTTTCAACTGGATAATAATAAGATGAATATGGCCCCCATATGCAGAAAGAGCACACCATTTTTAGAAAGTAGTCTGTAATAAATCTCACCTGGAGGGGCAGTAAGATAGATTAACTTTTCACTTTTGCTTTAAGTGTAATATTTTAAATCCAGGATTCTGTAATCTCAAAAAGGAAGACCTAGATTAAATTTCATGCAGTTTTAAAGACTGTTGTCATTTTTTGACCATGAATCTGGGGAATACTTTACAGTTCTCCCAGTTTTCCATCCTTGTTAAGTACAGAGCTGTAATTCAAAGTCAGTTGCTCAGAACTGATATTTTGTCCTCAGGTATGCAAATGAGAGGGACAGGAAGATTAAAAGGTAAACTTTTCCTATTCTGTTTCTAACTTGCTTAGAAACCTAAGGGAAAATCAAGTGACAAGGAAAACTTTCAGAAGGTGCTTTGTCCTGTAGTCCATAGAAAGTCCTGCCTCGACTAAACACTAAGGAGCTCATTTAGAAGTTTCTTTAAAATGTTGGAGTTCAGCTATTGGCATTCACACAATTTTACATTTCTAGAAAACTATTGAACTAAATGATTTTAGTTCTTAAAGATTCTAAATGATTTCACAGTAGTCAAGATATGAAATCAACCAAAGTGTCTATCAAGAGATGAATGATTAGAGAAAATGTAGTATGAATTGAAAATGAAATACTATTTAGTCCTAACAAAAGAAGAAAATCATGTCATGTTCAACAGAGTAGGTGAACCTGGAGGACATTATATTCATTAAAATAAGTGGGGCACAGATGTTCTTACTTAGATGTAGAACCAGACAAAGTTGAACACACAGTAGAGAGTAGTAAAAAGTTTACCAGGGGGTGTTAGATAGGAGGAATACATTCAGGAGATCTATTGTACAACAGTATGTTATATTCTTGAAAATTGATAAAAGTAGATTTTAAGTATTCTCACAACAAAAATAAACATGTGAGTCACTAATATGTCAGTCAGTTGAATGTAATCATTCCACAGCATATATATAACTAATGGTTCTGGTGTCTATGACCTCAGCATAACTTAAGTAAAACTTAGAGTAAATGTAAAAGGCCTCCCCCTCTCATCTCCTTTTCCGCTGTCTTTACAAAGGTGGCTTATTTGGTCAGAATAGTTGACCATCTGGATGAAACTTTATAAGTGTTTATTCCAATTGCTCCATCTCGGGGCCCATTTGGCACACAGGTGGAAGCAGGAATGGTGAATTAAGAGTGAGAGAATTCCCAATGAACCTGCCTCCTCTACATTCCCTGAGGGAAGGAGGTGTTGCTCTGAGAGTCCTCGGATTTATGGCTTAATGATTTAAGAGAGTATAGGTCTCTGGCACACTCACCACTTAAGTGGCAGTTTATTATGACTAATCAAAGAGGTCTTCCTGGCACCCGGGAAGTATCAATATACATAGGCTGGGCTAGAAAAACAGGTCTTGTTGCTTTTAAGCATGGTGGCAGGGGACCTGCCTGAGCCTATTAACCAGTCTAAGGTAAGTGCTACCTCTGTCTCATATTTTAATCTCCTCCTTTTTGCTGTGTTCAAGAAATTACATCTGTAGCTGAAATAACACTGAGAAATGAAATTGTTTGCCAAGTGGATAAGACAATCAAATTAGTCATTTAAAGTTGGGGATTAAATATGAATCTCATTTACCTTTATTATCTGTACATTTCTTGCTAATCATCATAACTCAGACTATTTAAACGTTATTGAAAGTGTAGCCAGTAATGGAGCATCATTAATTTGTTTGTAATGGTTCCAGCCTGGTCTGAGCAAATCTTAAAAAACCCAGGTCACCTCCACTGGTGTTAGAAGGCAGGAGGGGGCACCAGAGGACTTTGGAGACCCTGCTTGCTTCCATGCCATCAATGACAGCCAAATTCCAGGCACCCTTTTCCTTCTCAAGTATCTCTTCCTTGCACTATGGCTTCAGCAACAAGTCTTTCCACAAGAGAAATGTACCAGCCCCTACCTCCATGTTGACCTATCTTTACAAGGCAGCTTTCCAGCAACAGATGCCACTGAGCTGGTTTACTGACAGCACAGACTGCACAAGGAAATCGCGCTGGAGATTTCTCGGAGATGTGCTCCACACCCCATCTCCAGCTCCTTTTAATCCTGTCGCCCATTTCCCCCAGTGTGAAAGAAGGAGACTGGGTGGCAAGTGCATTTAAGACTCTGAGGAAAAGGGCTGTTAAGTCACCCTTGGTAACTTAACAGAAACAGTATATGTGTAAATCCATCGAAAATCCCAGCTTTTTACAACCCTTGTCCCAATGGAAATCAGATCAGTGGACTGTTTACAAGAGACCACGATTCATTTGGATAAAGACCCATGACAGCACGGCCCAGGATTATTTGAAATTCTAGTAACTTAAGCTTTAAAAATATTCTAAAAGCAAAATAAGGAGGAGCAGGTAATTGCCACAAGCTAATTACTTATGCTATTTCATATCATATATATGATATAATCAATGAACAATCTCAGTAAATGCTAGCTCATGACACTTTGGCAATCACTTGTAATTTTTATTGTTTAAAGAAATGTCAACATTTCCATTTTCTCCAACTTTTTGTTAACCTGGGCCCTCCACATAGCTTAATGGGCCACCGTGAGAGTATTTTACACTGTCCCTTCATAATGCTTCATAGTTTCACGGCTGAGTAAGTCCTCAGCTTAGCTACAGTGTTGTTGCTTTTAAAAAAGGCATAAAGTCTGTACAAAAAGTTTAAATATTAAAATGAAAGATACTAGATCTACTCATGACTTTCTAAACAAGTAGATTTCCACTCATGTTTCAGTTTGTCTTTTCATAAGCTTGGGTGAAAAATTAAGGAAATTTAGGAATTTGTTTCTTTTGTTTGTTTGTTTCTCTTTCTCACCATACTCAGCCACCTAGAAATAATGACTGTGAACAGGTGAGCTCTACTATAGAAGACTCCACCGTAACAGTCAGGAAGGAGGCAAAGAAGATATCAGCTACTAGTTAGGCTGAACAAGACCCTAGGCCATGCAGGGGAATGGGAAACCTGCCACTACCAACAGGGTAGCTTCAGGTAGCTCGCTTTCCTCCTCTGAGTCTCAGCCTCCAGCACCTGTGGCCCAGAGGTTTCCAAAGAAATCTTTGATCCCATTTACATTTCTACAGCACAAGAAGCTTAGAAAAGTAGACTCCAGGAGACAGGGAGTACATTTTCCTACTCTCATTGTGACTGACCAAGCCTCAGTATGGAGTCTGAAAAGCAAGGGATGCATGGGATGGGTCTGAGATCCAAGAGATCTGCAGGAACCAAGAAGCCTGGAAATAGCACCCTCTGTGCTACATAAAACCTTCTTCTCCTAGGAGAAGTGGAACCACTACTGATGACAGGAGAACAAGGAACTTTGAGGGAACAGAGAGCAGGTCTGCTCCTGGGCAGACCTGTTTCCTCCCGGGCAGGTCTGTTTCTGGGCAGAGCCAGAAGGGAGGTAAAGCTCAATGTTCCCAGAGCCTATTCACCCCTCTCAGCTAACCCTAACATGTTTTCCTAGCTTGACCCAATTATGTGAACCATATCTGCTGTCTTCTCCATTTGTGAATATGAAGCTCTTGTAATCAAAACAACTCTCATCCTTAAACTCGACAATGCTTCTGGTGTGGAGCTTCAATGCAGAGAAAGGGGACAGTGCGGAAAAAGGAAAGAGAGAAGAAGGCGAAAGGGCTGTCTGTGGAAGAGAAGGAAAACAATAAATTAACATTTCTACTGGAAAATTCTCACCTGCCAGCGATTCAATGGGGGAAAATAAATCCAAAAAGATTATGAGAAAGGGAAACCATCAACACTTGCTTGACTAAATCAGACCAAAAATAGAAATATAGGAAGGTTAAAGAAGAGTTAAAATGAATTGTGTGGGCTCTCAGATCAGCTTGGTACCATGTTTAGACTATTTTTAGCATTCTGCATTTAAAGTAACATTTTGTAAAAACTACACTTCTTTTACTAAGTTTAGCTGGTAAAGGGAATTAACGCACTTTTTGGAAAGGTGAAAATAAGTTCTTTAGAGTAATTTTATCTTTACAAAAATGAGATTCCTTTCCCCTTTAAGAGATCTGTATTGTATTTAGTGCAGGACTGATTGGGCAATTGTGTTAAGGTGTGCAATACTAGAGGCACCATGAAAACACAAACCCTCTACGTGCCCCAGCTTGGTATGAATGCCATAAGGTGAAAATTCCCTAGAAGAACATCATTAAACCCTACTTAATATTCTTCATCTACAAACTCTGATGATAGAATATGTTAGGAAAAGAATAAACAATAAAAGAAATAAAAAATATTGATCAAGAAAGACTCAGTAATCAAAGAATAAATTAATTCACAGAAATGGTAAGCCATAAACTAGTGGTCTATGGGTGCTTTCTTAAATTCTTGTTTATTTTGAAAAAGTACAACCTTTGGATCTTGAACTTAACTAGTTCAAAGTGTTAAAGGCAAAATTTTCCATTTTAGACTGACATATGTCACATTTTTTCCTTTAGTAATACACAGTATGTCTACTTCCTACTTTGGTAATAATTTTTCATCTTCTTGGATCACTGATTTTGGTTTTAAACCATTCTAATTCTCTATGGATTTCAAATGAAATATAAGGACTAATATTTACAAAATCTGTGACTAACATGTTAGTTAAGTTCAAAAACTGGGAAAAATGTACACTGGATCATTAAAAGTGTTTTCATATCTACTTGTAACTTTCTGAAAAATTTGTCTAGGCTTTTAGTTGGTCGAGCATGAAATGGGAATGGAAGACCAGTAAATTTATTTCAATTGAAAGACATTTTTATCAAGGAATATTTTAGTGTTCTTTAACTCTTTTTTAACACAATAATGGTATATTTATCTCTTTATTTTACTACCTTACTACTATTATAAAGAAGTGGCATGAATCCTAGATTGCATCCTATGATTGTTTTACATATGGTTTTAGTCAGGATCAGGCACTTGAAGCTGCAGTAACAAAAAACTGGCAGTCTCAGGAGTTTAACACAAGTTTATTTCTTGCTCATGTTGCATTTCTTGTGTAGGTCAGTAGAGAGGCTTATCTCATGGTAATCTCATAGGAATCCAGGCTTATAGAGACTTAATAAACAAAACCTGCTTTGGGACAAGATATGCACTGGGTTTAAACTTTCCCCAGAAAGTAACTTGCATCCCTGGCAAACACATCTCATGGGCAAAAACAAGTCTCATAAACATCTAAATTTAAAGAGGCAGGAAAATGAAGTCCTCCCTATACCAAAAAGGAGAATTGAATAATTTGTTAGAAGTTTTAATATCTGTCCTTCTTATCTCTCCTAGTAGATTAGACTTTCCCAAAGGCTAGAGAGAGAGTCATATTTCACTGAAATTTGGGCACTATAGTATTTTACAATATACATACTGTTTTTCAATTTTTATCTTTTTATTAGTATATATTTGCAGTACATAATGACTATATTCCTCATGAATATTCATTGAACCATTTGTTTAAAACTGAATAAAAACCAAAAGGAACAGGCTTTTTTTTTTTGGTACCGGGGATCAAACTTGGGACCTTGTGCTTGTGAGGCAGGCACTGGAACCACTGAGCTAAATCCCCAGGCCTAAGGAACAGCCATTTTGATGATGAAAATACTGTGGTCTCCACATCAATCATAAATTTATTAAATGCCTACTATGTACAAAACAGTTGCAGTCTACCAAGTCCTTAATAAATGACAAAAATTGTTGCTTTATGTATATTTTCTCTAATCTAGAGCAGAGCTATGAAAGGGAATTCATCTTTTTTCCAATTTAAGGCATTGACTGCATTATTGAGAGATTAACTTGCCCAAAGTAGAGGGCAAAAGTAGACTGAGAACTTTTGAGTGTCTAACTGCTATGCCCTGCCTTTTCCACTGCGATGCTCCCCGGGGTGGAGCCAGCCTTCTGACTGCTTCGTCAACATCCTGGCACTTTGCTGTCACTGGGGCTCTATGCTTTCTTTAACAGAGAGTTACCTGGATTTCTCATCCCTTCTAACAGTTTAGTCTCTGGCTCTTCAAATATTTTGCTCAAATACTCACCTTTATGTGATCATCCTTTCTAATTTTCAAACCCCAACCCCTCCCAAACCCCAGCTTTCCCTTTCTCCTTCTCTGTTCTTCTCCAGAGCTTTTTCACCATCTCACCATTACATATTTTTTAATTATTTATTTTCTTCTTTGTCTCTTTCCTCAACTAGAATTTCACAGGAGCAAAGATTGGGGGCAGCTTTATTCACTGCTGTATACCTCATATCTAGACTCATGCCTTATATACAGTCAGGATTCAATAAATATAAGGAGTGGGTGAGATGGGAAAGTAAAATGAAGATGTGGTGTGTATATGTACTGACTCTTCCCAATGAGTATTTTCATTTTTTATCACAAACATGTACCATGCAAAAAATTTTATATAAATGTTTATTCATTGGATGAATAAGTGAATGATGTCACAACATCTAGTGCTACTGAAGATGCTTTTAGATGAAACATAAGTATTTATAGTTCATAGTTATTTATTTCATTATGTATTGAAAAATTAACTAGCATATCAAACTATGATTTTGAAATTACTGTTGGTAGCAAAATCATTTTTCTTTTGAAAAACTAGGAAGTGATTGGTCTGGATGGAAGTTGCATGTAGACATATGTGAAACTTCATGGGGCAGTACATTTAAGATCCATAAGATGAACTGCTTAAATGTTATTATTCAGTTTTCAAATAGAAACATTTTTTTAAATCTATGGTGGAAGAAGGTAAATAAATAAAAGTAATGAATATTTGATACTTTAGGTAATAATTAAGTATTTAAAAATCATGAATGATAGAAGCTTGGTAACCCTCTTGTTAGAACTTACTGTCTGTCAAATCACTGCTTTCATGTGGAAGGACTGGAACATATTACCACATGCAATATCATCAACTATTACCAAAAAGCAATAAATGCTGGTAAAAACACAGAGGAAAGGGAATTCTTACAAATTGTTATGGAAATGTAAGTTAGTACCACTATATGGAAAATAATATGGAGATTCTTCAAAAAACTAAAAAACAGAACTACCATGTGATCCAGCTATTCCATTATTGAATACATACCCAAAAGAAAGGAAATTAATGTCAAAGAGACACTGTACCTGAATTCCCATGTTTATTGCAGCACTATTCACAGTAGCCAAGATTAGGAATGAAACTTGGTATCTGTTGACAAACAAATGGATAAAGAAAATATGGTGTATATATGCAGTGGAATATTATTCATCCATAAAAGAGAATAGAATCATCTCATTTGCAGCAACATGGTTGAGCTTGGAGGACATTATGTTATATGACATAAGTCAAGTACAGAAAGACAAATACTGTATGTTCTTACTCATATGAAAATTCTGTCATTAAAGTAGAGAGTTGAATATGGTTAACAGAGGCTGATAAGGGTAAGACAGTGGGGGGAATAAGGAGAGAAGTGGTTAACTGTTATAAAAATAGTTAGATGGGAGAAACAGGTTCTAGTATTCTTTAGCACAGTGAGGTGACTATAGTTAACAATCTACTGTCTATTACAAAATACTTCGAAGAAAGGATTTTGAATGACCCAAAACACACACATACACACACACATACACACACACACCAAAAGTGCTTGAGGTGATAGATATGTGATTAACCTGATCTATCCTCACGTGTTGTATACATGTGTTCACATATACTATTCCCCATAAACATGTACATTTAGCATGTGTGAATTGAAATGTGTTTGTCATCTGAGTGATTCAGACTGTAAGTGTCATGGAATTTCAGAGATGGGCAGGAGTCTGGTAAGGCACAGTGGTTGGGTGGGGAATGATGGGAGTTATCCTAAAGGATAGGCAGGGCACAGAGGAGGAGGTACCACTGGGACATCACCACCTCATTGCTGCCTCCAGGCAGAAGCAGAGGTAGGTATGGAGAGTCACTGCTTCAAAATTCAACTTTCTATTGAACTGACTGAGCTCTGCTGCTAGCAGGTTTCCAGGGGGAAAGAACAACACTACCAGCTTCTGGTGCCTAGCAGAGTACCTCAAATTTGGGTGCCACATATCTCGTTTTCTCTGTCCTGGAGCCAGCGCACAAGCATCATTTTCTTCCCTCTGGAGACTGATGTTCACAGAGCCTTTATCAGCCCATGAACGAAACACTTCCTGCTTAACAAGGGGCCCCAGGTAGGAGCACCCAGGTTGCCAACACCATTTCTGACTTCCACCTACTGCCGAGAAAGACATTGACCATTGAGCCACTAAGGGAACAACAACTGCACCCTCACAAAGAAGACAAAGTAAGATACCTCTCTTTTTGATGCTTCCCTTTCCAAAAATCAGGTTCCTCTCTAACTGTTGGGTGAGAACATTGTAGCAATTCATTGGTGCTCAGGTTGTGAAAGATGCATTCTTTGCCATGCAAAGCTATTCACCAGGAGTTGGCCTCAGCCTAACACTCCCTTTTATGCAGATTCACCAAAGGCTCCATTTATTTAATTTGCATGACACTGGCAAGTTATTAACAAAAAATAATAAGTATTTCCCTTGAGAACATCTTGGTTTGTGTTCAATTAAAACTAGATACTCAGATTTGGCACCAGGCTCAATCCTCCAAATGGCTTTTATGCATCTTGGCTGCATTCACATCAGGGGAGGAAACCACTGGCAAGGAAAGCAAAGGGTACCATGAGTCACTCTTCCAAGCCAGCTCCATCGGCCACCTCCCCAGATCCACCTTCAAGTGTAAAAGGATATGTAGCATTTAAATATATTTGTAGAGAAAAAGCAAGTTCATTTTAAAGGAGGGAGATGGAAGGACTGGTTACACTTAGAAGCCACCTGATTGCTCTGCTTTTCAGGCTTAATTGTTTGAATGAGGAAAAAGCAATTTGGAGACAAAAAAGAGAAAGGATAAGGCATGCATGTTGCCATCTGTTTTAGCAAGAAATTCCTTTAGTCTGATGCAAGCAATTACACTTGGATTACAGCTTTTAAATTACATTTTTTTAAAATTACGGGTACATTACACTCTCTGGCAATCATTTTAAACTTTGTCTGACATTCTGTTTACAACATATCCAAGGAAATCTTATCATAACTGACCTGAAAGCCCCAAGCTCTCTAGAACATGTATCTTTCAAGGGGGTTGCTACTCTAGCTACCAGAAAGGGTTGGCTATCACACTTCCTTCATGGAGTCTGCCTCAGACTCAGAACAGGACAGTGAGTATGTCATTCTCCTCCCAATTTTTCCCACATTGATATCTCTTCAACATGACGCTTCTTGAGAATAAGGACAGAAAGTCACCTTTACCAAAAGTTAAGGGAAATCACAAATATGCCTGTGAATCTCTGAGAAAAATGGGAAACAAGACCCCTGTACACACATCTAAAGAAGGTAAATGTTCTTGCTACTCTTTTGACCTTGGAACTCCGCCCTGGCCACAGTAAGCAAAACACTCTCTATGGACACAGAGAAAAGGTCATAACATGGTACAGCCAAATGTTACCAGTAGGTATCTCTGAGAAAAGACATTATAAGAATACCCATCTCAGGTCTAAGAGGTAACCATCAGAAACCTCTGCCTGACCTTGGTAGAAAAGGAATTTAATGTATGGATAAAGCATGGGGAATCTGCAGGACAGAACTAGAAGATGGTAGAGACCAGGCATGCTACGTAGCTGCCAAGGCTACAGGCAAAACCACAGGGACCACAGGGTGAGAACCCTGCTGCTTCTGCCACCTGATACTGGATGTCCCAGCTGGGACCACACTAGGCTGGACCCATACACCTTCGCTGTGGCAGCAGGAGAACAAACATGGCTGCTCCTCTTCCCAGGATGAGCTCCTTTTATGCCTGCTTCTATGTCACTCAATCCAGATTCAAACTCCTGACGAGGCAACCAGGGACATGCCACACTCCCCCTCCTTAATTCCTGAAAGAACTCACACTATAGGAAAGTGGGAACTTCCAAAGCAGGACAGACAAAATCATGTTAAATGTTTGTACAATGCAAGTGATTTTAAACTTCTGATCTCTCTTCAAATATACGTATATATGTGTAATCATATAATCATATAAAATATTTTATCATCATATAAAATAATGTCATTTATTTTTAAAGCCACAACTTTTAGTTTTAAGATATTTTAAAATCTTCCCATATATCATTCAAAATCCAGGGAGTTTTCAAAGAATAAAGAAAAAGTAGTCAAAGGAACAGCTGAGAGAGCAGTGGGGCATGGGGGGCATATGTATATTTGGCTTTTAAGATGTAGCGAGAACGAAATGATCAAGAGACCAAATTGAAAAACTATGTTTGACACCTTTTTTCCTTCCCTTGCTCTGAAAGCAGGGAGATATCTAATTACTTCTGTTTCCTCCAATAATAATCCCATAAATAGCAAAAAGACCTAGTATGCCTCTATTCCCTCAGTATCAGATAACTATCTTGACTGTTTATGCAATCCGTGCATTAATTTTAGTACAGGCTGGCTTTTTGCTTCTTTGAAAGGAGCCTCGGACAAATCCTCTTTGAGCTTTGCATTGAGCTCGGCTTTGCAGCCAAAATAAATTAGTAAAGTCTAGAACTTTGTTTTCAGAGTTTGTCAAGTTCTTTCCAGTGAAATCTTTCCTCCTGCTCCAGATGTTGTGGTTTTCTTGACTTCAGCTTCATTTTCCTGCCATGTGAAAATGTCAGCATCTCTTTCAGGAGATTTCATGGGGATCCAGAGGAGAGCGGACACAGATTGTCTGCTCAAAGATGACCTTGAGGGGTGATTTGAACGCAGGCACTGCTGTGACGCTTCACGATGAATCATTACACATATACATTAACTTTTCAAAAACTTTTTTTTCTTTATGGAAACAGCACTTACATAAATTTGGTTTATTTTATGTTCCGTGTGGAGAGAGGGGGTAAAGAAGTGGGGTGAGTTGGGAATTATTCTGTTACAACCAAAATATCTAGATTATTGGACAAATGTTATTCGGGGGAGATATTAAGCACAGCCAGTGAGATCTGAACCTAGCCAGTGCCCAGAGTCACGTGGTTTAGCTCTGCAGCTGGTTTGTGAGGTATAATGAGGGGTACAAGCTATGTCAAAATAGGACCTCTGGTTGCTTTTTTTTTCTTTTGACCACTGTATCCTTGCATTAAAATAGCCAATTAACCAAGAACGTGTAAATAAATTGGGATTTCTCTATGTTCCCTTTGAAATTTCAGAGGCAGTATGTCGTCCACTGGGACATATACAAAATGTAACTTGAGAAGAAAATTATTGAAAGAACATTGGTGAATGTGTTCAAAGAATAGATTTCTTTGAAGACTGACTTTTCTTTATTTTCATGTTCTTTAGCTTTCAAATGTGGTTTTTTTGTACATGTATGTGGATGTGTATATATGTATATATAGGTCTGTTTCTTACTTTCATAGATTTTTTTTAAATGAACTGTTCCCACTTAATGTGCTGGATGCGGTTATCCCTGCCTTATTTTATCATCAAGCTAGAATGTTAGTGTTCTGACCCTTTTTAAGGATAGTTCTTAGAAGACCACCACCTACACGCCTTTTAGAAGACGCCTTTGCTGCTTTCTGACATTTAAATAAATAGGAAAATAAATACTGCCCACCAAATTGTCTAATGCTAACACTTAACTTATTCACAAGTGAGTCAGTTTTAATAGATTTTACACCGTGTGTTGAGTACCTACATTTTTCTCAATATTAATATTTCCAACTTATTTTCTTTCCAGGCTTAAGTCTGAGGACTAAAACTCATTCACTTCTCTGTGCCTCAGTTTCCCTATCTGTCACATGAGGAGAGCAGACTTACTGTTTACTAAATTATCACTAAATTACATGTGTCTTTGATTCAGGAATTTCTCTGAGTTTAGTATCTCCATCTGTAAAAGAAAATATTTGAACTATGTGGAAGATTTTTGTTGGTCTGCTTCTTCTAGTTATTGTGAAAGTGATATGTGCTTGTTGAAAAATCGAACAGCCCATTACTTTATGAAATAAAATGGTAAAATTTTCCCCCATTTCTTTCACTTGATCTACCTCTCCAACCCATGCCTCCAAAATAACCTCTGTTCAAACATTTTTATTTTTCTAAATATTTCTACATTCAAACATTTTATATTACTAATATAAGTATATGTAAAATATAGATGGGATTATACAGTACATTTCCCTGACTGATTTCTTTTCAAAACAAACATGATGAATACAGTACTTTGCCAGGACAATGCATATAACCCTATCCTCTTTTTTTCTTTATTTTTTATTGGTATATGTTTGCAATGCAAAATAATTAACATCTCCATAGTGTCCCACTGGAATGGCTATGCATAATTTATTTAACTCATTTTCTGTGGAAAACACTTACATGATTTGTCTTTCACTGGAAATATGTGATTTATAATGTTCCGGTCAATGTTAAAATTCTAATTGCAAACCCATTGATTATTTCTGTACATTTCTTGCTTTCATTTAGCAAATATTTACAGGGATATTTGGGTAGCAGAAACTGCTTTTCACAACTCCAAATGAATGAGTTGTGCACAGCCAACTTGAACATGTGCTGTATTCAGCACATTCCCCATATGTCAGTGAACCCAAATGCCGGTAGCTGCCTCCCTGGCAGGAGCCAGGAGAGCAGAAACAGACAGGAAGGGGTATGCAGAAGTTACAGTGACCCTCTGGGTGGGCATTTAGTTCTCTTAAAGAAATTTGATGAGGACCTCCTGTGACCTTCCATCTAGCATCTAAACAGTTAGATTTTCTCCACTAAAATAGCCCCAATCTTAATATGACCATGTGCTTGGTGAAAAATAAATTCTAAAGGATAATATTATGATATTCAAAGAGCGTGGCTGATAGATTATTTATGTTATCCTTCATAGCATCTCAGTACAGATGATAATGCTTTTGAAATACCATTATTATTATAGATATTGCATCATTTTTAAGAATAAGACTAACAACTATTATGCGCCAGTTGTTCATCATGGGGCAGGACTAAGTGCTTTGCCCTCACTGTTTCTAATCCTTGTGACTCTCCTGCAAGACGCAAGATAGCTCTCATTACTTCCACTATACATTGTAGGGGCCGCAAGAAGTCAAGATTCTTCCAACATTTGTTTTCTCCTCCATAAGTTGCTCCAATACCACTTTAGGCAAGTAAAATACAAGCTCTGTCACAGTATAACTAGAGATAAGACCAGGAAGCAGAAGGGCTTTGAGTAATGGAGAGACGTCAGAAAAGATCCATGGTTAGATTAATATTTAACATATTTTAAAAGCTATTAAACCACCAGCCATTCCTCATCCTTTGAGACACCCTTGGGTCAGATAGTCCAGGTGCTACAGCACGCAATTTGAAATCTCAGTTTTCAAGCTACTGGTTTTCAGTTTTGTTTTTGTTCATCAGCCATTGAGCAACTGTTTGCTCTAAGAAGTTAAGGTTTTCCTTCTTTCAGTGTAATTGTACAACAGCCTCCAACTTCTTTTCACTCCAGTCCTTAGTCTTAGAATTATAACTCATTTCATGTCACTATGCCTCAGTTTTCCTATCTGTCATAAGAAGAGAATGAACAAAAACAGTGAATTCTGATAGCTCAAAGAAGAATTCTCAAACACTGGAGAGGGTGAGGACCTCAGTAGATCCACCAAGCAAAGATATGCCTTGCAACAGTGCCACCCTTGCTAACCAAAGGAGGGAGATTCAGGTCCTTGTGATAGGCCCAAATGGCCCAGGGGAACAAGAAGGTGCAAACTTCATTTACCTCTATCTTCTGCCATAAATACATTTCTCTAAATACCAGTCAACACTCAATTACCCACAGGAGGATTACCTATGTCAGAATTGTCTCTTGCTAATTTCTAATCCCCAAATGAATTTCTCCTGTTGCCCAGGGAGGTCTTTCCTGCCAGCTGTACATAGTATCTGCTCAGAAAGTCAAGCTAATATTGACAATAATGTGTGCAGAATCTAATTAAAGAACATGAATCTGCTGCCAAAGGGCAGGGGGAACCATATGATACCTCCTGAGGCCAGACAGCAATGATGTGGGGATGATGTGTCGTTTGGGATTTTCTACATTACCACTCCCTCCCACTGGCACATAGAATGGGGAGCTGGCTGCCCAATGTGTTTTCAGTGACTGTTTCAGGAGTGACGCTGCTGATTAACAAAGAACTGTCATCCTAGCACGTGTCTAACTTGGTAATTATCGTATTTTCTTACAAGTTCTACAGCTGCTATCCTATGGTTCATTATGTCTCCAAAACTTGAGAAATAATTGCTTTTTAGTCAGGAGCTTATAAGAGCAAAACTAAAAAATAGAGTCCAAATTAAATACTATTTATTTTCCAGATGATAATCAAATCAGGACCTGAAGGGAAGTTTAGGTCATCTGAAGCCATACCCAGCTACTCTTTTATGAATACATTATATAACCAATGGAACCAGAACCATCAATGCCAAAGTACCCCAACCTTTCCATAAGAGAATCTTCTGGTGAATGCATAAAAATTGTCAGCACAATGCCAGCAGAAATTCCCCAGATTTAGGCCCTTGCATTTTCCAGGAGCAAAAGTAACGTCCTATGCTTGCACTAAAAGGAATCCTCAGGTACCCGAGAGGATGAGAGCTCTGTAGATCCACCAAGCTAAGATGTGATTTGTAGCATTGCCATCCTTTCCAACCAAAAGAGGGGAGCCTGGATCTTTGGGAAAGGACCAAATAGCCCAGGACAAGCAGGGCAATCAGATGCAAAGTTTCATTTACATTTTTGTATAATCTTTAGAAGCCAGAAAAAGTTTGTATTCTGCTCTATAATGTTTATGTTAACTGCAAATTATTTTTTCTCTTAAAATTTTGAGTTAAATTGATGCTCTGAGGTGATTCATGGCATTTATCCTGTAGTTTCCCCTACCACCTGGTGCACAGCCTCATCTACCAACTACGGATCCCAGGACAAGAAGTCATAAAGCAGAGATCTTTAATAGAGACGGGTGTGGTGGCACTCACCTATAATTCCAGCACTCAGGAGGCTGAGGCAGGAGGGTCACCCTGAGTTTGAGGCCAGACTGGGCTACATAGTGAGTTCAGGGTCATCCTGAACTACAAAGAGAGACCATGTCTCAAAAAAGCAAAATAAATAAATAAATAAATAAATAAATAAATAAATATCTCTTTCTAGTGATGCAGTGATTCAGATATCAATTTGGGTAGCAACAGAGGCAACCCAGGCCATAAGATCTCCATGTGCACACACATGAATGCCAGCACTGTGGCTTCCTTGTTCTCAGCTGGAAGGTTTTTGACTGCTGCTCCTTTTCCTAAAGAGTAGCTGGGGGCCATTAGTATCTGGCACACATTTGCTCCTGCACTGAAGGTTGTCCAGGATCCTTGAACTCTTCTTATTTCCTATTTCTTATGGAAGGGTCCATTCATTGAGTTCATTTTCTTCCTTCCCCTTTCTTACCTGCCAACCAGATCAACCATCAGGAGATTTGGATTTTAAAACACTCAACCAAGAGGCAGGAAATTCCCTGCAGTAGTACTAGAATTTCTTCCATTTCTCTAAGTCCTTACTACAGACCTTGTGGGGTTTTTTGTCATACAATACCATTGTTGCTCAGTCTTTTTTATCATGTGCCTATCTAGACCCCTGTTCCCAAGTGCCATCCCCAGGATTCTCAGAGATCTGTGCCCAGCCCCAATTTCAACTGTTTTCAGGGAATCACATTTCCAGTTACCACCTGGTGCCTCCCACAGACCTCAAGCACAGCAACTCTCCAGACAGCCTTTGGTCCAGGATACCTACTCCTTCTAAATTGCTTTCTCTAAGCACTCACTTCCTCAGTTGTCCCAGTGAAAGAAAATTAGCATCTAATCCTAGCTAGTTTTTTTTTTTTTTTTTTACCACCAGAGTCAGCACTACACCTGACACATAATAGGAATTCAATAAATATCTGTTAAGTGAATGAACACACACCTGTAAGCTAATGGGAAAAATTAAAAGACACAGAAGGAGGTAAACATATTTAGAAACTTTAACTAACAAGCAATCCATGAATTTAATTAAACACCCATCACTTTTTACTGAATACCTCCTGTGCATCCAGTAAGTGTTCAGATACACAGGAAATGGAAGAGGTAAGTAAGATGTGATTTCTACCTTTAAAAATATAGTTGGAGGGCTGGGGATTTAGCTCAGTGGCACTACACCTGCCTTGCAAGAGCAAAGTCCTGAGCTCAATCCCTGGTACTAGAAAAAAAATGTAGTTGGAGACAGAAAGCTCCACACTTGAAACAACCCTTATTAGTGAAAGCCATGATATGCCAAAGGGATAAATCTTGCTGTATCAACTCTAAGCACATAAAAGTTATGAGCTTCATATACCACATGGGAAAAGAAAGCTTTAATAAACATCAGAAGATGGCTTCAAGGGCAGAGAGAAAATGCAAAGAATGGGCAGAGGGCAAGACTGACAAAAAAGGAGTAAGACTGTGTTCCAAAAGACAAACTGGAGAAAAGCAGGATTCAAGCAATAGTGCAGGTGTGGGCGTGGGTGGTGTGTGGGAGCAGTTCCCAGGACTGAAGAAACCAGAAGGACAAGTCTACCTGTTGTCTAAGTCACACTGTTGGCCTATATGAAGACCTTTGAGGAAATTTCATCATCTCTGTAACAAGCACATATATAATGGCTGCTTCGTTTTAAAAAAAATAGAGAAAGGTATCTATCTCAGTAGGACCCTCATCATATTCTCTCCTTATAAACTCTAACATCCATTTGTGCAATGTGTATGGATGTTGACTGTAGATACAGTATCGTGATTCCCACAGTTAATACCAGACATTATTTCGGCACTTTGGGATATACATCATGTCGGGGCCAACCTGGAAACATTGCCACAACGGGTCAAGCCACTCCATGGTGATCTGAATGTAAGAGCCAGCAATGAGTGATTTTACCCCCACAATTAATTCAATATCACTTTTGAAAACATAAAATAAGACAAAGGACATTGATGTAGCTTCTCTTGTGCCATTGTTATATCAAATAGAAAAAACTAACCTACTTGATAAGCTTAGTGATCTGTTTTGTCTTGGGAGTATGAATACCAGAGTGTAAATTAGATGGAACAGTAAAAAGGGGCAATGACATGATTGGTTCCGTTGTGTATTCTTCTTTTATGTATTTTTCCACATCACATCTGGTTGAACACAACATGGACATTAAAAACAATTACTTTTCCAATCTCTCTGTTTGTTGTTTTGAAAGGTTTTAAGTCTTCCCCACCTCCTCACTCTTTTGTCTCAGCCATCATCACTTCCACTCAATACCTCAGCCTCTGAACAAAGGCCAGCCCACCGGAGCTGAATTTAGTTAGGACACATGTTTGGGGGCTGAGCTAGAACAGTGGCTTAGAAAAGAGATATTTTTCTCACTGCTGGGATCAAGCACAAGGACACCAGGCCTGACTGTTATCCTCACAGTGTGGGATACTCAAGCACCCATTCTTGAAGCTCCGCCATCACCAGATATTCATCTCAGTGACAGTCAGCAGTGCCACCATTCTCCCTTCCATGAGGACATGGAGTGACTGCTCTCACCAGTCTTCCAGAAGCAGTGGAGCTCTATCCTGGGCCAATGTGATAAAGTGAATGGCTTGTGAGATGATGGGACATATTTATGAACCATTTTTAAGCACAGATCTTGTGACATTTTCATTTGTCTACATAAGATCTAGCTTATTAATGGTAGAGAGGAGTGTAGGGAGAGAAGAGAGGCAATGCCCCTTACTTCTCCCATGATCGAAAATAATATACATCATTTCTGCTCATATGCATTTGGTCAGAATTTCGCATTTACCTGCACGGGGGCCTGAGAAATGCAGAGTTTAGCTGGGTGGCCATATATTCCCTAAAAATCTTATCATCGTGAAAGCATATAATCAATAGAAATTGCTTTTATGGAAAATATGAAGAGATTGTTTTCCTAAATATTTAATTACACCCTTCTCTGTTTAATATAGACTACAAATACACATACAGTATCACAAGATAAAATAAATTAAAACTAAAAAGAAAACAAATGAGTTAAAAATAAAATAGTATTTAAGGATATTAATATGTTCAGAAGAATGAACAAACTATGGGCCTTTCTCAGAATAAACTTGAGTTTAACTTTCAGGGATTCCTGAGAGAGAGTAAGCTTGAAAGAGGAGCATAAGGCTGGGGCATGAAACTGAGGACAAGGAGAAAAATAACACTGGGAGACGTCATTGTAAGAGGCATGGCTGGTGACTTTAGGGGTCTGATACTCCAGACTGTTTAGTCTGATATTGAGTTATTCAGGAGTCTGGTGTCCAAGTGGTTTTACTTTCTAGTTTTGTAATTCCTTTGAGTCATCTTCAATTTGCTACTCTCAGTAGTTGAGAATTCAAGAATGAGGGAGACTCATATTTTTGGGACAACAAACATAAATAATTACTAGTGGGACAGATATGAATGAGGACATGCCTAAGACATTGGCTCTAGAGAAAGAATGACAGCAACAGCCAGGAGAATGGTACCCTCTCTGGAAAAGCCTAGAAATATTTGAGGAAAGATTTTCACATTACACAAAATGGAGAACTAGGTTTTGTTACTTGTTAAAAAGTAACAGATAATGGAGTTGAGGAGGAGACGGAGGGAGTCATTCTATAAAAAATAGTGAAAAACTGTCTGTGCTTACTAGCAACGGACCACATGTTTGGCATTGTTTCTTGGGTGGAGTTGCCAGTCTTTTTCTCTCTTTCTCTAGTCACCCTATGGTCTGATTGTTTCATGTTCTGGTATGAGCTGAGTCTAACCTAAAGCCTCTTCTGTGGATTCCATGTATAGCAGATGCAGTGTTCCCCTGGGCTGTCTTTCAAAGGGAAGTTTATTTGTCCCCCAACAACCCCCTTCTGTGCACAATTGCCCTCAGGTGAGTGGGAGCTGCCTCACCTTGTGGTGGTCCTTTATCCCAGCCAGTGACCAACTCATAGCTGGCCTGAAGGCACAACGTGCTGGACCCTTTGGCTCAAGATAGAACCTGGTGGTGATGAGGCGTTTATCTGTCCAGAGGACCAGGCTGAAGTTAGTGTCAAGCTAAGATCCTGTTCTTGTTTATCTTTCTTCTTCTGGTCTTTTCCACTTCTCTCCTACTCCTTTTGCTAAAAGCATCTTTCCACTAAAATAACCTAACCAAAAATCCCCATCTCAAGTCTTGCTTCTAGACAACTGACCCAAAGACACCACATAACACAAGACACAGCAGGGAAAGGACATTCCAGGTGGAGTCTGTAGGAGACAGGACAGGCACAGAAAAATTAGAAAGCTTATAAATGAGAGAGGATAAGGGAAACTCATGGACCAGATAGGGACAGGGAGAATTGGCAGGCAGGGCTGCAAGGCAGAGGACGAGTGAGTGGAGAGGAGGGGACGTGTGAAGTTAGCAGCGTCAGAGGCACCATGTCAGCAAAGTTGTATTCCCCATGACCTCGGCCTTCCTGGTGACACACCCTGCCCAGTGCCTGGCAGGTGCTGTGTTCTTAGCTTCCAGAAGAAGCAGACATTTCAGGGACTATTCGTGCTTCAACTTGTCTGTTCTTTCACAGTAAGATGAGGACTCCAGCTGATCCATTTGTTAATCCTCAGGATTAAGCTCACATAAAGAGTAAAAACACCACTAGGAGAGAATTCCTACAGCTTCCTGTTTGCAAACAAGATTTGCCTGTAGCTAATGGGCATGCCCAGCTCTGACAGCTACTATAAAAGCTAAGTAGGGTTTGGAAAAAGAGAGTGAGAGGGAGCAAAAAGAGGTAAGAGGAGGGTGGGAGGGGCTCCATCTCTTACCTGCATCAGTCCTTGGATTGTTCTTTCTGCACTAAAAATACAGCATACTCTGATCTTTATCTTGTAGCATCACTGATGAGATAATATTTTTAGTAGAAGTGACTTGAGGAAGAAGAAAGGCATTTTTTTTTTGCCATTCTTTTACTAGTGGGTGATCATTATCTATCTTTTGAGATAGAAAGGAGGGAAAACATGGGGAAATAATCACTTTTTCCTTGGCGTCTGGTGCTAATATGTCTCCCCATGAACCTTTAAAGAGGGTCTGAACACCCAGCAGAAATCCAGAGGATCATCAATACCTACTTCCAGAACCTATACGCCAATAAGATGGACAACACAGAAGAAATGGACAGATTCCTAGATAC
>NW_004624762.1:7096882-7117516 GCF_000247695.1 Heterocephalus glaber | reverse complement strand
TGTAAATACTGAATAGTATCTCTAGTGTGAGAAACTGAACGTGTAATAAGGACTAAAAGGATTAATAGCTAATAATTGATACTTTGAAATAGGAAAAGGTCCAAAGGGGTAGGATTGGTGGGAGGAGATGGGGAAAGAAAAGAATGGAAAGGAAAAATTATGAGAAAAGAAAAAAAAAATGGAAACGAAGTATGTAAATAGGGAAGGGTGGAGGGGGTGAAGGGCACACAGGTAATGGGGAAAAAGTAAGAACCAAGATACATCGTGTACAGGTACAAGCACCCAATGATAAATGTAAATGTATTGTATACCTAAAATGTACCAATAAAAGAATTTAAGCCATAAAAAAAGCAGTCTGAAAGTTAGGATGGAAATGCTAAAAGAGGTTCTGGATGAAGCTCTGTACTCTTTTGAGGGGCCTTAGGGTTTAGGTAAAAGAGTGTTTCTGAATTTTGAAGGCTGCTGGGGACAGTTGTGTATGTTTTTGAAAGTTCAGACCAGATAAAATACTTTATGTGGTTAATATTGGTTCAGTCACCTAACAACTATTTACTGAGCACTTCCTGTGAGTGAGGCATACAGTTCCCATATTCCAAGAGCTTGCAGAGGAGGAAAGATGTGTGGCAAGACGTTACACAGGGGTTTGCTTGGCGCTATATGGCTGTTCTCGCAATTGTCTTCTCACGTGCAGTCTTGGGCTTTCCAGTGACATGGCTGGAATGACCTGGGAGCACAGGCAGGGTGAACTCTCGGGTGCTTGTGCCTGGCTCACCTGGCAATGTGGCAAGGGTAGGGAAATGCAGCTCTGCTCTGTGCTGCCCTGCTTCTCACCCTGTTGTTTCTGTATCCTGAGGTATCATCAGCAGGCACTAAACAGACAGGACACAATGGAGTCAGAGAGCCCAGATCATTCATCTTTTCCTTTCGGTGCTCAGATTTATATTCATAACCACTTCTTTACAAATCTCTGTCCACCAATGCCAACGTCTGGCTCATCTTATAATCTCTTCCTATTGCATTGACCCTTTGATTGTGGATCCAATTTTTCTTCTTTACATGTTTATGAATGCTTAGCTATGTGCTGGATATTGTGAAAATATATTGTAGGACATCTGAATGATATCATCTTTCTTTCTTTCAAAGATAATGAGTTTGTCCTGTCAGATAATTAAATTTCTGATAGATTCTTTTGATTATCTTATGTTTGGCTTTATTCTTAATACAGCTGTCATTTTGTTGGGTTTTTATTTACTTACATTTAGAGTGGGACACTTTCTATAGAAATAGACCTGATTTTTCTATGAAGTGAGACTTTTCTAGGACCTCACTCTAACTTCTAAGATCTTTCTTTCTCCTATGGGCCAGAATTCTGACAGCCCTAAACAGTCGTCGCATGTCCACAGCAGTGTCTCTAGACCACGTCTCATGGAGCCTCAACTTTTAACTGCATAGCACATTCCCCAGCCAAGGTATTTTCCTAAGTTCACGTGTGAATTTCAAGGACCTCCAGTACCCCAGCTCCCTCTTATCCAGTGCTCTACTCAGGAAATTCCAGCTACTTCAGAGATCTCTGATGTCTGTTTCCTCAGCTCAGCAATATCATTGTTTTGGGTGGGATCCACCTTGTTGGGCTGCAGCAAGAAAGAGTACCCGGGCAAAAGAAGTGTGGCTTATCTATTATGATTCCCATTTCTCAAGGACCATCTTCCCATGTGTATTACTCAATGCTGAAATAACTGCCTCACAGACTTGTCCAGGTTTATAGCTGCTTTTAGTGATAGGGCAAGTTTGGTAACAGTTAATCTATTATGGTCCAAAGCAGGAATCAACATGCTTTCTTAAAAAAATTATTAATATTATTTCTGGATAACCTGGTGAGAGTTATGCCACCTCATGGCTTAAGAGCTAAAAAGAAGCCAAATTCATGGGAGAAAATGGCAGAATGGAAAGAATAAAGGAACCTAGATTGTTAATGAATTTACTAACCCCAGAACCTCTGACCTCCAAACCTTCTGCTGCATGGGATTGCAATTGTTCTTATTGCTTAATACAACTGTCACTGGGTTTTAAGTTACTTACAGCAACTGAAACTTGTAGTAAATGATACAAGTTCATTATATCTGAGGTTTTTTTCTCGAGACCCAACAGTAGCTTGTTTACTTATAAACTTTCCTTATAAGATATTGTATGAACTCAAGTTCTCTCAGATTTCTTGTCTCAATGATGATAGAGTACTAAACATTGAGAAGTATGATTCACCCAAACCCCTGCCCTGATATTCTGATATAGTTGTGTGTAGGTATGCGGCTATGTATGTGGAGGCAGGGGAGAGAGACAGACAGTGAGGAGAGAGAGAGAGAGAGAGACTGTGGACAATAATTATAGCAAATTCACGCAGGAATGAAATCATACAAAGTTTTACTTGTGAGGTACCAAACTGAGAAATCAATCTAGTTCCAGATTCTTGTCCTGGAGTATATCATTATTCCAGGATGAGCTTGGAGTGAAACTGGGTGTAACATATTTGTATGTGCCTTTTGCTGAGGAGATCAGTAGCATTCCTTTTTTTTTAAATCGTTCTATAACCTCATCTGCAATAATTAAAAATCATTGATACAGACCAAACCTTTCATTTTCTAGAAAGAGAAAGGTTATCCAAATAAACTGTGACTTACCCAAAGTCACAGTGCCCATTAGTACCAGAACTGAGGCTTAAGTCATGGTTGCTTACCTCCTTTTATGTTATATTCTGAGCAATATTACTAGCATAAATATTCTGCTTATATAAAGGGTAAGAGATGGATCTGGATTCTCAAGGTGGTTGGGCCCTAATACTCTTTGCTTGAACTTGCACAACATATATGTTTCTTTAAGACTGATTTTTTTCAGATCTATAAAATGAAATTAAAAATAACATATCAGTATCCATCAGGGTTCCTTATATCCATTAATATAAACTCACTATGGCTGATTAGACAATAGGGTATTTATTGCAAGGATATGAGGAAGCTCAACTCCAGGAATGTCGTGTTTTATATCAATAAAAACATCAGAAATGATTAAAATGAATAATTGATAATTTGAAATAGGAAGAAAAGGTCCAGTGGAGTTGGGGAAGTGAGAAGGGAAGGGGAAAGGAAAGAAGGGAAAGGAAAAAATATGAGAAAAGAAAAAAATGGAAACAAAGTCTATGTAAATAGGGAAGGGTGGAGGGGGTGAAGGGCTCACAGGTAATGGGGAAAAAATAAGAACCAAGATACATCATGTACGGGTACAAGCACCCAATAGTAAATGTAAATGTATTGTATACCTAAAATCCACCAATAAAAGAATTTTAGCAAAAAAAAAAAAATCAGAAAGGCTTGAAAATGAGACTCAGAAATAGCGAAAAGAAGTGAGTGTAGGAAACAGTCAAAACCACAGACAAACTAATGCCACAAACTAAGCATCTGAGACTGACCCTGAATAATGGGGTTTATCCCTACTGCTATTGGCCTTGGACATTTGATGCCACCACCACCACAGACCCCAAAAGCCCTAGAAACTGAGGTCTCAAGCCACCTCTGCCACCATGACCTGAGAAATAAATTCTCCCCTTTTTTTACTTTTTTAATTTCTTGCTACCAATTCAAAGTCAGAGACAGGTACCTCTGTTTGAGTGTAGGTTATATGTCCACATCTCACCTGCAAAAGAGTTTGGACAAATATCTGAATATTTTGGCTGCTATACTATGAAATCCCATCAAAATTCTTATTATAAGGAATCCTACAAACATTGAATCCATTGAAATAAATTCAAATGATGAACAACTCTCCCAAATAATACCAACATGAATCTACTACTCCATTCCATAGGGTTGATGTAAGCATTAATACAGCGTTTCAAGAAAAAAATGACATGATTAATGTTTATTTTCACTTTTATTATCACAGTATTATTGTAAGAATCAAGACATCTGCTCTTCACAGAAAGCTATACTCTATGATACCTGTAGCAGAGAGGAGTGGAGTAAAGACTTGAACTGTTTTTAGTTCAAAGAATGGAAATGTGTAGGAAAATTAAGAAAATGATGAGCAATGACAGAAGATATGAAGATGGAGAGACTGATAGACAGGAATAAAGAAAATAAATGGGCATTTATTTCAGAATGACTTATTCCTGGGGAGGAATAGATTATCCAGGGAAAAGAACATAAATGAGAAATGGAGACCTGCAGATGTAAGTCAAGTTATGAGAGCTCTACATCCTAAGGATGACCATCTCTATAGAAGGTCCCCCTGTCAAACACACAAAAATTAAAGACAAACAGAAAAGCTTAAAAAGAAACATTCTTAGTCTTTAGAGAAACTTAGAAAGAAATGTTCTTTGTCTTTGCAAAATATCCCCCTCATAGCCTGTGTCTGTTTGGTGGTGGTGGTGATGGGTGTATAGGTATTAGTTTATTTTGTTTTCTTTCAAATTTAAAGAGAAATATTCAGTTTTGGGTTGTAAGGGAATTTTAATTTTTTTATTTTAGCAGCACCCCTTCTGACCTTTTCTACTTCTTCTCCTCCTCAAACATACACATTTTGGATTGGCTGTAAAAAAAAAAGTGCCTCTCCAACTATTCTAATGATCTGATTAAGGCTTTCTGACTTTGAATACTTAGAGGGTGACCCTAGTTAAGATATAAAAAGACAATAATTCCAGAACAATGTTCTCAAGATTTATAAGTATGATCTAAATATGCAGATCCCTCTTTCAGTGTACAAGCACTACTAGTCTATTCGTTATCTCCTTTTTTGTTTGGAAATGGTCCCCTCCCTCTCTCCATGTGACTGTGGTAGGAGTATATCAAAGCACACCACCTATTCTCCCCTTACAGGCTTGTGTGTGTGGTTTACACTGACCAGTCAGGTTACCATCTCTGCTTTAAAACCTGTGGTTAGTCCAGAGAAAGACACCTGCATTAAGGCTGATCAATTCAAACTCTGCTTTGGAATTTCGTATGGACATTGGGATGAAATCTCTCTTGAGTATACAAGCCTTCAGGACCATCTACTAATCTAACAAGAACAAGGAGCCTCTCACCAACCCATGGACCAAGTCTGCCTGCTATGAGCCCAGGCAAAAGCAAACAGAGATCAACATGCCTCTGAGGAATCTGAGCCAATAATACCTCTTTTTCATTTTAGCTAGTGTGAGTTGTGTTTTTATTACTTGGCAATTGGTAGAGTCCCATACAATATCCTCTTCACCCCTTCTCCAACATTTCAGACCCTAAATGATATAATGTGAAATTTTAATATGGCTTGAGAAAATATATAGTGATAAAATGACTATAATCTCAATAAAGCTTTTTAAATGTTATTTATCCAGACCCTAGAGAATGCTTGCATAAGTGAATTGATAGACACCTAACAATAACTTATTGGTTCCCTCCTCTAAGCCTGGGAATGATTATTTTCAAGCTCATAGACTTTCAGTATAATATTGAGGAAAAAAAGCATTTCTGAATCTCAACATATTTTAAAGGGCTATAAACCCTTTGTCCACTCAGGAAACATTATCATCGAAAGAACTTTCTGGGGTTAGGGTGTAACTTAGTGGTAGAGTACTTGACTGGCATGCTGAAGGGCCTGGGCTTGATCCCCAGTACTGAGTAGGGGAAGCCTTCTAATAAGCTCTTGTATCCAAGGGAAAGTTTGTCTTGAAAGCTCTAAAGACACAAGATACCTCTGAAAAGGACACAGGATCTAGCTGTAAGCAGTGAAAGTTCAGGAACTTTCCTGGTACCACACTGATGACCACACTACTGATACTCATGAAAAAGTGGATGCTCAACAGTGCAGTGGCACAGGGGCACACACCCAAGACAAAACCATTGCTGAGCTTTGACTGTGGTGCCAGAAGCCATTAATGATACATTTGATACTCTATCAGAAAATTCCACCAAGTGCCCTTTTCTATTAAGAGCAACTAGGAAAAAAATAGTGGAAACGCAAACAATAAAAGCAACCATTTACTAGGGAGATCAATTATGGCCCTTCAAAAAGCAGACTGGATGGTATGAAACTCACTGGCTGTTCAATTTCCTTTTTGACCTGTTTTTAAAGTTATGACAATTTTCAAAGCTATTTATGTAGCTGAAGATCTCAATAAAAATTTCTACACTTTTTCAATTTAACAAAGCACAGACTACTAAACCATGTTGGGGTCAAGAGGGACAGAGAGTGAGGGGAGAGATGCCATTATGCCTTGCTTCAATTTAGCTATGAGGAAGGGAGTTCTACTCCTTTGGAGGAACATCAATCCTTTAAGCAAATGTGTTAGTAGAAGAAGGAAAGGGCAATAATGCAGGTCTGAGCCCTGCAGAAACATGTTCAAATGTTACCTGGGCCTCTGGCATCTGAGTGGCTCAGTAGAGCTAAGATGATTTGAAATGATTCCTTTCAGGAAATTGCTCCTTCACTGAAGTCTGAGCTATGCCCATTTTTCTACCCACTGACAGTGCAACCTGCCAATCTCTGTGAGACATTCTTCCTATTGTAGGATCAAACATTAGGATTTTAAAAAGTAAAGTTTGATGTGGATAAAGAACTGCCTATAAAACACATTACACTCGTTCTCTGTAATGTGTTTAATTTCACACTGGCTGCAGGTATTGCTCCTGAATGGATTACGGCAGGAGGCTGCCCTTGTTCCACAAAACCACATGGGTTAAATAATACCTTGGTGTCCAGAACTGCTTTGGGACCATTTCATATGGGCTAATACATGAAATGAATACCGAGCTTTCCTGCAAGTAATTTAGTTTGGTTAAAAATAAGAACACATTGAATTGGCTTGCAGAGTGAGATCATTTACAGCCGTATTTGGATTGTACTTTTGCCTACAGTAAGGCTCGCACCTGCATTTCACAGTTTGCAGCAGCAGGGTATAATCACACACTTACTGCTCCTAGGCATTTGGTACTCGAGTCTATTTACTTAACAGCCCCAGGAATAATACTCCACTCCAGGGTCATCCACTTAAATTTGGCTTTGTGCTTAGATAATGATACTGTATTCTTGTCCAAGCAGGGGGAAATGCTGCTACAGCTAAGCTCCAACACTGCTTCCAAGTTGCCTTGATTCCTTTTCAAGAGCACTTTCAAACTCAAAGCACATTTCCAGTGTTATCCCCTCACGTAGTCAGGATAATCGCCTCCTTTCATGAAGCACTTCTCAGGCCATCGACACTGGAATCATTTGAGTCTGAGCCAGATGGGGCCAGAAGGAGGCTTACAATGAGGCAGGCTCCTCTCTGTCCCTCTGGTTGCACCTGTAACAGAAACAGCCGCAGAAAGTACTTTCAAAGCCACTTATCTGGGCCTCTACCACCACAGGCTTCGCTTCAGTGTCCACATCGGTTTGTAACTTGTCACTTGTCCTGGAGTGGTGAGAAGCAGAGAGGCATTCTGGCACATACTTGAGGCCCTGGGCAAACTCACCTGGGGGCTAATTATACAATTGTAGATGCTAATTTTTAAAAGAGGTTTCAAGTGCAAGGGAGTGAAGAGAATTCTTTTATTTCCTCTGTATTTTTGTTACAATAAAATAAAAAAAGTTAGGAAAGTATTAAAACTTTGCTCATCTTTTTTTTCCCCCTTTCCCTTGGCTTTTGAGTCTGAAAAGAATACTGGAAGTCATCACAAGCCTGGTTGGAATAGAGAGTGTTAATTCTTCCATATCTAAGCCTCTTTGTCAAAATTCTCTTTGTCTCCTGCCCCAAGTCATTAAACACTAATCCCATCACTCTTTCTAATCCAACTGGAACTGGAGTTCAGTTTCCGAAACTGTCTTTGTGACACTCCTAATAGACAGCCCCTCTGGATTGTAGTTGGTTCAGGCGCATTTAGAGCTTCCCATTTTAGCCCTTTAATGAAGTGCCCTAATGAATCTTTTCCTCCTTCATGGAGTGAGCACAGGCTTCAATTGGTTTAGTGTTAAAAAAGGGAAGATGCCGAGTCATCTCAGGGTCCTTTGCAAAATATGACTGTCAAAGGCAAAACCTAGGAAACAGGCCATTGAAGGCTACAGTCACTGAAGTGCTCATTTAATTACTAAGGATTTACAAAAGAAAATCTGCCCTTTGTAGCTAACAAAGGACAAGGCACTAAGAAGAGATAGTGAAAGGTTTTTGCAATAAATGATAAAAGAGGAAACATGGTTGAGTAAAGCTATCAGAGTGTGTAGTGGAACTCTTCCACATTTGCTACACAGCGTATCTTTCCACATATTAGGTATACCCTGAGACACTGAAATAGGCTTTTCTGTACTGCTAAGTGATGGAGCCAGATGAGTCTGATAAATTCTTCACGAGCAAGAAGCTATTGTAATAACAATCCATTACATTAAGTTGAAAATATAGTATTGTTCATGACATATTGGTAATCTAGAGGAATTAGAAAAACAACTACTGGAAAAATATCAATGAAAAAAATGTTTCTAAGGTATCCCATTTGCCCTCCCCTCTTTTTCCCTATTTGAATATATTGCTTACATTCTTAACAGTCAACATAAGCTTGGATTTGAAATTCCTCTAACATACTAGATTTGAATATAAATTGTTTTGTTCTCAAAATACTTTGAACCACCTTGTGGATAGGTAGATACTGCTTTTTATTTAGTGAGAATATTATGTGCTAAAATCTATATTGTATATCTACAGTATGCAATCTATTATATGATGAAATTATTTGTATGATAAAACTAGTCAAGTTAGTGGGTGGTGTTGGTCTTGCAAATATATGTATCATCAAGCACTACTGTGTTATGTTAAAGATTAAGAAGAAAAGGAAGCTTGTGGGGGAAATGCAATCCTAATGGTCGTAATTTATTTGCAATAAAGGAAGAGAAAAGCAATTGACCAGAATTAATGTAACTGTGGCTGAAATTTTTGGTCATAGTTTCTACATGCCAGCAAAATCATGGCATCAACTGACCCAAAAAGTCCCTACAGGTAGTAAACATTCAGAAAATATTTCTTATGAAACTGATGTTTTGACTACTTAGTTGGACCAGTAATCCATCCCTGCAGAGTAGGCCTAAAGAAAACTCAGGTTTATAAGAAATGCATACACGTCACCTAGACTTTATCATAAAATCATTTAATACATTGGACAAAATTAAGATCACACAACACAACAGGCTTAGTATTTCTGATTTGGCAACCCAGGACAGCCTTTTAAAGATGCTGTCAGATACTGACAACAAAGTCCTGAGCTTCTGAAATCCCAAAGTTCCCTCTTATTGCCATGTCCCCAATCCCACTTCATTGTACTGTCAGGTGACATCTTGACTTTATCTTTATTGAGCTTTTCAATAAAATATCGTTTCCTTCTGTTTTTATTAGTCCTGATTTTTTTTTATTCACTGGGGGCAGCGGGGGCAGGGGAGGACACAACACAAACAAATAAAAAACAAAAACAAACTTTCAATTCCCAAATGAAAACAAATCAGATACATTTACTAACTGGATAAATTGGAACAAAGTGACTCATCTCAGAATGAAACCACAGTGTTCTTCTCACAGATAAAAACAACTGCATTTAGCATTTGGGCTGTGTTTCAAATTCCAGTGCATGCCTACTGTTGCCAATAAAAGTTACACTTGGACACTGTTTAAAATGTGCTCATGTGTTCAGTGCCTCTACTTTCCTCCTAACTAACTTGCCAAGTCTTTTTCTTTGGGGAATCAAACAGCTCTTACATGCACTGAGGAAAAATAGCCTGTGCCGCAAGTTTAAAAAAAAAAAAAGCTAAATAGCATCAGTTGAGTTTATGAGAGACGTTGAGGCAATGTGCAGCTAGTAACATAACCAACTGAGTGCCAGCTGTCCATGGAAGCTCCAGCCCTTGGAAGTCAGTATTCCCTGAAGCTAGGCTACCCATGGTGCATTAGATCATAATGGTTACATCCTAACAGAGCTCTCTTTAATCCTTCTCTTCCTTTCCAGACCCTGACTTTTCTTTTCATTCTCATTTCACATGAGCAAATTGCATGAATCTAGTCACAAATGAAAACATTATGAAAATGGAGCCAAGAGTGGGGCATTGGCAAGATTTCCAGAAGCTCTACTCCGAGGATTTTTTACATCTCTCTCAACTTCATTCCCTCAACTACAAAAACGGAGTAAGATAGATTAGATTGCAGCTCTTTTGCCCCCTCAAGGAGAATATAAATTAGTAAAGTATTTTGGTCCTTGAGATTTTCATTTTAAGAAAGGATGCTTCATTGAAATTTTGAGCTAATAAGTATTAGATAGCAATAAATGTCTTTTTTTAGTTGTTATCAGCAATCCATAGCTCAAATGTACTAACAACACTACAAATTCAATTGAGAAAAGGAAAGATAGGAGAGGAATACATGCCCCAAACATATTTCTAGAATGAATGGATGCATAAATCTATGAAGTTATAAAGAGCCTGTAACATATATAAGGAGAAGCCTACGTTGGACGCCAGACAAAAGTAAGATGTATTCTTTCACACTTCCTACAGGATTTTTCATATGGATTATGAGGCTATGGAAATGAATTTTTCCTTTGAAACATGGGCAGTTTACAGAAGAGAAAGTCAAATGGCTAAGCTGATACTAAAGAGATATTACTCATTGTGAATTAGAGACATATGAATTTTTAAAAGGATATTTTACTCCACACCCACCAGGATGGAAAAGCATTGGAAGTGATAACACCAACTGGTGAGTATGTAGGGCCATAGGAGCTCTCAGACACAGTGTAAATTAGTACATTCTGAGAGTAATCAATCAGACTTAGGTCCAGTAACCATGCAAACCTACATAGCTCCCAGTTCCACAAAAGGCATATATCATTCACTACTGTATTATTTGTTGGAATGCTGAGTTGAAGGCAGCCTAGAAGTCTATCTCTAGGAGAAAATAGTATGAAATTTTTGTAACAATTACAAAATTAGAGATATACAATATAGATAATTATAGATATTAGTTTGTTGAGGGAAAATAATAAAAATGGAATGAGATATACCAAAATGTCATATAAGTAAATTTAAAATACATAACAACACAAAACAATGATATACAAATACATGAAAATCCAAGTGAAGATCTTAAGATGTGGATCTACTAGAAGAAATGAGAATATTAGAAATGAAGGAAAAACTACAGGTAAAGGTCTCTCAGAGACCAATGACAATAGTGTGCCAGAACTGAGAATGAAATGTTTAACTTACTTTCCTACCCTTGAAGTGTAAAAGAAAAGAATACAGCGAATGAACAAGTAAATGAATGAATGAGATAAAACTGGACTGTTGCTTTACTCCTCCACAACAAATTGGCATCTCCCAGAGCCAATATCAGAGTTACACAGCATTGATTTAAAGTGCAAGAGCATCTGATTTTCATGACCTATGGAAAGGAATCTAGCAGATGTGTCTATGGTCTTCAGAATATGCAAAACAAAACACCTTGTATTGGTTAAAATATGTCAGCTGTAGCAAATAAGCCTCCAGATTCCAGAACATTTTTCTTCTAGCTCGTGTAACAGTCTTATGCTGGTGTAACTGATGGGTGGTCTTTGCGTCACAGATGAAAATTGTTGTGCTGTCTTCCATACATGGTTCCCTAGGTCTCTGAAGAACTTGTCTATTTCATCATTTCACAGGGAGAGAGAGATGGAGTACATCTAGGAGGCTTTTACTGGACAGATACAAACACACACTGTCAGTTAGAATTCACTCAAGTGGCCACACCGAACTGCAAGGAAGCCTGGTGAATGTAGTCTAGCTGTGTGCTCCAGAAAAGGTGTGAAATGCAGATTTTAACCAGCAGGTAGCAACTTCTACCACAATCTGCAATGATGACATTATCAGTCAGACCTGAGATATACTACAGCCAATTAATGTATATTTAAGCCAATGAACACTATTTGCTTGTTTTTTGAAATTAGGAGAGATAAAGAAGGAAATGGTAGTAAAATAAGAAAACTTTATCTATGGGCTCACTTTCAGTAATGAAATGGAGAATTTATAAAGAGAAAAGTCCTTTTTAAAAAGTCACCTGTTTTGTAAGTAATAAGGAAATTCAAAAGCAAATCACACACTTTCAGATTAGTACTTTCTTAAATCAGCAGATTTGCAAGAAAGGTGCTACAACCTTTCAGTAAGGCAATATGATGATACCTATCCAAAATCTCTAGCAGGTTCACAGTAATTCCACTTATGGAAGCTATCAGTAGAGAGTTTGATGTCTCAGAGCATGGACTTTGAAGACGACTAGACTCAGGCTTAACTCTAGGTATACACCTTTCTTTCTTGCCTTTATCTATAAAATGAGGGTAATAAAAATTTGTTTCTTATGAGTTAGAAGGTTAAATAAGATAAAGCATATAAGGCCTTAATGACTACAATGCTTGGCATATATGAAAGATTTGTAATGCATCTAAGGATATGTTGTGTGTAGCTTGGGATCCAGAAATCCTCCCTGGAGGTTTGTAACTATTTCAACATATTGTGGAAATCTCCAATGTCCTAAAATGGGAGATTTGTTCTATGAATCAATACAAATAAATATGAGATACAAATCAATATGTCCCTCTGAGCACATGTAGAAAATACCTCCATAACGTGGAAAAATGTTTATTATGTGTGAAGTTAAAAAAGATTACAAAATGTCCTGTAAAGTGTAATCCACATTTACTATTAAGCATATGTAAGTGTAAAATAGAATACTCACTAGAAGAACATACTCTAAAACTGTTAACAGTTTTCTCTGATGAATACATGGACAAATTGCAGTTACTTTTTTTTTCCTTTTATGAACCAAGGCTTTCTAGATTTTTATCAATACACATATTTTAAATTTCAGGACATACCAATATGTTAACATGATTTTTTCCCACTTTAAAAAAAAGCCTTTACTATACCAAAAAGTAGAGAAAATAGTATAAAAACCATTTTTCCCTATAATCTAGATTTAACATTTTCCACATGTCATCTTTTTTCTTGAAGTATTTTAGAGTGAACTCGAATCACAAAATTTTGTGTATGTAAACTTCCATGTGGATCTCTAAAAAACTAGGATAGTCTTATTTAAATATAACTAACAATAGTTTACATTAAAAATAACTATTTATAGATATGTTTGGACTATTCTATTTTTTTGTGAATATAATGTATTTTTACAAAGTAATTCTGTGATTCTATATTTAGAGATGCCATGAGGTAGAAACCAAACACCCAGCTTTTAACATAGGCTATCAGATTCACTACATACCCAATAAATCTCTAGCCCTCCTTCTCATTTGTAAAATAAAGGGATTGAGCTAAATGATACTTTTCAGTTTTAAAAATCATATTTTAAAATAAGAAACAGATTTTCAAATTTAAAGAAATTTGAAGATTTGAACAATACCAATGAGTTATCATGAGTCATTGGAAATTTGAAATTCAAGAATTTGAGATACTAAAATATTGTTCTACTTTGCCTAATAAATAAACACACGTGTGTCTCTTTGACTAAAGTAAACTTGAAAAAACTATTTCCCAGAGATGAGTTTTAATATTTTAATTTTTCCCCATCTTTGCTTAACCCCTTGACTGTTTCATTTTTGACGCTTTTTTTTTTTTTCCTGTAGCAACCACTTTGGGTAAACTGTTGGCAAAAACATATCCAGGGAGTCCTCTGACTTCCAGGGCAATACAAAGAAGTGCTAGACCAGGGCTCCCATCATTTACATCAGAAAGCCCTGAGTTCTGCATGCCTTACATCACTAAGAAACTCTCTTGGAAAACGTCAGATTCAGACCCAGCTCAGGATGCCACTGTTTGGGGGCCCTGGCTCTAGTATGCCCCTGGTAGGCCACTAATACCAGTTCTTCAGTTTTCCTGTCCCAGCATGGAATCAACCCCCCTCGTACAGAGAGCATAGCAAGGCTTCAGAGTTTGAAGCTTTATTGATAGGTCAGATTCATTGTTTAACATGGGGAAGCTGCAGGAAGCTTGGGTCCTAACAATGATAAAGTCATACAAGGCACATGCCAGGTTTGCACATGTGCCCAGCTTCCACCACTCTGGTTTCAGGCTCCCTATTCATGGATGATTCTGGACAAGTCTCACAAGCTGGATTCTGACTTTTTATCAGCTCTGAACTGCTGTGTGGCCACCTCCCTGAACTTCCCAGGGAATCGGTGTCTTTATTTGTAACATAGAGCTGCGGGACCCAATTATTTTGAAGATGTCTTGAAGATAGTCAATGTTTCCAAATAAACTTTTTTCATTTTGCGGGAAAAATGCTAACCCACATGGCTTTTTAAAAGTCCTTTTAAAAGAATATACAAAGAATAACTATTCACCAAATTTCCTACCTTAGGAGTTCTTTGTATTTCCACATAGTCTATCAAATCAAAAATATACATATCCCAAGAGATCTTATCCCAAAATCTCCAGTTTGGCTCCTAAGGACTAATCATGCTGATAGAACTGAAATACGAGGGTAAATGTTTAGTATGAGTACTTTTTGAGCTAGTATTGGTGGTGCACAACTGTAATCCTAGCACTCAGGAGCTGAGGCACGAGGATCACAAATTCAAGGCCAGTCTGGAGAACATAGTGAGACCTGGACTTTAAAAAAAAGTACTATTGAAGTGTGGTTGGTACTAGCAAGGAATGGCTGAGCCTCCATTTAGCATATTATGATATATTCATACTAAGCCCACTACAAAGAATGAGATAGATTTATATATACCAGAATCTGTTACAAGCTTTCAAAGAAAATCCACTACAAGCTGATTTAAATAATAAAGGAGATTTACTTGGTAATGTAAGTGGAAAATTCACAAGAACTCTGTTTTTGGTTTTATTTTGTTTTTGTTTTTTTCTCATCTATCTGCTTTGGCCACCAAGGATAATAGCTTCAACCCAAGACTGGTCTTTTCATGTTCCCAGGAAACTTATTGATCTAATTAGGGTGACATTCCAAGAAAGGGAAGAGGACTTCCATCCCAATATCCAACGTAAAGATGTGAAGTTTACCTTGATTGTACAAGCTTCGATGACATGCTGGGGGAATGGCATGATTAGTTTTAGTCAGTCTGCCCACGGAAGTAGGCATCTCTGAAACTTTATAGAGGAGCACAGGCATGTAAACAAAAACCTGTGTATACTAGAAAGGAGGAGAGAGTGGACACTTGGTATGCATCCTTCAAATGTTCATAGTCTGGCAGTATGAAATCAGTTCTAAGATAATTTGTTAAATGAAAAGACAAGGAACAGGGGTGTGATTTATGAAAGGTTAAAATGCACGTGAAAAGCTTGCTTATATATGCATAGACTGTTTCTAACTCTAATTGTAATCTCACACACATTCCTTCACATACATATACAAGTCATGAAAGTAACAATAGGGAGAAAAGCTAAAAAGAAGCCAAAGTTCTAAGATTCAATTCTATGTTGAATATTTTCAAATAATGTCTTGCAACAGAGGTTCCTAAAACAGCATTAGCAATGTATGAACAGCCCATCCTCTGGTTTTGTTGCCCCATTTTGAATGATACTCTTCTTCAGGGCTCTCTGGAAACAAAGAATATTCAGCAGAAGAAAACAAACTCATCATGCAAATGACAAGGTAATAAATAATATGTATGTGTTTGTAGGAATCAATATACAAACGTCACTTATCCTGAAAGAGTTTTTAAACAGTGCCCAAGAGCTAATCACTGGAAACTACAGGTGACATAAATCCAGGGATATTTCTTTTCATACTGAGTCTCAGGAATACCTAGAGCTACTCAATCAGTCACACACTCAAAACTGCAAGGAATTCTGACAGTTTCTGATAGTTTTCTGAATGTCTACTACTCAGTGAATATTATATATTCATGAAATTAGATCATTGGTATAAATTGAGTTTTAGGAAACCAAAGAAGAATTGGAAAAACATCTGTGCTATACAGCCCTCTCCCCACAGGAAAAAATAAGAATACTTTAAATAGTCAACCTGCCGAGCTACTGAGCAAGATTTTGAAAAACTACTGCAAATTCCCTAAACTGCTTTTGCAAAACAAAATTAAAATGTATACAAAGGCTGTTCATAGTACATGGTGAATGTTTAAATTTTAAAAATTTAAAGGACACATTGCTAATCCCTCTCAAACTAGTTCCCCTTCCTTTAAATGCACTTATCCTATAATTCTTGCCACTTTCTGAAGAAGTCCTGAAGTGCTCTGTGAGTGTCTTTAGGAGGTGTGATTAAAAAAATAATAAGATGAATTCTGCTGCTACTGCTGCTATATTCCATGCAATGGAAATGCGGCTCGTAAAAACAGTATGGTGTGTTCTAATCCATCTTATTCACCAGATCTGGCACCATGTGACTTCTGACTTTTCCCCAATGTCAAAATAACCATGAAAGGTAAACATTTTGAATCAATTCAGGACATTGAGGCAAACTCGACACCACAACTAAGGACACTCACAAAAGAGGACTTCCAGAACTACTTCAGAAAGTGGCAAGAATGATGGGGTAAGTGTACTCAAAGAAAGGGGGAATATTTTGAGGGAGGTTAATGGTAATGTGTCTTCTGAAGTTTAAACATTCACCTCATTTTTCAATCATATTTGTGTGTATGTGTGTGTGTGTGCATGCCCATGCGTACATACAGTGCAAGGGGCAAACATCAGTTTTATGAGATTTCAAATGTTTTCACAATGGAAAATATATTAATAAATAGAATTTAAAATGTGGAGTACATAGTCAAAACACAGGAATCCTTTTGTCATATAAGAAAGGCTTACATGGAGATAACTAGCTATTCGCTCATTCATTCCACAAACAAATATAATATAATACCTATAACTTACAAAGTACCATTCCATATGCTCTGATAAAATGGACCCATTAGCCATATGCTAGCAATACAAAAAAGTACATTTAGGAAGTGGAAAATTATGAAATGAGAGCCAGGGAAGATGGAAAAGTTATAAACATTCATGAGTGCCAAACATTTATAGAAGGGAAAATATTGTGAGGGTTAACTGTTGTTAATTCCATATCAATTCACTGGAAAAATAAATGTGGATAAGGTAAATGGTATAAGGATTAATCATGTGAGTTCTGGGGTCAAGGAACCTGAGTGCAAAGTATAGTACACTTCCCTCCATGTGCATTAACTGGTAGTTCTTCACCTCTCTATGTCTTGATCTATGTATAATAATGTAAGCAGAGTTCTTAGCATGGTTCTTATCATTTAATTATCTTATCTCTCTACAAGACAGCTATTATTATTAAAGTTTAGCTAAGCTTCTGTTTACTCTAGCATTATCTGTTCCTCTGCTTTATTTTATTATGCATATAACAGGAGAGACAGTTAACAGATTTAACATTTTTAAGAGCATAAGAAGTAGAAGAAAGATTGCAGCAGAATTACCCATTTACATTAATGTTATGTTTACATATATATACTCTTTAGCAGGCCAGCAATTTTACCTCTTTGATAGTGCCCTGGCTTCTTAATGGTGACTCTGTGGCACCTTAATGAGATATTTATTTGGCAAGAAGGTTACCTCTAATTTAACTACTCATTTGGTTTGTTTCTGGTTTAATTTTGCTTTTAACACATTGGATGATTTTAATCTGATGTTGTTCTAATCTTCATGTACAATCTTAAAACCACTTTTAATAGCACTCATTTTAAAGTACAGGACATTTCTTTTGGTGGTCATCTCTGGTAGGGATAATACAATAGGGAGGAAAGAAGCAATTTGAAACAATTAATCAAATGAACTGTAAGTCAAAGCATTTTTTTCTGGAAGGCTGATTTTGAAATACTGTATTTTTATTAAAGTTGTAATAAAAATACCCTAGAATCTCCCCAAACAACATTTTATGATGGAACACAATTCAGTTTGAAACCTAAAGGATACAAGATCATATTGATGAGATAGTGTCACTTACAAGGCACTGATCTCCAAGAAAGATGATACAAAAGCTCCAGAGAAAGTCATCAGTCCTAGCAACCAAAGGGTTGAGGAAAAAAGAGAGGCAGGAGTGAGTGATTAAACATAGGAAACACTTTGATTTATGACTTATTCCAGCTGCTCTGTGAATGAATGATACTAAACCTCACAGCAAATTGCCTTGGATGAGGAAGACAACTTTTCTATGTCAGCCTGAACTACACATTAAAAAAAGGAGGTGATACATGATGATTTTTAACTTTGATTAAACCCCCACATATAAAAGTATGTGACTGAGTTTTCTAGAGTGTGTCATTTGAGAAAATAGTGGGAGATACTATACAAAAAGAGGTTGGATTGAGTAGAAAGGAAACAGATCAACACACACGCACTCACAAAGTATTGGCACCTTATTTATTGCTCAGTATTATTCATTTTCCTGCTGTCTGCTTCTTAGCTTTCCTGGTATATCTCCCCACAAATAAGAAAGGAGAGAGAGAAAGAGTGAGAGGGAGGGAGGGAAGGAGGGAGAGAGAGAGAGAGAGAGAGAGAGAGAGAGACAGACAGACAGAGAGAGAGAGCACTAGATCATCTGGATCCGTTTGAGGACTGAATTTCCTAAGTGCCAGTGAGATAAACAGACCCTATAATATAGTTGTCACCTGAAAAAACCAATGTTTGATCAATGGCCCATTTGCCTGGTGGACTGTGAACGTTGTCTGAGAACTGAAATGACAAATATTGGTAAATTATTATCATCAGCTGTCATCAGACAGTTGGTTCATTGCCCTGCTTGGAGTGAATTATGAATTAGGAATCTATATGTAGCTATAAATGGTACCACAGCATGAGCAGATCATTGAACAATTCATTCAGCTACTCCATGCCTTCTGGAAGATCAAATCTCTCTTCCAGAACCCTTGAACCTTCAGTGGCACCTCTCCTCCAGAATTAATTACCACCAAGGTTGGTACCAGTGATCTTTAGTCATCTTAATGATTAAAGCAGATTAAAATGGGCATGTGCCATGAATAGATGTATAGTTGCAAATTAAGAATTATGCTTTCTAAACTCAGTAAATAGAAATTAGAAAAAGACAAAATAAATATTTGAAGTAACTTTATTTAATAACTATGCAAAAGCATTTCTACTCCCACCTAGTGTGTATGTGTGTATAGATAGCTAGATAGCTAGACAGATAGATAGATAGATAGATAGATAGATAGATAGATAGATAGATAGATAGTTACTGAATGGGTCTTAATATCAATTAAAATCTTAGTTTTATTTTTAACTACTTGGTTATATTGCATGTCAAATTTTTAAAGTGTACTTCTATAGATGTATAAATCTGAGCTCATGGTGTCACATGAATAAGGCTCCGGGTTCAGTCTTCAGCAACATCAAAAAACAAAATAAAATAAGATGTAAAAATCTGAATAGAAGAGGCACTTTGTAAATTAAACTTCCCAAGGCCTCATGTTCAGTCATATTCTCCTATGACCACAGAGTTTTTGCAGAGATTCAGCAAATGAATTTGTGTATTCCCTGATACAAATGAACCAGGAAATTCAGACTGTTAATATTTTTAACCCACTAATTCAAAGCTCATAGAAACATTTCTTTTGGAGGATTTTTAAACAGACCAGAAAATTTTACTTTTCAAATTTATAAACTATCAGGAGAGAAGTAATTTTATAGAAGAATAAATGCTTTTCATGAATAAAAATCTCATAATGATGCAATATTTCCAAGAAGCTCCTGGGAACAGAGCTGTCCCTAGCTCAGAGGAGATAAACCTTCTGTGCCAGCATGCCATTGTCCCCAATGCCAATGAGGGAAGCCGTGCAGGCAGCTGCAGCACACATCACTCCCCCCTACCTAGAAATGAGAAGACACATAAATAAATCTCAAAACCAGGCTTCCAGATCACCTAAAGCAACCCCAAAGGTAAACAAAATGGAACAATCTGACACTCAACAACCCAGACTCTCAAAACTGGCAATGAAAGAGGATCTGGAAAAAATGAAATAAGAAATAATTTCTCAGATAACAGCAGAGATTGTGCTCCTAGTGCAAGACATGATGAATAAATCTAGAGAGGACACAGACAAAAAAAATAGAGGAGCTGAGGAAGATGATGGAATCCCAACATAGGAAACAAATGGAATCCATAAAACAGATGCAGACAGATTTCCAGGAGATTAAAAACTCCATTGAAAGTCTATGCATCAGAATGAGCCAAAGTAAAGACAGAATTTTGAATATAGAAGATAAGATTGCAATTAGTGACCAGGAAAAGAAAAATTTCTTTAAAATTTTAAGGGACCATGAGAAACCAATCCAGCAGCTGCTAGACAATGCAAAGAAGAATAACATAAGACTGATGGGAGTCAATGAAGAAACTGGAGAGAGAGCAGATGACCTAAAAAACCTGTTCACAGAAGTAATGCCAGAAAACTTCTCAAGAAAAGGAAAAGAACTTGACATACAGATAAGTGAGGCATATGGGACTCCAGTTAGCCTTGATCAAAAAAAAATTTACACATAGGCATATAATTGTTAAGATTCCAGAAACTCAACAGAAGAACAAAGTTCTCCAAGCAGTCAGAGAAAAGAAACAAATCACATACAAAGGAAAGCCCATCAGAATCACAGCAGGCATCTCAACACAAACCA
>NW_004624762.1:7066802-7092487 GCF_000247695.1 Heterocephalus glaber | reverse complement strand
AAAGTCTTTGTAAATAGGGAAAGGTGGAGGGGATGAAGGGAGGGCTAGGAATGGGGAAAAAATAAGAACCAAGATGCACTATATAAAGGTACAATTCCCAATGAGAAATGTAATTGTGTTGTATACCTACAATGTACCAATAAAAGAATTTAATATGAAAAAAAAAACAACCTGAGGCTTTTGATCCCCTGGTCAGTGTTTTTTATTCATCCCAGAAGATTCCTTTAAGAACCCACTATTGTGCTGGGGATGGTAACACACACATATAATCGTAGCACTTGGGAAGCTAAGGCAGGAGGATCATTAAGAGTCTGAGGCCAGCTTGTGTTAAATAGTATGTTTAATGTCATCTTGAAGTACATAGCGAGACCCTGTCTCAACCCTCTCCCTAAATCCAGTATTGAATATTACATCACATCACAGATAATCAGATTTCCTGAGACCACAAGCCATCTTGAAAGAGTGTATAAAACAAATCCATGGGAAAATAATTTTTTTAAATATGATGAAGAAATGCTTAACAAAGACCATGAACTGGCAATTCATGAAGAAGAAATATGCAATCAATTAATAAGCTAAAAATATATAATCTGAAGGCCGGGGATTTAGCTCAGTGGTTCTGCCGCCTGCCTGGCAAGTGCAAGGTCCTGAGTTTGATCCCTGGTACCAAAAAGAAAAAAAAAGAAAAAAATATATATATATATATAATCTGAGGGAAGCATAATATAAATAAAAGGATAATCTTATAAGATGGTTAATGTATATAGGAGAGCAACTGGATAACAAGAATAACTTCCAATGTTCTATCATACAGAGGATAACTATGGTCAACAATAATTAATTGACTATTTAAAAATAGCTAATAGAATTTTAAGTATCCCCAACACAAACAATTGATATATATATATATATCTGAGGCAATAGATATACCAGTTACTCATATCTAATCATTACACATTATATACATGTGTTGAAATGTCACATTGTACCCCATAAATATGGTCAATTACTACATATTAACTAAAAAAAATAAATTTTTAAAAAATATGATCTTTTCCTCATCAAAGTCCTAAAATTCAGAAAAATTGGTCATATCTAATGTTGCCAAGCATATGAGGAAAGGCAACTTCTCACGAATTCTTTATGAGAACAAAATTTAGTGCAATCCTTTGCAATCAATTCATTGATAATTATTAAAATTTAAAATGTGTTTATGACAGCACTGTTGGCATCTAAACATATACATGACTGAACATGTGAGCAAAAAATATGCTACAAGATGTTTATTGGAGTATCATTCATTATAAAGAAAACTGAGATACAACCTAAATATCCACCAGTAGAAATGTCATTAAATAAATCACTGCTCAACCAAGGTGAGGAAAAGTATGCAGCTATAAAAAAATATAGTAGGTCTAAATACAGTGATGTTGAAAATTAAGTTTTATTGATAATATTTTAAATGTATCATTAGATCCTACTTATGTCTCATGTAGTCTTTCAAAAGCACCGTTTTTTAATGATGATCAACCCTAAGGAGCAAAGTGATACAGGAGGCCATCACAGGGAGGACTTCTGCTTCTTATTCTATATGCTTCAGGGTCTTTTCCAGGTTTTACAAGTATGTATTCCCCTGTAATTTAGTTTCCTGCCAAATCATTTATGGCTGTCATTTAGAATCTTCAGTACAGATGGGGAAGAATTATCTCACTCCGCTCCCGTGTACTCATTAAGACTCTTGCACTATGGCATCCACACTCATTCTGGGGGAAGCTGTGGGAACTGGTTAACTTTTTGCACCTTCCCATCAGACACACCAAGACAACCAAGTAGTCAGGTAGCAAAGAATAGGTTCAATTCAAGACAAAGTTCTCCACACTTAATCTGCCTTCCCTTAACTGGGTCTGGGCAGACCCTGGGTGAACACTGTAGGCGGGGCCAGTGTCCCTGCACAGTCCTCCGAAGAAGACAAGAACCATGTAGAGTACCCACTGCAACCTTCCAACATCCCTTTTCATGCTGTGGATGGAGCAGATCAAACAAGGGGAATACATATGAGAAGTTTCTTAAGGCGCCACAGAGAGCTTCAGATATGATTCAATGCATGTGCTAAATTCCTTAGTGGTGGCAAAATTAATGATACTTAAAAGTTTTACCCTTCTTCTTTTCTGCCCGCAAAACTATGCACACTTCAGAAGTCATATGTAGTTTCACCAGCTCTGGAACATCTCTGACCACCTCAGCCTAAAGTCACTTCGCCGCCTCTAAACCAGGGCCATTCATGTTTGCTCAGATGCAGAAATGACTGGGAACATCCCATCTCACGCCCTTCAGCTATTCAAATATTTATTTACTTTTTAGCTTTATGTTTGTCTTATTTTCCACCGGGGTAGGGAGTTTGTGTTAAATTGCTGTGTATATAACCTTGTCATAACAGACATTTAATACATACTTGTGAATTTGAAAAACTATAACCAAGAAATTCAAGAAAGGTACAATTCTATTTTTTTTGTGGGTGATTTATGTATCTGTGCTCCTTTCAGCCCTTCCAGAGTTTAATGTTTACTGTTCATGAAAAGAAATTCAACATTCAAATTAATAATGAAATTCATAAATGTTTAATATTAATGTATAAGCCCAAGAAGAGTGAAAAAATTTTAAGCAGCCAGCAAGTACAAGTTAACCAAAAAAAAGGAAAAGGACAAACTGGTTTCAACTGCAGAATGATGTTCATGTTTCAGACCCAATAAGACATCACAAACAAATGAGGTAAAAACTTAAAAAGAGAATTAGTCTTGTCAAACAGAAATAGGTGTGGTGTGTGCATGTTTTAAATTAAAAAATAACATTCAAAGCTCCTTTGCTTGATAAAGCCCAGTTCTTTCATCTTTTACAATGACAGCTAAAGTAAAAACTAGAGTTTGAGGGGAAAAGGAGATTTAGGACCTCCCTTCAGACATTAATAAGCACTATCCCACATTCTAAAACTATTAGACATAATTTGGCATAATTGCCAATCTTTCCTGAGCAAGGGCCTGCAACTTGATTTTTTTTAACAGCTACACTTTTTGCACAAAGAGATCACCTCAGCTGGGGACTCAAGGTTCAGGCTTTCAGAGAGGCACCTGGATGAAAAGTCTGGTTGGCCCTAGGTGTTTAGACAGTATTTTTATTTTCTCAAACTCACCGTAAGGAAAATGAAGACATATTTCTTAAAACTAAAAGATATTTTCTATGATGCCATATTGAAGAAAATTCATGTAAGGAGAATGAAGACATTTGTTTTCATTCCCTCTCGGCCAAATTCCACTCTAAGTTTGACAACTTCTGAAACCGAATAGACCTTCAAAATATTTCACTCTGTGGACATGTGCTTTCTTATGGTAACTTCCTGTTCAGTTTGTCTCATCTGTCTAATTGAGATCTTAACCCCTCAAGGCAGATACCTTGTATTGCACAGTGTTTTCTTTGGAGCAATACTGTGCTGACAAGTTCCGTAAATCCTAAGTAGTGTTAGATTTTCCACCGCCATTCTCTGCTAACTCCTCTCTCGTAATTCCTGTTGTCTATGCTGGTCCCTAATTTCAGAGATTATAGATCGCTGTCCTTTGACAGAGCTGTTGAAGTGGATAGGAATTTCTAAGTCAAGTTTTGATTATTTGTATGGGATCTATTTCCTAGTATATAGTTAAAAAAAAGGGAAACAGGGAGGGAGGGAGAGAAGGAAAGGAGTGGGTCATACTGAACGATATTGATTATAGTGAAACTGAAGATAGCCTTTTTTCCTTATTTTGGTAAGACGTTGTTTATCAAACTACACCAACATTTGTAAACAACATATCTAGTCTTTACTGTTACTAATATATTTAAAAACTATTCATTTTCTATCTTTTTACCCATTTGTGAAAAAAGAAAACCCAGCAAATTAGAATACTCAAATCAGCATTGAATTCATTCATGGAAATGTTTGCTGGAATTTTTAAAAAGTTATTTTACCTTTGTACATTCAGAAAAGCCTTAAAATTAATGAGAAAAACACAGGCAGGAGGTCTTTCTAGACTAATAGAAAGATCTCCCTACTCATATAAACTTGTTAGCAGATAATTCTTCAGAATAACTTGAGAACCTTAATGGTGGAAGATGCTAGTCCTGTGCTGACTGTAGTGCTTACAATGAATCTTTGAATAAATTATTGTCATCTACTGGGGCTGCCTCTCTGGATAATTAGCAATTTCAAACTAAGGAAGCTACTGTAAAGTACACTTCAGCTACAACATCAATAGACAAACGCTGGGGTAAGTAGTGAAATTAGACTGCTTTAAATACTATCTAGAACTTTTATTTTCAATCATATGCACTTGTAAGTTTCTGTCTAACACTATATCATATAAAAATTCCTTTGAGCATACAGTAGCAATCTGAGATTTCCTAACAGAAATGGGATTACTCTGTAACTTTAAGAATTTGCCAAACAAAATATTTCAAAGTAGAATTTATTATTTGTACATTAAACAGAATGTAGAAAATTGTGTCTATCACTTTCACAGCCTTTTGTTTTCTGGTTTTGTGTGTGTGCTCACAAGAGCTTTGAAACAGCCTCTATGCTCACTAATTTGAGTGTACCTTTGTTTATGAATTAAATCGATGAGTTTCACCTGGGAAATTCAGTGCTCTAGAGTTGAAATACAGGTTTTTATGACCTCTATACTGATCTTTATTTTGTAGTTTTAAAAGATCTTTAGAAATATAACCTTGGGCAGAAGACTTTCTGAGACTTACATTTTTGCTGCTCTGTGACTAAGATGTAAGCAAGAATATAATCAAATGTTTTGCAAGTTTGTAGTTCAAAAAATTCTTATTATTTCAAACAACTATAAGATAAATTTAATATAAATTATCTCCATTGTCATCTTATAACTGGAAAAAACACAGATAAAAAGATTCATATATATTATTTGCTTCAGATTTAGCCACAAACTAGGAGAAAATTTTTTCTCAGGCATGATCAAAAATAAACTTAAACAAAATTTAACTGAATGTTTTATTCAACTTTTTTAGGCTTTTAGAAAATATGCAGGAAAGTGACCATCGATAGTTACAAAAGAAAGAGATTCATTTAATCAGATCATTATAATACAGTCTCTGAGGTGATTTTCCATAAATACCTAGTTGTTTAAAGATAGTATTATAAAAATATAGAGCAGAAGTAATTTACCAATACATGTAATTAGAATACTAACACTTTAATAATAAGACATTCTCCAGAAAGCTTAAAATACATTTTTAGAAATTACAGCCTAATAGTTACCATTGTTTAAATTATTTATCCTATATTTTGACCAGTGCACTGCAAAAAAGAAGATAGTTTTTCTTTTTTAACACCTTTGGTTTTGCTCTTTTAAAAATGTATTTTAAAATTAAGTGACCAGACTACATTACTATTGGCAAAGCATTTGCAAGGAAGAAACCTCAATAAAATTACCAATGAGGCACTGAATCATTTCTTCTGTTAGTGAAAGTCATAGGCAAAAGTTCTAAAATTATACAATTACAAAAATAAATCAAGTCAGCATGTCATTTCTGCTTTTCTACATTAATAAATTAACCATGTAACATTGTTCAAAATTATGTCAGTTACGCATATAATAATCTTTTAAATTAATGAAGTGATGAAGCAATTTGATGACACCCATGATTTACAGTACTGCTTTTAGCTAATGTTAAAAGCCTCTTATTTAATAAATTACCCCCTTGAGAAATTAACAAAAATGAATATTTTCAATGCTAAATGTTTCAAGGTTTACACTTTTTCAATATATTAACAAATGGCAAGGGAGATGCATTTTTCAAAATAGATGTTCTTTTACATATGTTTAATTGAAATTAATTAGTACATTACTTTAGAAGGAAATGATTATACAGGATCATTTATGAAAATTTTTGTGACGCAATAAAGCTGACTTTAAACAATGAAATCAATCATACGTTTATAAAATCTGTATGGTTTCAAACTTTTGACGTAAGAGGAACAATTCTACAGAATCTACACTCTTAAAATAAAGCTTGAGCTCTTCATTCTTAGATTAATTATGGCCTTATGCTTTGTTTGCATTATTTATCAAGCTTAAAACTGTATTGCTAATAAGCTTCAGAATTTTATAGTGCTTTTTGTTTTGTTCAACTTTAAGCATTTCTTTAGAAATTTTTACATGTGATTTTAGCCCCAGTATATTTCTCAGTCCAATCGTAAATAATAATAATCAGACCCTACAATCAAAATATATCATTTCCACTGTCTTGTGGTTTTATGTGGCCTCAGAGACATATTTGAAAACAGGAGAAATAATATCTTATGGAGAGATGTTATGTAAGTTCATTAGGAAAGCAAAATAAATTTCAATCAACCCAGGATATGCTTGCATGTGATAATAGCAAGAAAGAAATGGTGCTAAAAATAACCAGCAAAGAAAGCTTGAAATTGATGTTCCCTGTGCTTATGGATTTGTTTTCATAATGTGGAGTCTGATTTTTATTCCACTTCTGAATTAGTAATGTGCCTAGTACATTGGGCCAATTTCTTTTCAAAGCATTTGCAGTTCTAGCCCTGAAAACAAGAATAATTAATTCGTGCTTCTTGAGCCCAATGAATGTAATTTTAGGCAGGAAGATGTCAAGGAAATAATTTTTAGAATTCTTATAATCGATGGCAATGTAATGGAGAATTGCCTGTTGGCATTTCAAATGATTTTAAGGAATTTTAAACTTTCATCGATGAATTTTTAATGCATGCTAATAATGGACTCTCATGGGTTTGTAGTTTATGTACAATAAAACAGAACTTTAAGCATATTATTTTCCTTTAAAAAATGGCTTGAAGAAAGTAATAAAAGTGTTGGAAATATGAGACTTTCAGGTTTTTTAAATAATATATAACTACATCAAAGTATTTATGAATATAATCATTTGAGTAAGCACATTTTCACAAGTTAATAAATAAAATGAGAAAGAATCAATGGTCTTTCAATTCACATACACAGCATAGGACATTTACTGAAGGGTCCCCTCTTGCTAAGAGAGTCATGTTTGAATTCCTGACTTTTGCACCCCTGCAGTGAGCCTGTGAGATACATATAATTTGGAGAAATATTACACACACTTTAGGAGGGCAAATGGCGAAACATTAGATATTTCAAATATCTGATATTTTAGCACTAATATTGAATTCTTTATATTATTATTATTATTATTATTATTATTGAGATTATTTCCAAGAAATAACTTCAATGAGTACATATGGTATCAAAATTGATGAAAATCCTTTCCTGGGTGATCTAAAACCTACTGAAATCACAAGAGAAGTGGGAGGGACACCAAGATCTCTCAGAGACTCTAAGATAATCGAAGAAAGGGCAGCTAGTCCCATTTATTATTTTTCTCATTTTAAAAATTTGTATATATTTGTGCTACATTATGTTTGCATTCCTTGTAGGGAATTGGTACATTTACATGATACATCTTAATTCCCTTTTTTATCCCTTTTTCCTTCCCTCCCTCTCCTCTTCATTCACCTCTTGATTCCTTTCCTTCTTCTTCTTCTTTTTTTTTTCTGTACATGTTTGGAATACATGATGCTTACATTCCTTGTGTAGGAAAGGATAATTCTGAAGTAAAAGTTTAACTTCTGGCAGCTCAAACCTCATGTTCCAATCCACACTAATTTTGAGGACAAAAACTTTAGTTTCGTCTATGCTTAAAATAGTCACATTATGTATTTTTAGTAAAAATTAACATATTTTTTTCTTGTCCTCTGTAGAACTGTAGAAATACAGTGAGAAAATATATAAAAGCATTTTGACTCCCTGAAAAAAAATTGTTATATATAAACCTGAGTTTCAAGTCACTTTTAATTTTTCCACAATTTTGAAAGTAGATAATGGTATAAGACCTACATTAAATGTTACACTGATAGGATACACATGTTTTTATATTTACTAGAAATTTTTATATGGTTTTAGTGGCAGATTTCCTTTTTGTAAGTATGTTAAATTATGCTCATAAATTTATATTTCCTTTATCTCCTTCAACAAAATGCCAGAAAAAAAGACAAGGAACTCTTCAGATTGGTAGAGGAAAGACTTGACGTTGCCCCATACCATCTTAAATGGAATCCTTAATGGAAATTTTACATCTTAGGCTTAGTCCTCATAGAAATAGAAGCACAGTGGCTGAGAGGTTTAAAGATGTATCTGCACTGCATTTTCAAGGCTGTACTTTGAAACCCTAACAAGTCTTTTACTTTTTACAACACAGAGAGCAGCAAATTTGCCTCTGTTTTTCAAAATAGAGTGCAATATGCCTAACAGACACTGATCTAATAAAATGCTGTATTTATTGGCTAAGCATTAACAGCATCTCTTATTTTACTCCAGTGATCTTCGTTGGCAGTTAGTCACACATTCCAACTGAGCAGGAGCCACAAAAATTTCCCTTATGTATAAAGAAAGAGACGAAGTCTAATTGGCCATCAACCTCTCCTTTCCAGCTTCCCTGATGCCACAACCCAGTAGCTTCCAATTCGTTACCCGAGGCGCAGGCAACTGGGACCCGCGAAGACAAAGTAGACAAAGTAAGTCTCAGATTGAAGGCCAGTTGCCTGCCTTCCCAGACTTCCATGTCCATAACCAAAATCCCAAGAGATGCTCATCCCCATCACTTGAATTGTGATGATCAAAATGTAATATACATGACACTGGCTATTATCCAGGGCAATGTTTATTATTTTATTTTACCTGGTTTTACTATTACCTTTCTGTATAGCAGTGGTATTCGAATCCCATGTATGACAATGATATAAAATTCCCTTTTAAAATGTGTATGTATTATTTAAATATTTAAAGAAAATTGTGCAACTAGATAGCACAGAGTAACAAAAATAATGACAATAATCCTAAAAACAGTTTGTGAGATGGGAAAACACTGAATCAAAGAATGCGAAAGCAATTGTGGGAAAAGAATAACCACTCTCCCCTTTTAGCAATATGTTTGTGATAATTACAGAATTTTATATTATTTATCAAGGCTTTTTCTTCTGATCAAAGTAAGATATTTTATTTCTCACCATTTTACAGATAGGGAAACTGAGGGCCAGAAGGCTCAAGTCTTTCAACTAAAAGTTATATAGTTACCAATGCTAAGAGATAGATAACACACCTTTAAAATGAGGCTCTGTCTCCAAATAGAATAACTTGTTCAGTTTATGAGAGTAGCCAATGAGAAAAGTCACATGAGGGCTGAAGATTAAGTGTTGTTTTTGTTTTAAATTTGTTCATTCCCCTATAAAGCAGTATTTTAGCACATTTGCCAACTATACAATGGACATAGTAGAAAAATTCCCTTTGAGTAATATAGGATATGAACCCAGTTGAACTAATTACTTCACAATGGTGTCAGGAGGTTAACTATCTAATGGTGATAAAACATTTTATTGATGGAAAATGTCATATTAAGTACCAAAAATTACCATTACTAGTATCACTGTTCAGTATTTATATTCAATGAAATTATAGGTAAAGAAAAAATATGAATATCATGCAGTTATTACTCTTCGGATCATCAGTCCTTGGAGAGATAATATTTAATCCTATCTGTCATGCTTGTTGGGATATCAGCATTTATCAGTGAAGCCTGATGAATCAGGTAATCAATAGGCATTTAGAGGTGGACAAATGTGTATTTTTTTAAAATGCTGCCCCTTTGTTGCTTTATAGGCAAGAAGAAAAAAATATTAAATAAGCTTTGGTTTGACACTGTGCTTATTTAAAAAAAAACGACAGAAGTTATCACTGCTGAAAGTAGAATTTGTAGCTTGCATTTCAAATTTAGTTCTAAGTCTGTATAGTAAGATTACACATTATATGACTTCCTTAAATGAAAATGATTCCTTAGAAATGTAATTATAGTCAGCTCTTCATATCTGTGTTCCATCCATGGATTCTGATTCCATCAACTGCAGATAAAAAATATTGAGAAAGAATGTCGTGTCTGTAATAAACATGTACAAACTTTTTCTTGTAAGCATTTCCTAAACAGTATAGCATAACATCTACTTACATAGTATTTACATTGTATTAGGCATTACAAGTAATCTTAGAATGATTTTATGCATATGAGAGAATGTGTGTAGGTTATATACAAATACTATGTCATTTATACTATGCCATTTTATATGGGACTTGAGCATCCACTGATTTTGGACTCCTCAGGGGTCCTGAAATGCATCCCTTATGTATGCTGAGGAAGGAACGACAGAACTTCCATGTGGAATGGTGTATACTCTGTCCCAACTAAACTTGCATGAGTGAACACAGTGCCAGTAAAATCTTCACTACCTCCTGACAGTTAAATACATTCAAGATCTCAGCTATAATTTCTGTAAAGCAAACAGCATATGAAACAAGGATGTACTGTATTACATCCATGAAATTTAAAAAAAAAACTTGGTTTCTCTAATAGAAAATTTAATTTTTTATAAGAACAGTGTTTTATAGTATGATTTCTATTTTTTAAGAAAATAAAAGCCCTGCTTTTCTTAATAGTGTGCCTTCGCACTTTCTAAGATAAATCCTTTAGACATAGAAACAATATCAATTTGATACAAGGTAAGCATGGATCTGAAATAAAGCTCTGAACTATAAAGACATGTAACTGAAACTCAAAGTGAAGGACTACAGACCACTTATCCAAGCATAATTACTTGAACCCTCGACCTTTCATACTGAAATTAGTGAGCATTTTCATTTTCCTTATGCAATCACTTACTGTCCTTTTCCTGCTATTAGCATTTAAGGAGGCAAGGACATTTAAATGAAAAAAGAAGAAGGGGGAAAAACGTTCTCTGTTAATTTGAAGCTGAACATCTGATCCAGTAAAATTGGCAAAGAAATCCTCTTGATAACTACCACTTTCTAGTCTACAGCTTCGCAGGAAGGAGACAAATTGGAGAGGGGGCCAGTTAGTGTGAATCTATTCAGAATCCTCCTATCAGTGAAGAGTATTGTCTTTCGTTGCAAAGTTATTTTTCACCTCTTTTGAACAACCGGCCTGCTTATAGATAGAACCATGCAGAAAGCTCATTTGTAAATGTCCTTACCTGAACACTTTTCATTCACTTCAGTTTTGGCACCTTATGAGTAAGAGTCCCTTAAAACCACAGATGATGAATTGGTACATGACACAAACGGTTCAGAATCTGCCAGCTTTGGGATGTTCATGACAAGCAACTTGCCTGTCTCCAAGTGTCCTGATTTTGAACAGTCAAGGAGAAAGAAAAAGGATTAAAAAACGCTCGTGCCCAACTTGTGTCTTGTACATATACTTCACTTATCTAAGGTCCATTTGACTTAAAGGGGGGGTGCTGACCCCAGCCATCAGTCCACAGCTTGCATCACCAGCCTGGGATAATGAGTCACAGCCTGACTCCTTATAAATGTAGAGGGAGGCATTTCCCTCCCTTTCTCAAAGCAGTTGGCAAACTCCTCAAAATTATTACCTCTCACAAAATAACAGCTAGACAGTTGATGGTTAAGCTGTCAAGCCTATCCATATATACTGAAGACAGATAATTCCATAGATGTAAAACATGACTGTGGCCTTGACATCTGAGGAAAACAAAGAAGTGGTCACTCTATGGAGGTACACATAAGGCAGAGTCAATAGAAATGTCCCAGCCAAATGGAAGGAAGTACTCCAACTGTTTTCTACCATAGTTTACCCTGATTTTTTGACATCCATAAGGAACCTGATTACACTGTGTTGTATGGGAGCAGGACAGACATGGCCATGTTTGTAACTCAGACTGAATAGGCTTTCCCAAGGTTCACATGAGTACTTCAGCTGTTTCTTCTCATTTTCCCCTTTCCGGCCACCGTCCAGACCACTAGCCCTTCCGCCTGGTCTGCTGTGGCATCTCAGAATACTTTAAAGAAGGTGATGTTTGAAAATTGGGAAAGCCTATTTAATCTCTGTGAAGGTAAAAGAAAAACTTGGTTTTATACAGTCAGCTCCTCTCTCCATTGCAAACAAATATGAGACAGCTTAATTCAGGAGATTTATTTAGCAGCCCCTGGAACTAAAAGGCAGACAGCAAAGAGCATCAAGATGAGAAGAAAGGAGAAAAAAGTTTTTGAGACTTTCAACTCTGCCAGAATAACCTTAAATAGAGGTGGGATAAGGAGAACCAAGCCCAGAATTAAATTTACATAAAATTAATCTGAAAGGAGGTGAAAGAAACCAAACCTTCATTAATTACCAACATTTACCAAACTTTATAACATGGTTCTTAACTAGGAATGACTAGCAGACTCATATCCACAAGAATTCATCTTGAAACTTCTGAATCAGACACCCTGGAGCTGGGAACCAGTCATATAAGCTTTTTGCTAATATTTTGGCCAATACCCTGGATTAGAATAAGTTTAAAGTTATAGTTCTCAAACCTGTATGATTAATCTCAATAATCACATGGGGGCTGAACAAATACAGGTTTCTGGTCTCTGCCCCAGATGTAGGTGATCAGGATATAGTTGTTGAAAGCCCCGCATGTGCTTCTGATTATCAGCCAGATATTGAAACTAGTTCTTTACACCACACCCCAGACAAATTCCAACATTGACTAAGGTCCACTTAGGGCTTAGGAGTCTGAGTTTCAACAAACGTCTGATATAAGTTCTGTGAAGACTACACTGTAACATGTTACGGTTCATCTGTGAGTGTTCGCCAAGGCCTAGTGCACTCAAAGGTAGGGCTTTTGAGAGATGATTGGATTGTAGAAGTGGTATCACTGATGTGCTGTTAGAAGGTGAGGTCTGGTTGGAGGAGGCAGGTCACTGAGATTAGGATATGATATGCCAGGGTAGGAAATATCTCCATTCCTGGCTCCTTTCTTCTCTCGCTTTTTCTTATCTACCATGAGGTAAGCAGCTTTCTTCTTCCAGACCTTTCCTCCTTGTTGCTTCTGCCTGGAGCCAATCCACCATGCAAGGACAAAAACTTCAAAACTGTAAGCCAAAATAAACTTTTTTTCCTTAAGTTGCAGATGTCAGGTATTTTGTCCTAGCAACAAAGAGAGTGACAAAGACAGATGCTGCCAAGAGATGTATCTAAAGTGGCAAACTTGAAACATTATTTGAAGCTTTTGTCCTTCTCATCAGTCATTTATTTATATAGTCCAAAATAAATAAATAAATAAATAAATAAATAAATAAATAAATAAATGTGCTAGAGCATCACCTATGTGCCAGGCAGGAACTGTGCTAAGTCCTAGACAGTTCACAATCTAGTGATGGAGATAAACACAGAAATAATAATTAAAAGGCATAATAGCAAGTATAGACAATGTGGGGAAAGAAGTGAGGTGTAAAGACAAAACCAGCAGCAACTGCCTCAATCTGAAGAGAATAGTGAAGATTACAGAAGACAGATGATTTTAACAGTAACATCCAAATCCTAGATGGGGAAAGTAGTATTTAAGATAGCTGCAGTGTATCCTGTAGTGTGGCCTCATATCACCATTATGCGAAGCATATTACTTGGACCACTCAGAGCAATACAATCAGAATTTCTTCTAGTGGGACTTAGGGATATGCATTTCTATTGGGTTTTCCTGATGATTCTGAAAGCACTGGGTTGTTAGAACTAGTGGCAGAGGCACTTGAAGACCCTGGGGTTTATTTGAGGGAAATATAAGCATGTGATATTAAAGCAGGGAATATTTCTTAAGGCATGGAAAGCCAAATGAGATATCTGCTTCTAGCCATGAAGGAGTGCCATGGCACAGATTTGTCCTTCTACCTGAGACACACACACACACACACACACACACACACACACACAAGCAAAAAATATAAAGCAACACAATTCAAGAAACTGGTTATCATGTAGTAAAGGACAGTGATCCCAAAGGAGAGGGAGGGAGAGATGAGCCCTGTGGCTGTAAGGAAAAGGAGCCCAGGCAGAGGGAGCTGAGCTTGCTAAGGATGATCTAAAGACACCAAAGCAGCCAGAGATGTCAAGACAGAGAACTTGGTAGAAAAAACTGAGACAAAGTCCACATTACAGAATAACAGGGAGATCTTCTAATATCTTTATGCCAAAAAATTCAATAACTTAATTAGATGAACAAATTCATTGAAAGATTATCAAATCTTACTTTAAAAAGAAATATTCCACCACCAGCCTCACAAGCAAAAGGTCCCAAAATCGATCTCTGGTACCAAAAAGCAAAAAACAAAACAAAAAGAAATAATTTGAAAATCTCTACAAAAAGATTTTTTACAAAAGATTAAAAAGTCTCTATTAAAAAGTTTCCCACCATAAACAAACAAAAACTAATCCCAACAGGCCCAAATTGTTTCACTTGTGAATTCTACCAAACATGAAGGAAAAATAATACCACCTCTACCCCAACTATTCCACAGAATCAAAAAAAGAAAGAATACTCTTCATTCTGTGAGACCTGCCTTATTAACCTGATATCAAAACTGGACATAAGACATTGTACGAAAATACAGACCAATATTCATCATGAACATAGGAAAAAAGTGAGCAAAATTTTCGTGAATCTGATCATATATTAAACAGATAATATGTCATAACCAAATAGGCTTTCTCCCAATAAGCCTAACGTTGTTTTAATATTAAAAGATAATGCTGGGCATGGTGGCATACATCTATCATTCTAGCACTGTGGAACACTGAGGCAGAAGGATCACAAGTTTTAGCCCAGCCTGAACAATTTATCAATTTAGTGAGATCCTGTCTCAAAATAAAAAATAGGAAAGGATGGCTGTAGAAGCTCAGTGCAAGGTCCCTTGGTTCAATCTCTAGTACTGAAAAAAAAAAAAGAAAAAGAAAGGAGAAAAAAGAAAAGGTGAGTAAATGCAAATATTAAAAAAAGTAGCAAAATGCAATATCCATTCCTGATTTTTAAAAAATTTCTCATCAAACTAAAAACAAAAAGTTTTGCTAGGTGCACTACAACATTTTTCACCACTAATTATACCTGTAATCACAGCTCCTTGGGAGACTGATGCAGGAGGATCACAATTTGGAGGCCAGCCTGGGAAACTCAGGACTTGTCTCAAACTAAAAATTAAAATTGACCAGGGAATGTGACTTAGTGGTAAAGTGCCCTAATTTAAATATCTAGTACTGAAAAAAAAAGTGTCATGGATTAAATTGCATTCTCCATATATATATATATATATATATATATTAGTTTTAGCCTCAAGAACCTCAGTATGAAAATTGGAGGTACAACAGTTAAGATGAGGTTACCCTTAAGTAAAAGGAGCTCTTAATTCAACATGACTACTATTCTTATAAGAAGGAACAAAGAAAGAGCAAGGAATAAATCTAACCAGACTCTCAGAGAGAGCTCAGCTATGCTTAAAGCTGACTTCTGACTTCTAGCCTCTAGAACTGAGAAATAATAAATTTCTATTGTTTTAAACTTGGTGTTTTGCTGCCTTGTTACAGCAGCCATAGAAAGTTAACACAGAAAGGAACTTCTTAATCCTGATAAAATGTACCCATGAAAAACCTACAACTAATGTCATAGTTAATGACAAAAGACTGAGAGATTTCCCCTGAGATCAAAAATAAGACAAACATGTCTGCTTTCACCACTCTGTTCAACATTAGGTTGAAGCATCTAGCCAGTGCAATAAGACAAGAAAAAGAAATAAAGCTTGTCCAGACTGGAAAAGAGGTATAACCATATTTACTTAAAATGTGATATGCTATGCATAAAATTGATGTAATTTACATAAAGCTGCAAAACTAGTGTTTAACAAATTTACATCTTTCAAGTCTAACTTGAATCAAAATACAAAATTCCATCAGATTTCTGTAAGCTAGCAATGAACAATTATAAATTGAAATTTTAAAAAATACTAAATCAATATTAAAACTAGAAAATGCAGTACTTCTGGGTTCAGTTCCAACATACAAAGAGCTTAGAAGTTATCATTCTCATTCTTACAACAAGAAAAGAAAAAAACCTGAAAATCAACCATTTTTTTCTAGACTCATCAGGAAATTGAGGTCACGGGAAAATGTCACTCAAAGTCTGGAGAGACAAGTAAATAAAGAGAACAATAGCTGATACTTGGAAAAGAAGCAGTTGAAATAAAAAAAAACTTATAAGAACACTTAAATAGTAATTCTGATGAGTTTCTGGAGGCTGAGTGTGTGCTAATATGACAGAGAAAAACTCTGGAAGCCATAGACTTAGGGTAGCCACCACACACATTTGTGACTTTTGCCTTCAGAAATCTAACCAAATTCTTATGATGCAAAGCCAAGAAAGATTCCCTGTGGCTCTGTCAGGAAAAAGAGAACCACTTTGAAATATACCTGGAGTGTTTTACCCAGGTTAGACTTTACTGGAGCCTCACTGGAGCCCCTCTAACTTTTCTCATATAAGGGTGGAAAAAAATAAGCTAAGAAACACTTGGGAAGGCATAGCCCAGAGGCAGATAAAACAATGAAATTTAATCCTAAAATTATAGAGTGTTTCCTCTCCCCTAAACACTGTCACAATGAGATTCTAGTAAACAGGTATAATAAAAGTGGATTATAGATGAAAGAGCTAAAAAGTACAGACTCCATTTAAGGAATAGTTCTTGGAGAAGCCCAAAGACAATAAGTGGAGACTGAAAAAGAAAAGAAAAAAAACTAGTAAAATTTGAAGCCTCTGGCACCTCCATCGACAGAAACTATTAAACATAAACCAACTCCAAGCAAAAAGAACATAAAACCTCATACTTTAAAGTGATTACTGATATAGTTTTATTATTATCTGCCTTGTTTAAAACTATTTTCTCTTTGTTGCACTTATTCTTTTCTGTTCCCTCTTTTTCTGCCTACTCTGGTTAGTTGAATATTTCATATGGCTCCATTTTATCTCCTCCATTAGCGTTATCACTTGTAATTTTTGAAAAAACTTTTACTTGTTGCCCTAGAATTACAATATACGTTTGCACCACACATAATCAAAAGAAAGATGTAGTCATATTAATTTTAGACAAAGCAAACTTTATAGCAGCAAACTATTAGGCATAAAAAGTATTACATCTTGGTACCAAGGTTGCGAGTCACGCGGAACATGCCGAATCAAGCCCACTCCAAGGCAGCAATCAACTGGACACCCCCCCACACCCCCGCTCCTCTGGCCTCTTCTCTGTACAGCCATCTGGTTCCACACTACAAAGACACAAAGGACACCGGACCACCAGACCACTGTACTGGGTAAGTTGGAGTCATCTTCACCTCCCATCAGGACCGGGACTATCTTCAGGGGAGGGGCAACTAGAACCTGCAATGCAACTCTGCAGAGTTCAACCCTACAGGAGGACAGGGAGCTCAACTTGGGACTTGCAGCCAGAAATCTGCCTGAATCTCACAGGTCTGTGACTAGCTTGCTTAGACTCATTGACATATCTGCACATTGCTACCCACGTTGTCTATTGTGACAGCAGAGACTTACCCTGAAAGAGGCCCTTCATCTTCATTGTTATTTTTCATTCCCAAAATTAGTATTATTAGTTTTTTTCTCTTTTCTTTTCCTTTGCTCCTCTTATCTTTAATTTTTTTCCTACTCTTTGCAAATATTTGTTTTTCTCTCCTTTCTTTTCTTCTTTCTTTTCTCTTTCCTTTCTCTCTCTCTTACACTCACTCTCTTGCTCTCCCACATTGTACATTTCCCTTTTTGTCCTTGTTTTGGTCCTCATTCGGAGTTCTTTATTTTCCTGTTATTCTCTTTTTCCTTCTCACCTGTGTCCTCTGGCCATGCTGCTAACCTTCCCCTATCCTTCTTCCCATCTGTCCCTCCCTCCCCAACCCCTTCTAACTCCCCATCCCAAAGGGTAAAGCTATTATATTGAAGAGTTTATTCACTATATGTTGGGTTGGTCCTCGATCTTGATTTAATTCACACAGCTAAAGGTGATAGATTAATAACTACCACAAAATGTCATTTTTGAAGATGTACTTGATGCAATGGTGTAGCTGATTGTATCACTTGGGCTAAGGTGTTGTTATTGATCTAGTCAATGAACCTTCCTAGTATAAGGAAAATGAGATAGCTTTAGAGTCATTAGAGACTCAAAACTAAAAGACCAGCTATGTCTGGAAGACACCTCTGAGAAGCAATCACTCCATAAGTGTTCTAATTACAAACAACAAAGATACCTACAATAAGCAATTTCAAACTATCAACCCAGGAGTTAAACCAAGGACAGTACCAAAAACAAAAATGAGAAGACATTTAAGCAAGGCACAAACTCAGACTTCCACCCTACCAAGGGTAAATCCTCAGGGAAATGAGATGGAAAAGTCCCATAAACAACCATCTGGATACCCTGAACTGATAGCACAGGAAGTAACAAAACAGATGAATGAGGCTCTAGAAAAATTCAAAACAGAAATAATCTCCCAAGTATCTACAGAGATGGTGAGTAGAGTGAAAGACATGATTAGATGATCTAGAACAGAAACAGATAAAAATAATAGATGAAATCAGAAACATGCTGGAAGCCATGAATACTCAGCATAAGAAAGAAATGGAATCCATGAAACAGATTCATACAGATATTCAGGAGATCAAAAACTCCATTGAAAGTATCCACAGCAGATTAAGGGAATCTGAAGATAGAATATCAGATATAGAAGACAGGATCATGGTGAAGGACCGTGAAAACAGAGATGTCTTAGAAATAGTAAGGGAGGGGGTGGGGATTTAGCTCAGTAGTTTTGCCACCTGCTGCACAAACGCAAGGATCTGAGTTCGATCCCTAGTACCAAAAAAAAAAACACCTAAAAGGCCAGGATTCAAAAAGGAAGACACATTCCAAAGAAGGGCATTTTATAAGCTATCTGGCTCATCCTTCTCAACATTGTCAAAGGAATGGAAAACAAAGAAAGTGTGATTAGCTGTCAGAGCCAAGAGGAGCCTAAGGAGATCTAATGACTAAATGTAATGTGATATCTTGGATGGGATCCTAAAACAAATAAAGGACATTGGATTTAAAAATTAAAGTAATATGAATAAAGCATGGACATCAGTTAATACTGTAACAACAGTGACTCATTAATTTAACAAATGTGGTACACTAGCATAATATAGTATATTTCTTCTAAATATAGAAGAAATGAAGTCTCTTACAGTATGTTATAAATCTTTATATAATCTCAATTTTTCTCCTACTCAAAAACATGGTCTAATTTTAATAACAAAAAATAAATCTAACCAAAATGTGGAATCATCACTGAAGACTACAGACTATTGCTGAGAGAAATTAAGAAGACCTAATAAATTAAAAGGTACACTATACTGAGTTCAGGGTCCAAAATCTCAGGACTGCTGAGGTCAGTTCTCTTAAAACTGACCTGTTGATGTGATACAATTTTTGTGTGTGTGTAGTACCGGGGATCAAACTCAGGACTTTGTGTTTGCGAGGCAGGTGTGGTGCCACTGAGCTAAATCCCCAGACTCTCAATACAATTTTAATCAAGATTTTAGTACTTTTTTTGTATCAGCTGACAAACTGCTTTTAAAATTTATATGATAATACAAAAGATCTAGAATAGCCAAAACAATATAAAAAATATTAAGTTGAAGAACTAACACTATCTGATTTTAAGACTTCTTATAAATCTAAGGATTTGTCTAATATGGCAGTCATGGATAGATACACAAATAGATTGGTGAAGCAGAAGGGAGAAATTAACCCATAGATACACTGCTGACTGATTATTGATAGGGTACAAAAGCAATTCAGTGAAAAAAGAATAATCAATTTAAGAATTGTTCCTGGAACAATAGAATATTAATATGCAAAAAAATGAACTTTAACTCATAACTCCCACTACATAATTAACTCAAAACAGGCCATAAACCTAAATGCAAGAGCTAAAACCATAAAACTCTTAGAAGACACATCTTTGTGATCTTGGATTAGGCAATGGTTACTTAGATATGACAGTAAAAACACAAGAACAAAAGAAAAAATAGATAAATTGAACTTCATCAAGATTAAAAACATTTGTGCTTTGAAGGATCTTATCAAGAAAGTAAAAGAACAGTCACAGAATTGGAGAAAATATCTGTAAGTCATCTATCTGGCAAAGAATTTGTATTTAGACTACGTGAAGAAATATTAACACTCAACAATAAATAGTGAATCAATTTAAAGTGGGAAAAGATTAGAATACACATTGTTCCTATAAAGATGTACTAATGGCTTCCTAGAATATGAAAAGATACTTGATATTTTTAATCATTGCATGCCTACTGGAAAAATTAAAATTATATAGGTGGATAATACCAAGTGTTGGCTAGGATGTGGAGGAGCCTGAGCACTCGTATTCTTCTGATGAAAATGTAAAATGGTACAACTTCCTAGGAAAAGAGTTGGCTGCTTCTTAAAAGTTAAATATATACCCATTTTATGACCCAACTGTTACACTCCCTGATATTTATCAAAAAGAATGAAGTTGTATGTCCATAAAAAGGCTTGTAAATGAATAGTCATTGTAGCTTTATTTATAATAGGCAGAAAGTGGAAACAATCCAAGTATCCATAAATGGGTGAATAGATCACTAAAACGTTCTATAGGAATAGTATCAGATAATGGAAAAGGGATTAACTACTAATAGATGCACATCACAACATGGACAAGTTTCAAAAAAATTACATTATGTGAAATAAACTATATAAAAAGTGCATAGTGTATGATTCCATTTATGCAAAATTTTAGAAATTGTAAACTAATACATAGCAATAGAAAATAGACCAGTGGCTTCTTGGGGTCAGGAGGTATTCTGAAGGAGGCATGAAGATGTGTCTGAGGATGGTGGATATGTTCACTCTCTCGATTGTTCTAATGGCTTCATGGGCTTATATGTACAGCAGCAGTTCTCAACTTGCACACTTTAAATATATGCTCTTCGTTATATGTTAATTATGTCTCAATAAAGCTGTTTTTTGAAGAGGGTAACTTTAGAGGGGTAACAGATGTATTGGGTATTTGAGAATGCCATGCCATCTTTCTCCCACCTTTTTTCTATCCCAAACAGCTGAATATCAGGTAACTTCAGGAAAGCCTCTTTTATCTCATGCTATTTTTCAAGGTCTTCAGGATGCAAGGTCTTTTTGTTCACATTGAGTTCTCAAAATCAAGAATCAGTGAGATATCCCATAATGCTATAATAATAATCTTAGCTCCATTTCTATAAATTTTCATCTACCTGCTAACGTGTATTCATACACATAATCTAGTTTATGCCCTTCTGTCTGTGTTGTAGACAAGGGGAATGCTATTTCTGTGTGGTCACTTGATAAGTGAAAGCAAGTGGGGAAAAATGAGAAAGTTTCCCAGTTATATGGCAGCTTAGCTGAGATTAAGTGAAGTTTCATGGTTAAGTACTTTTCTGGGCACAGGCTGCTGTGTAAAAAAAGCCATCTTCTCAAAAAACTCAATTTACTGACAAATGAATTAGAATTCAGACAAGAAAGGCTGAGCAAAGGGACTATCCTAAGCTGTCCCACTGATTCTGCTACAAGAAGCCACTAATCCCCTTATAAATCATCTCCCAGGCGAGAGTAACACAATTATAACAGATTACACTAATCAATTATTACTATTTGTTGTGGGCTCCTGGAATTAAAATAAATGGAATGATAATTAATGATGGTTAACATCCATCAGGTTATTCATTGAGTCAGTCTTTATTTCATTATTGCATATTTATTAACAAGCCTTAGCAGGAAGCCAGAGATATGATCCTCTCCTTTGGACAGATAAGGAAACTGAGGCCCAGAGTTTCAGTAGCTAAAGCTATGAGTGGAAGAGCTGAGATTGGAACTCAGGCTATGACTTCAAAGTTGTATCCTATGTCCCTAATGTCATTTTATGTACTACATGTATATTAAAACATCTTCAGATTCAATGGTTTAAGCAGATCAAAAAGCTACAAATTAAACTAGAAAAAGTAAAAATCTGGGTAATTATATTATTTAGCGGGCTGCTCCCAACACCACCCACATACCCTTGTTAGAGTGAGGCAGAGTGAAAGTTGATAATAGGGAGGGGGAAGGACAGAAGGAGAGGGGACCGAAAAGAATTAAAGTGTTATGTATGTACATGTACCATACTCCACAATGAATATAATCATTATGTACTGCAAATGTACTATTAAAAATAAAAATTTAAAAAATAAGAGAGACAACATTTTAAAACATAGACTCTAGTTATCCTACTATCCAGATAAGTGGAACCTTCAGCAAGTTATCTTTTCAAAGGTTCAGTTTCCTTATACATAAGTAAGAGAGTTAATTTATACTAGATCACCTGTGAGATGCTCTTGTACGTTAAAATACTATTGTCTAGTGTTTCTCTGATTCTGTCCTATCTAGTTTGTGTATAGAAATTTGAAAATCTCTTGCTTTTTTGTTCCTCACAGCAGAGGGATTCCTCTTTCTCTCTTCAGGTGCCTTCCTTTGCTACTCTTTCCTAAATCCTGTGAGATACCTGATGTTCTGGAAAAAAAAAGTAGTCCCTCACTGCCCTAGGTCTGGAAGCCAATGTTGAAGGACGATTCATAAATAAGCAAGGTGGAGTACAGTGGGCAGCTACCAGTGGTGTGAGGAGCAGAGAAGAATCATTCACTTCCAGGACAAAATGGGGGAGGGAGAAGAGGAGAAAGAAAGAGAGAAAGAAAGGAAGAAAGGAAGGAAGGAGAGGAGAGAGAGAGAGAGAAAGAGAGAGAGAGAGAAAGAAAGAACAAACAAAAGAAAGAAAGAAAGAACAAAGGAAAGAAAGAAAGAAAGAAAAAGAAAGAAAGAAAGAAAGAAAAAAGGAAGGGGTGGAGGAAGAAGGGGAGGGAGGGAGGGAGGAAGAAAGGAAGGAAGGAATAATTTCAAGAGAGAGAAAGGAGTCCACTTTAGTTTTAAAAATCTCAAACTAATCAGAGGAATTTTTACACTCTTTGGTTCATACCCATGAAAGCGTTGTTCCAGACTACAGATGTCCAAACCCCTCCAAAATTGCTCTATTTGGATCAAAATTTTGAGTCTAAAGAAGTTATACCAGTCAGCTTGCTGTTACTGTGACAAAATATCTGGTATAATCAACTTATAAGAAGAGATTTATTTGGCTCACTGTTTAAGAGGTTTCTATAAATGGTTGCCTGGCCCCATTTTTTTAGGCCTGTGGCAGCACAATACATTCTGAAGGGAATACTTGTTTACCTCAGAGCCCCAGGAAGCAAAAGATGAGGGGTGGGGAGAATGGGCAGGGTTCCAACATCCCTTCAGGCACAGGTCCTCAATGCTCTAGCTTTCTTCAGCTCTGCCCCACTTCTTAACAGTTCCACTAATACCCAGTGGTCCTACAGGCTAGAGATCAAGACTTCAACATACAGGGTACATTCAAAATACAAACTATTGCAGCAGTATATTCTGAATGAGTAAAGAGAAATCCAGAAGTTAACTTTTAGATAGCTAACAATTTGAGGCTTAAGAAATTTAAAACAAATTCTTAGATTTGCAGGTAATAACAACAATAAAGATTAGAAACTACATTAAAATGTAATTTCAATTATCTTTATCCTCTGAATTTTCCTTCTTGCTAAACCAAGAATATACAGCATAGTGAAGAAATATAATTTTACTTCAAATTATCCTTAGAAGCAAAAAACTTCCTAGAAAGATGTATGAAGTTCACATTACCTACGAGATAAATATTTGAAGAAAGGAAGCGGATTCAATTATGATATCTTTATTCCAGTTTATAGTAATTTTAATTCATTTTTTGAAAATATAAGAATTGTACATTCTGTATGACTAATATTTTTGTGTTGAAAATGTCAACATTAAAACTGCATTATACATATTTAAATATCTATTAAATCAATTAAACAATTATTTGTGTGGCAGCTACAAAAATTCTTGAAACCATAATGAAGGCGTTGAGTTCTTTAAATCATATTTGGATTTGGTTTAGGGAATGACTAATTCCTGTAGTTTTCTATATAAAAACAGGGTGATATCTTTTGAAAATGACCAGAAATATGCAAGAAGCCAAAAGATAGTAGGAAGAAATAAATTGAAATAGACTAATAGTATGATGCAAATTATACCTCAAAAATAAAATTAGAAAGTGAAACTAGAGTAAGTGCTACATTTACCAAAAATTAATTAGATAAAAGTTAGTATTGTTTATAGCTTTAAACATAATATTTCAATGCATTAATGTCAGTCCATTTAAAATATTTTCTTATAAAAGTAATTTTCATTATTAGGAAAAATAAAAAAGTACAATGCTGCATAAAATAAGCTTTCTAGGTTTTTGTGAACAATCCTATATAGTTTTGCTTCAATTAAAATATATGGATCTTGTGTAACTTGATTTATTTTTCACTTAATAATATGTTATAACTCTCTTTCCTTTCACTACATAGAGATTTGTTTGATGCACTTTATGGGTGATATTCTATTTCATGGATATACTACAATTTGTTTCAAGAATCTATAATACAAACTAGGTACTTGAGCCTCGTTTTCCTTTGCAGGAAAAATCCTTTACAGATATCTTCACTGTGCACAAGGATATCTACAGAACAATCTCCTTGAAACATTAAGTTCAAAGAAAGAAGTATTTAAAATTTTGGTAGTTTTTGCTAGACTATTTTTAATGTTTTCCCAAGTCAGCTTCTTATTAAGAAAGTACGAAAATTCTTGTTCCCCCTGCCATTCACTAACAGCTGTCTTAATAATTTTCATTCTTGTGGTATTAATATGTGAGGGTATTCATTGTTTTGTATTCCTTTAATTTTAGGTAAAATTCATCATTTCTCTTATGACTATCACTTAAAACTTACTCCTTCCTATATCCACTTTTATAGTAGATTGCAGCCGTTTTCTAATTTGCAAGATAAATTGTATGTTGAGGAAATTAGCTTTTGTCTGTGTTGTAAATCACCACCATCATCACCTCATTTGGAGGCTTTTGACTTTGGTTATAATGCTTTGCACAGTACAGAATATTTGACTTTTTAAAAATTTATTTAACGCAAATTAATTGTGTATTTGCTCTGTGCTAAGGATACACTGCCAACCAAAACAAACATCAACCTTGTATAAACCTTAAGAATATTGTGGAGAAACAAACATTGACCAACTGTAAAAAAGCATATCATTTCAAATGAAGGAAAAGTATCAGGAGCAATGTTTTCCTTTCTAGCTTCTTGATTGTGCATGCTGTATACTTCTTGTACTGTAATTATGGTTTGCAGAGTTTGTGGGTTTTTGCTCATACATTTAAACAAATATGGAATTTACTTTGGGATAGAGAGTTATGTGGAAATTCTACTTTTATTTCTTTTTTGTAAGCATGATTAGTCAATGTAGCACATATTATTGGGCTATATATACATATTGTCCAGTTATTAGGTATGTCACATTTACCACACTCCTATTGTTACTTGCCTCTATTTTATTCATTAGTTTTATTTTCCTTCACATCTATCTATACCTGAATCAGCATCACTGTGTTTTTCTTTCTTTCTTTCTTTTTTTTTTTTTTTTGCTTAAATGCTTTTATTGGTACATTTTAGGTATACAATA
>NW_004624762.1:7039361-7063687 GCF_000247695.1 Heterocephalus glaber | reverse complement strand
CTTTATAATTTCCTCCCTTATATGAGCTTTGGGGTTGTCCTGCTCTTCTTTTTGTAGAAGCTTGAGGTTCAGCATCAGGTTGTTTAATTGGCCTTGCTCTGTTTTCCTGATATGAGTATTCGCTGCTATGAATTTCCCTCATAAGACTGCTTTCATTGTGTCTCATAGATCCCGATATGTTGTATTGTCATTGTCATTTAATTGTAGGAACTCTGATTTCTTCTTTAATTTCTTCTGTGGCCCATTGGTTATTCAGGAGTGTGTTGTTCAATTTCCATGAGTTTATGAAATTTTTGCAGTTTCCTTTGCTGTTGATCTCCAATTTCATCACAGTGTGGTCTGATAATATACAGGGGATAACTTCAATTCCTTTGCCAATACTTGAATGTGTTCTATGAGCGAGTATGTGGTCTATTTTGGAGAAGGACCTGTTTGCAGCTGAAAAGAATCTGTATTCTGATTTTGTGGAGTAGAACACTCGGTAAACATCTGTTAAGTTCATTTGTTCAAAAGTTTGATTGAGTTCTAGTATTTCATTGCTTTTTTGTCTATTTGATCTATCTATTTGTGAAAATGGAGTATTGAGGTCCCTCACTACTACTGTATTAGTGCTTATATGATTTTTGATTGTCATCTCTTCCTGTTGGATTGTTCCCTTTACAAAGATGTAGTGTTCTTCTATGTCTCTCTGAATCAGTGTGGGTTTGAAATCCACTTGGTCTGCAAAGACCTCTTTTGTAAAGACCTGCTTTTTTTCGGGTTTCTGTCCCATGGAGTATTGTTTTCCACCCTTTAACTTTCAGTCTATGAGTTTCTTTTTGAATTAAGTGTGTTTCTTGTATGCAGTATGTTGTTAAATCTTGCTTCTTGACCCATTCTGCCAGTCTATTTCTTTTGATTGGTGAGTTGAGACCATTAACATTGATGGTTATAACTGATACATATTGATTTGTCATTGCCATGACTTTTTCTTTTTGTTGGATTCTCCCCCTTTGCTTTTAATTTCTTGTAGTGCCTTTTGGATTCATTCTTCTGGGCTTCCTTAGGTTGTGATCCTCATTGTCTTTTCATAGGATTTTGTCTAAAATTTTTTGGAGTGCTGGTTTGGTATTCATAAATTTCCTAATGTGCTCTTTGTCATGAAAGTATCTTATTTCTCCATCAATTTTGAAAGATAGTTTTGCAGGGTACATCAATTTGAGTTGGAAGTTGTTTTCTTTAGGGCTTGAAATACATCACTCCAACCTCTTCTTGCCTTAGGGTTTGCGTTGAGAAGTCTGGTGTGATTCTGATGGGCTTTCCTTTCTATGTGATTTGTTTCTTTTCTCTAACTGCTTGTAGAATTTTGTTCTTCTGTTGGGTGTCTGGAATCCTAACAATTATATGCCTATGTGTAGATTTTTTTTGATCAAGGCTGGTTGGATTCCTATATGCCTCACTTATGTGTATGTCAAGTTCTTTTCCCCTGCTTGGGAATTTTTCTGCTGTCACTTCTGAGCACATTTTTTTTTGTCATCTGCACTCTCTCCTGTTTCTTCATTGACTCCCATCAGTCTTATGTTATTCTTCTTTGCATTGTCTAGCAGCTGCTGGATTGATTTCTCATAATCCCTTATAATTTTAAAGAAATTTTTCTTTTCCTGACCTCTCATTGCAATCTTATATTCTGTATTCGAAATTCTGTCCCTACCTTGGCTCATTCTGCTGCATAGACTTTCAGTGGGGTTTTTAATCTCCTGGAAATCTGTTTGCATCTGTTTTGTGGATTCCATTTGTTTTCTTTTTTGAGATTCCATCATGTTCCTCCAGTCCTCTATTTTTTTGTTTGTGCCCTCTCTGGATTTATTAATCATGTCTTGTACTATGGGCACAATCTCTGCTGTTATGTCAGAAATTACTTCTGATTTCATTTTTTCCAGATCTTCTTTTGTTGCTAGTTCAGGGAGTCCAGGTGGTTGAGTATCAGAGTGCTCCATCTCGTTTACCTTTGGGTTTGCTGTAGGTGATCTGAATGTCTCGTTCTGAGGCTTGTTTACTTGTCTTCTCATTTCTAGGAGGGGAGGGGTGTGCTGCTGGTGCCCAAGTGGCTCACCTCCTCTGTGCTGGGAGCAGCGGTAGGTTGGCCTGGAAGCCTCTTCTGTGCTGTGGCACATCAACCCAGAAGCCTCCTCTGAGCTGGGAGATGTGGGACGCCAACTCGGAACCCTCTCCTGCCCTTGGTTCTTATTTTTTCCCCATTACCTGTACAACCCTTCACCCCCTTCACTCTTCCCTATATACATAGACATTGTTTCCATTTTTTCTTTTCTCATAATTTTTCCTTTCCCTTTTTTCCTTTCCCCTTCCCCTCCCACTTCCCCTACCCCTTTGGACTTTTTCTTCCTATTTAAAATTATCAATTACTCATTTTAATCATTTTAATCCTTATTTACACTTTCAGTTTCTCACAATAGAAAAACTATTTGGTATTTACACATGTGTGTCCTATTTATTTCACTTAAGAGTATGGCCTCAATATGGATCCATTAAGGTATAAATGTCTTTAGTTTCTCATTCTTTATGGCTGAGTAGTATTCTACTTTATTTAAAAAAACACACCTTCTTTATCCAGTTTCCAGTTGAGGGGCACTTGGGCTGTTTCTAAGCTTTAGCTATTATTAACTGTGCCACTATAAACATAGCTGGGTCAAATGGGACCTCTAGACCTAGTTCTTTGAGGTATCTCCATACTGATTTCCACAGTGGTTGCACCAGTCTGCACACTCACCAACAATCACTGTGTTTCTGTAACTTCAATTAGTGGCAAGGCCAACTTCATCTCCGTTCCTTTTTCAACTCATTCTGGATATTCACATTTATTTATTCCTCCACATCCTGCCGACATTGTTATGGACATTATATTTAGTTTAATGAAGAATTTAGTGACATTAAATATGTTCGGTATTTCTAACCATGGAAGAGATATGCCTTCCCATTTATTTCTTCTTTTATTTCCTTCAAGTAGAATTTCAAGGTTTTATTCCTATTCACATTGCATATTTCTTTTCAAATTTTGTCCTAGTTTTTTCTCTCTGTTGTCATTAGAGGTATTATCTTCTACTCTATATTCTAGCTACTCATTTTAAAACGTTTGTGTTTCAAGCAAAAATGCATTTAGCTTCAAGTGATTAGAAATCCAAATAACACTAGCTTCAGTCCACATGTATATTTTATCTTAAGAACCAGGAACCCCAGGAATAAATATTCAAAGCCACATGGCAACTCAAAATACTGGTCAAGAAACAGATTTTTGAATAAGCTAACATATAACCACCACCTAGCTTTGGAAATCTGGACACATAACCTTTATTGCAAAAGTCATTTAAATGAGAATTATATTACAAATGCATTTGAAGATTTCATGTCTCCTACTGCAAAGGTAAACAATGTCCTGAAGTTGATGCTGATAGTCCTAAGTGTTGCTCTTTTTCAGTTAGTATACATGTGGGTACTCATAAACATAGTATAGTTTTGGATATTATTTAAATATTTATATAAAAGTTACCATGCCACATGTTCTTAGCAAATTTTTTTTTACCCAACATTACTTTAAAAATGTATCCTTGTTGACATTGTTCTAGTTAATTCAATAGCTTTATACTGTAATTTATGCAATTTTCTGTTTGTACTAATTAGGTTAGTTCCAGTTGTTTAAGATTACAACAAAGCTGCAATAAACATTATTTTTGTACATGTCACCAAATATATGATGTAAATACTTGCTAAGGAATTATCAGTAGAACTACCAGGCTCATGGAGAAATATTTTTTTTAGTATATTAGATATGGTTGCTATTTTCCAAATTTGCAAACTAATTTAAGATTCTCCCAAAAATGCATTAAGATTTTCTTTAGTCCATATCTTTGTCAACACTAGCTATTGAAAATTTTTTTTTTAATTTTTTCCAATCTGTGCAAAGAAATGGCATCTCACTGGCGTCTTACTTGTATTTTCTTGATTGTCAAGAATTTGAGCACATTTTTATTTCTATATATTTATTTTCCAGTAAGGTTTAATTTTATGTGAGTTGCCTGTTCATATACTTTGCCTATTTTTTACTACATTACCTGTTAATATGCTTACTAGTGAAGTGTTTTCACATACAAAAAATATTAATCTATTAAATAGTTTACTGTATTACAAATATTTTCTAGCAGACAAGATTTGGCTTTTTACTTGGCTTATAGTGTCTCCTGTTAGATAAAATCTTTTTAATTACATCAAATTTATTAACACTTTTCTTTATAGTTTGTGTCATTTGGGTCTGTGTAAGAAATCTTTTTCTTTGCAGAAATCACAAAGATATTCTCATATTATCTGTAAAATGTTTTAAAGTTTTTACTTTTTCCAGTACTGGGGATTGAACTCAGGACATTGTTCATCCAAGGCAGGGACAGAGCCACTAAGCTAAATCCCCAGCCTTAAAGTTTTATTGTAACATAATTATTTCTATGTGTAGCATAAGGATATATTAAAGATAGCAAAATTGTCCTAGTCCTATTTTTAAAAGTCCATTCTTCTAGACTAATAAGTCATACCCTTTCTGAATTTCACCAGACTTCCATAAATTGTCCCTCTGATATGTTCCACTGATCTGTCTTTGTGTTATTACCATACTCCTATGAATATTTCTTTATAATTTTAAAATATAGTAGAGTAAATCCTTATGTTGTTCTTTTTTGGCATTGAATATAGGAAGAACTGAGCTACATCCTTAGCCCTTGTATTGTATTGTATTGTTATTTTGAAACAAGCTCTTGCTCAGTTGTCTAGCTGGCCTTGTGATCCTCCTGCCTCCACTTTCCCTGTAGTTGGGATTATGGTTGTGCATCACCACATCTGGTATTGTTCTTGAAATTTATATTAGCTATTTTTTTCCATTAGAGAAAACTAACACTGTTTATGCATTAAGTCTTTAAATCCATGAATAGTTTTTATGAGTTAAGTCTTTAAGTCTATGAGTATTTTCTAAACTTCTATTTTTTTCAATATTAGGGAAAGGCGTTAAAAATTTACATTTGGTCATACTCATCTTTTATCAGATTTATATCTAATCATACTATTTGTTGGCACTTAAAAATACCATCTTTTAAATTATTTTTAATTACATTTAATTACTTTTTTAAATGTTCCTGATTTATGGACTAGAACTGATTTTTAAATATCGATATTACACCAAAAAATGCTGTTGAATTCTTATTACTTCTGTATAAGTCATCTTGGGCTACCCTTAACAAAACACCATAGACCAGGAAGCTTCAATAACTGGATTTATTTTCTCACAGTTCTCAAAACTAGAAGTTCTTGGGCCGGGGATTTAGCTCAGTGGTTTCTCCACCTGCTGTGCAAGCGCAAGGACCCGAGTTCGATCCCCAGTACAATTAAAAACACAAACACAACTATAAGTTCTAGATCAAGGTCCATTGGGGTTGGTTGAGTTCCAGGGAAGGCTTTCTCTTTCAGATGGTCATGTTTTCTCTGTGTCATCACGTGTCAGGGGTGGAGGGGACACTTCCCCCTCTTGTAAGGCAACAGTCTTCAGCGCCCTCTCATGACCTCATGTAACCTCAACTACCTCCTGAAAACCCTTTGTCCAGATGAGCCACTTTGTGGGATATTAACTTGGGGTCAGAGACACAATTCTCTTCTTAAAAAGTCCTAATATTTTGTCTACATGGTCTTTTTGCTATTCTACATAAGTAATTATGTAATCTTTAATTTTAATTTTAATAATTTTTTTTTGCTTTTCTTACTACATCTGTTAAAAACAAAAAACTGAATAAACCAGAAAAAACTTCTTTCTGACTTTAAAGGGAGTCATTTGTTTCACCATTAGCTAAACATTTGTATTAGTTTTTACTAGATGAACTATATAAATTTAACTAAAGTTTCTTCTCTTCCTGTATTGGTAATATTTTCCTTACTAATTGAACATTTAATAATTATATCTAAATCATTTTCTATATCTTCTGAGGTTTTTTGTGTGTGTGCATGTGTTTGTTGTTGTTGTTTTGTTTTATTTTGTTTCCCCAGTCCTAGGACTAAATCCAGGAAGCCCTGAGGTATCCATGGCCCTTTTTATTTTTTCTTTTATTTAATTTGAGAGTGTCATGCTAAACTGTCCAAGTTCATCTTGAACTTTCTGTTCTCCCAATGTGCACCACCATGTCTAGCACTGTAATTTTCTTACATTTTCTAAATTTGTCTATTCATGTGTAAAATTATATTAATAAAGATTTTTGGTTGGGGATGGTATACTAGGGGTTGAACTTCGGACCTCAAAAATGCTAAGCAAAGCTGTACTGCAGAGCTACATCCCCAGCCCATTAGATTAATAAGTTTTTATATGTTAAGCTATCTTTAAGTTCCTGAAAACATAGAATTCTAACAGAGGAAACAAGAAAGAAATTGATCTTGAAAAAAGACTGTATTTGGTATCTTCCAGAAGAGGAAGGCTAGACTTAATGGTACGCAGTAAATGACAGAGGGATGAGGTCATTGAGATAAAATGTAAAGGGAAGGCCCTGGAAGTTACTAAGCGTACATGACTTTATTTACATTTTCAAAGCACATTCAGTGCCATATGGAGAATTCATTATAGGAGGACAAGAATGAAAGCAAAGAGCTCAGTAATGAGTTGATTCCAGGTGTCCAAACAAGCAAAAATGAACATAAGTTGGAAGAGAGTGGTTTCAATGGAGAAAGAAAGGAGATATTTTGCAGGAAAAAAATCAGTGAAACTTGCTGATGTGCTGTATGCAGGTTAATGAGGAAAATGTAAGGTAAAGGTAACTCTTGGGTTTGACTATATTTTAGACCCATTTCCAAATATGCTTTTCATATTGAGGTTGTTTTCTAGATTCTGTATTATTGTAATTTTATTTAATGATAATCTAAAGTTTGAGAGAATTTTAAAATTTCACGTTACTTTTTCTCCATATTGAATTTTTGTATTAATATCTAGTTTATTATGTTGTGATCAGAAAAATATGGCTTATGTTATCTTTATCTTATAGATTTTACTGACATTTGTGGCTTGATATAAAGTTAAAGTTTATAAGTGAACCAAAAACACTTATATTTCCTAAAGATTTTGAGTAGCCTAATGCCATTTTTTAATTATTGTGTGATATTCTTTGCTTTGTTTTGTACTTTTTTGTATTAAAGACAAACTTGTCTGATATTAATGTTGTTATTCTATTTATCTTTTCTTGTGTATCTGTACCCAGTCTTATACTTTCAGTTTTTCTTAACCTTTAGTTTTGGTTGCGACTCTTGTTATACAACGTGTACATGGTCTTGTCTCAACTCAATATGAGAGGCATTTTAAAAAAAAAATGAACATCATTTACATGCATTGATAGAATTGATAGAATTCCTCATAGTTCCTCTTTATGCATGATATTTTTATTATTTTCAAACTCCCTTGTTATTCTCTTTTTGCTTTTCTGAAATGTAAACTGTGTTTTCCTTTCTTTTCATTATCTGTTATATGCATGGTTCAGAATCTAGTTGCCCTAGTGAAACTTGATAATTATGAAAATAATTATACTTATGTTTTTTATTTTCATGTTATTTATTGACTTCCAGTCGTGACACCCAATCCATTTTTCACCCTTCCCTCATGGAAGCTCTTCGGATTTGTGCCTCACCCCACTGATAATAGATGATAAATTTATATAACGTAACTTGCCTATAGCATTCAAGTTTTTAAACTTCCTACAGTTGCCTAGGTTTGTTTCTGTAGCTAAATAATTTAAATACTCTCTATCAGTCTTTCATATCTAAATTCATTTTGACTCACCACTTATTTGGTTAGATCTCTTCATTGTTATTCTAAAAATATGCTTGCCAGTATCAAGAGTCCCTGAATATCTTATACATCTTAAAATGTTTTCCTGAGGCTTTTATACAGAAGGTGTAAGTATCTTTAGGTCACATTTTCATGTCCTCATTAACTCTGTAGATGTTCTTCTATCTTGATGTTGAAGTAATATCAAAATTAAGAAATTTGAGAGCATTGCTTTAGAATTTTCAATTGGAAAGTGACTTGCCTTTCTGTTGATGGCCTAGGATTATACCTTGAATCTTCAGATCATTTCACCAGGATGTCACTTGAGGTTAGTTTTCTGAATCAACTTTTCCTCAAACATGGCCTACCCCATTGAATTAAAGATACAGTTCTTTGTTTAGTTCAGGAAAGTTACTCTGAGTATATTGTTGAGTTTGTTCCATTTGTTTCACTGTTTTTTTTTTTTTCAGAATGAAGAGTGATCCATTTGTTGAATCTCCACTACCTGTTTTTCTTCTACCATGACTTTTTCTCTAGGTTTTCATCAGTGTGTCTTTTTCTTAACCCATTTTTCTTATTATCAAATCCATTTTCTACCTCATCAATTCTATATCCTTCTTCCTCTAATATATTTATTACTTCCATAATAACATTAAATAACTCCTGCCTATTTTCTTCTCAATGTTCTTTTAAACTTTTAATATTGCTTTACATATTTCAATCCTTTGCTTCAAAGTTTAGTGTCTTTGACAGAACATACCTTTTGTAAGTAAGAATAGTTTTCTATTTCCTGTGGCATGTCTCTCTCCAGACTGTGTCATCTTGCATTAGCCCATCATGTCTGTTTCTCCCTTCCTTTCTACCTTAGAGCAGTTTAATCGGTGCTAGATCATTTCTTTCTTTTTTCTCAGAGAAATATTGTGCTAATTTTATTTCTTTCCTTAAATTTTTTATTGGTACATTTTAGGAATACAATACATTTACATTTATCATTGGATACTTATACCTGTACATGATGTATCTTGGTTCTTATTTTTTTCTCATTCCCTGTTCTTCCTTCACCCCCTCCACCCTTCCCTATTTACAAAGACTTTGTTTCCATTTTTCCATTTTCTTATAATTTTTCCTTTCTCTTCTTTCCTTTCTCATTCCCCTCCCACTTCCCCTACCCCTTTGGACTTTTATTCCTATTTCAAATTATCAATTATTCATTTTAATCATTTTAATCTTTATTTACATTTTCAATTTCTCACACTACAGAAAATATTCAGTATTTACACATGTGTGTCCTATTTATTTCATTTAAGAGTATGGCCTCAGTATGCATCTGTTTAGCTATAAATGTCTCTAGTTTGTCATTCTTTATGGCTGAGTAGTACTCTATTTTATTTTTTTTTAAACCCATCTTCTTTATCCAGTTTCCAGTTGATGGGCACTTAGGCTGTTTCCAAGCTTTAGCTATTACAAACTGTGCCACTATAAACATGGGTGCACATATATCACTGTGGTATGATTCTTTTAATTCTTGGGGAAGATCCCCAGCAGGGGAATAGCTGGGTCAAATGAGACCTCTAGACCTAGTTCTTTGAGGTATCTCCATACTGATTTCTACAGTGGTTGCACCAGTCTGCACTCTTACCAACAATGGAGAAGGATTCCTTTCTCCCCACACCCCCGCCAACATTTGTTTTCGTGTTATTGGTTGATCTCTTGATAGCAGCCATTCTTTCTGGGGTTAGGTGGAATCTCAGTGTTGTTTTCATCTGCATCTCTCGAATGACCAGTGATATTGAACATTTTTTCATATGTTTATTTGCTGCTTTTAATTCTTTGAGTAATGTCTGTTTATTTCAGATGCCCATTTTTTTTGAATTGGGTCTTTAAATTTGGGGGGATCTGATTTTTTTTTAAGTTCTTTATATATTCTATAGATCATTTCTTTTTGAAATACTATTATTTGATAAGAATAAATCTATGTAAACTTTGTTTTGATCCAAATATGATGTATGTAGATTCTCAGTGCTCTTGTGCCCCTCATGTAAGTCCTATTTGCAACCCACTTGGTTTTGAAGTCTATATATTAAAGGTTCCTTTTCTGGACTTAGCATTTAAATCATCTGCAGGAGACAGTGAGCTAGCTGAAGGCAGAACCAACCATGATTACTGGATTGATTTTGCTTTCTTCTTCTATAATGGTGGTTTAAATTCTGTCCTTTGGATTCATTTTTCTAGTTAGAAATGTGTCTTCTTCCTGTGGGGCATAGGCATGATGAATTTATGATTTTCCTCCTAAATTCAAGAAACAGTATACACTTCCTTTCTTCAGAAAGAAATAGCACCTAAAATTTCTTCCCAGCCTCAATCAAGCACCCAGGTCCTAAAGGACTGCTATCATTTCTCTCCCATCCCTAGAGATTGGTACCTATGGGAACACTGGGGAGGGCTATTTAAACAGACAAACCTTCAGGGCTTTCTCACTGACAGTATTAATCCACAGTAGAGCCTGCAGAAGCCTGATGGAGCTTTCACACTGTTCTTTGCTTGGGCCATTCATACCCTGAGAGGTCTTTGCCTTATTTTTTTTTTTCTCTTTTTTTTTCTGTAAAATCTCAGCTTGTGCTACCATTGGGTGATATGACTCTGGGATGTTTCCTGTCTACTTCCAAAAACAAAGAAAAGCAAAACTGTGAGTGCTGATGGATGTTTGTGTCTTTCACCATCCAGGAAGTGAAGGTAAGGACTTAATGCTATAGCAGGGGATCTTTATTTAGGTTTTCTCCTTGTGATTGACCACACTGCCTGTCAATCAAGGATACAATGGGAATTTAGGGAAATATATCCATTCATGTTTACTATAATAGTGGATCCAGAGCCCTGCAGATCAAGATTCCCAGTATCTTCTGTCTTTACAACATTTATCAAGCATTATTTATGAACACTTTAGAGACTTTATTGTTGTGGTTTGTTTTGATAGTTTGGAGAGGAAAAAGGAGTTATCTGATACTCTGTCAACTTCTCCTGGAATTCCTACTGATGCCAGGAGAGGCACACTCCAAGAAGCCCACCACTCATGCCTCCGATCCATATGATCTTTATCTTTCGTTTATGTTTTGCTGCATCTATTTGTGAAGAGTGGATGATTGTTTTTATAGAAAGGGGAAGTCCATTCCCATTTGTGGGTAAAAATATGGGAGAAGGTATTCCAAAGGCTTTCTCTTGCCCCATCTCTCACATTTCTCTGAAAGAGGAAGGTAAAATTTCCTGTTCTGTGAGCCTGGGGTGGGGATGACAAGGAGAGAAAGGAAAAGAATAGAGCTTGGGGGCTCAGCTTCTGCTGAGGTCTCTTTCTGTTTCAGGCACCTCAAGCTGAGAACTCACATATATAGCTCTGTTTCAAGAGGTCTTTACTGGGTAGGTTTGTTTAATTAAACAAAAGAGGTGGGTATTTGCCTACATCTAACTCACTGCCAATCAGTTTTTTATTCTCTAAAGCTGATATTTCTCCATTCGTCAGGCTGGTCCTTAACCCATGTTACTCACCAGTCCCATAAACTCCAACATACTTTGTATTATTCAAGTTTATAGGATTTACATTTTGATCCTGGAGAGGAAACAAATCCTAACGTTAAAATCAACTCTCATGGAGAACTAGCTATTAAGATGTAGAGCATCAAATATCCACACTATGGAGAAATGAGTTTATCATTTCTGTGAAATTCTTATAAACATTCTTTACCTATCCCCTGCCACATTCTTGGAAGTCATCCCTCACTGAGACGTTTTTACCTTTACATCCAAGATGTTGTTTGCATTATTACTGTCTGGTATTTACCTGCAATCCAATGACAGTGGAGAGATCAGGACAGCAAGCCTTAGCTGCTATTCTAATCAGGGAGAAATTCAAAAGCGTTTCTGTGTGTTACTCTTTTGCCAACAATACATTTCTTGATTTAAATGACCAAATATGGAAATGTTGAGTCACTGTAAACACATGCACACAAAGATGTTTTAAATTAAGGGCAAACTTTAAAAATGCACGTCTATGTGTATGTTACTGTTCCTTCTTGCCTGTGAGAGACAAATTTTCACTGTGAAAAGTCAGGCCCATGACAACACAGAAAGCCCACCTTGCAACATCTCAGCACAGCCTGCAAAACACCACCCGCATCACCTGAGAGGCGTTTTGCTGAGACCGCCCAGCCACCGAACAGCCTACTCATCATCTCTAATTTACTTAGAGGGAAAAAAATCTAGTCTCTTCTTTGCCAATCATCATTTTAGAAATGTTTGGCTTCACAAACCAATGGAACCTCTAGAAAGTACTTTTCCACTTGCCCCATCCTCTAAACTTGCATCTTTTTGTGAATTTTAACAAAAATCCATGTCTTGAAAATGTCTAAATAAAAAAGAAGCTAAGTTATGAGAATATAAGTATATTTTCCAAAATAACTGCTTTTTCTCATTTTTTTTAAAAAAGTACATACTCATTTTTGAAAACCTGAAAAGGCACAAAACATAAAAAATATTGCCATATTAAAAGCTCATCTAATATACCTATTTCCATTTATTTTCCCCATGGTACATTCAAATATATGCACAATTATGATAAGCCTTTTTTACTTTTGTCTTATTTTATGATCATTTTAAAATATATTATTATTTCTTCAAAAACATATGTATCATATATTCCTTTATAAAACAAAGAATGTTCTGAATTTTCAAAGCTATATTATCTTTAATAGACAAATTCACAAACAAGATAAAGATGGAACTCAGAAAAGAAAAACATAAGAACTACTAAATAGTAGCTGTATTAGTGTGAGAAAAAAAATTTTGCCAGCCTTTCCTCAGACAAAGGACTAATATCTAGAATATATAAGGAACTCAAAAAAATCAGACCCCCTCCAAATTTAAAGACCCAATCCAAAAATGGGCATCTGAAATGAATAGACACTTCTCATATGAAGAAGTAGAAATGGCAAACAAATATATGAAAAAACGGTCATTGGTGAAATGCATTTTAAAACAATGCTGAGATTCCATCTCACTCCAGAAAGAATGGCTGGTATCAAGAAATCAACCGACAACAAATGCTAGAGGGGCTGTGCGGGAAAAAGGAACCCTTCTCGACTGTTGGTGGGAGTGTAGACTGGTGTAACGAGTGTGGAAATCAGTGTGGAGATTCCTCAAAGAACAAAACCTAAAAGTTCCATTTGACCCAGCTATTCCCCTTCTTGGTATCTTCCCAAAAGAATTAAAAGCATCATACCACAGAGATATATGCACATCTGTATTTATAGCAGCACAGTTTGTAATTGCTAAATCTTGAAACAGACCAAATGCTCATCAACTGATGAATGGATAAAGATGTGGGTTTTTTTTTAATAGAATGGAATAGTACTCTGCCACAAAGAATGATAAGCTTGAGACATTTCTGGGTGCACCTAGAACCTAGGATGAACCTTGAGACTATACTCTTAAGTGAAATAAATCAGACATACATGTGTAAATATCACATGGTTTCTCTGGTATGAGAAATCAAAAGTGTAAATAAGAACAAAATGTATAGTAGCTATTGGCAAGTGGGAAGAAAATGCTCAAATGAGAAGGGGAAAAATGGAGGGGGGAGAGGGAAAGGGAAGAAGGGACAAGAGAAAAAGAATGGAAGAAAAAAATGGAAACAAGGCTTTTGTAGGTAAGGGGGTTTGAAGGGAAGGGAGAGAAATGGGAGAAAAAGAAGAAGCAAGATATATCATGTACAGGTACAAATTCCCTATGATGAATGTTATTATGTATATCTGAAATGTACCAATAAGATAAAAAGTTAAAAAAAAAAACAAAGAAAAAAATAGTAGCTGTGTTAAATTGGGCATGTAATAAAAATGCAATTTTAAAATGAGAATTGAGTTTTTCACCTGCAGATTTGGAAGAAGTTTAAATTATTGTATTCAATGCTGACAGGTAACTCAACAAAATACCTTTAAATCCATAAAATGTTTAATGTATTTTAGAGATTTAGAATTTAAATTTCCATATATTTATCTTAAAAATGTAGAGAAATCTACACAATGTACATGTGCATGTACATGTTGCATATATACACACAAACACATGCAATAGGCCCTGTAGCTTAACTTGCAATAGTAAAAAATAAAATTAAAGCTAAATTAAATATCCAAAAATAGAGGGTTTGTAACTATATGATGACATTCCTAGGCTTTGTAATATTAGGCAGACATTTAAAATTACAAAAATTTATTGATAATTTGAAAAAAGATATGACACATGGAAAACAAAAGCATATAATTGTGTAAAAATATAATCTGAAGGTAGATATTTCTATTAGCTTTGTTTGCATGGTGAAATTGTAGATTTATAGATATTTTCCTTTTTTCTTTAACATTTCTTTCTTTTTCTGAAACTGTTTTGACAATTTACTACTTAACTTCCTAGTGGGCCATTCCAATGTTTAAAAGTCACTACAATGTTGACATTCTCATAAAGGGTGGGGGTAGGAAGGAAATGATACAATTATTACTGAATATATAGGCAGCTGCACACACTAAAAATGATGACATTCTCTCATTTCACTAGTCATATAGATTTCAAATATTTATGTCCAAAAATATAAACCATTGGTCTTTTCTAATTTTCTATATTACTTACCACAAGTGCCTTTTTATCCTTGATTGTAATGAACGTTCACAGGGTGTCTGATGAATTGACCCTAGCTGTGGATTGAGATGGAGCTAAGAAGTCATTCTCTTTCAATGTGACAATCTAGCTCTCTATAACAACTAAAACCAGCAGTTAAAATGATATTTTACAAACTTAAAATGACATTTCATGCACATGAACTGGCCTGAAAGACAATTACCACTGGTCACACACTTCCACAAGATTCCCACCCTTACTTATTTCTCTAGGTTTTCCTTAATCTGGTCCATGGCACATGGATAATTGACAAATAATTTATTGGATAAATGCATTAATGAAGTAAGTGTGTAAATGCATTGATTAATTAATTTAAAAAGAACGTCTAGACTGGCCTCTTTAGACCATAACAGGTAGTTCCTAGGGCTTGCTAAGATACTTTAGATACTTTCCATGTTTATACATTTGTTTTGAAGGACTGGCTGTGCTTGCTTCAGCAACACATATACTAAAACTGAAGGGTTAGCTACATTAAAAAAGGTAACACCACGGATTGTTTGCAAGAATTTAATTCAAAAACTGGGGCAAACAACATAGACCAACTTGACATGTAAGTTAAAACTCAGTCTACTACAATCTCATTCAAATTAGTGGCATACTTTGTCCAATTATTAATTATAAAACTGCTACTAAAATGATTAATGGCATGGTGTAAGAGGCATCCTCAGAGAGATTGAGATCTTTCTGCCCTGCCCTCAGCCGTACTGCTAAAGCATGTTGTTCTTCATTATAATTTCCCATCAAAGTCAATGTTGCAAATATTCTATTCCTTCTGGTGGGAAGTCAGCTTGTGGTTAGGGAACATGAGGAAAACTAAGTACAGCACAAGGTAATTTGCAAAGTAATAACAATGTTTCCTATCCAGGTGATAGCTCAGAGGAGATTTAATTGGATACAATTACTCCATTCCAAGAATAATACTTCATACTTCACGTCACAATTATCACTTGAGGATCGTGAAAAGATTTACAAACATTGATTAAACATCAGCATCCATTTAGAAGGAGGCGGCGTTAATAGTAGTATACTGAGCCCAGAAAGGGATAGTTCCCTATTAGAAGGTACACAGCAAATAGAAGAGAACTAACTCCAGTCTACACTGATTTGATGCTAGGACTGTGAGTAAGCAAGATTATAGAGCTTTGGAAGATTTTTACTTCCACAACACATTATAACTAAAAGGTTAAAAGAAAAAAAAAAGAGAAAAGAAAGTAAGAAAGAAAGTTTCTTATTTCCCAGCATATCTTATAATTGCCACAAAGGAATGCATTTCTGATTGTCAGAGTAGGAAAATAGTTGAATCATTTCTCTTGATCCCCTGAGATTTTAGTTGGGAAAGTTCTGTTTATAATTACCTTGTCCTCTCCCTTTCACCTATAAAATTCGGCATTAGCAGAATCAAATATGAAATTAAAATCACTAGAGCTGGGAGGAATGTCAAAATTAGAGTCAAATGCTTCTGATTTCCAGATAAGGAACCTTGGGCCAAAGCAAGAGTGAAGGATGAAAAAGGGTCACGTTTCAAATAATCAAGAAGGTTAGCATTGTGGAAACACTCTGGTGACAAAGGATGTCCCCACCAGACTTAACGCCACAACTGCTTCCTTAGTTTCCTGGGCAATGGAACTTCTTGAGCTGCTGAATTGGGTGAAGAAGTCTGTCGCCAGGCGTCAAAAGTGAGGGAGATGGCAAAATGACCAAGTTTTCAGCTCAGTACAATACAACATTAAAAATATATCAAACTTGGGCTGGGGATTTAGCTCAGTAGTGCTGCCCGTGCCTTGCAAGCACAAGGTCCAGAGTTTGATCCCCAGTACAAAAAAAAAAAAAGTATCAAATTCTAAAGTTCTAATGTGATTATTGTAACAATCTTCAATAGACTTGAATGCTGCCAAAATGAAGTAATGTGTATAAGAGCATCCATTATAGGACTCAGGATTGTAGCACAATGGTAAAACACTTGCTTAGCACGTACAAAATTCAACCTCTAGAACTGAAAAATAAATAAACAAATAGACATCCCAGTGCCTGGCATAGAGGAAGCCCTTCATAAATTCTCCTCCCTCTTTTGTTCCAACTAGCTCTCCCCAGCCTCTTCTACCCACTCAGAGAGGCTGAGATTTAAAACTGCTTGATCCATGTATCTCCATATGCCCTTAAATACTTCAGAGCAAATTTTGTTTGTATTTGCAGAAGCTTCAAATACCCAATCGAATGTTGTTTTTAAGTTCATAAATTATTCTCTAAGCTTTCTTTAAAAACAAATAAATGTTAAAAAATTAATGTGTGTGTATTAAATTTTATAATCAATAAAGTATGACCAGGACTGGCATAGATTCACAAATTAGAATAACAGCTCTCATGTGAGTCTGTGTTTGCTACAAAAGCCTGAAGACCTCCCCAATGTTGTATGTGCCCCTCCTTGCCAGAATTCCCTGCTTTGGGAAACTTGCTTTCCTTACACCACAGGCGAATTTGTTTGTACTTGGTCCTTAAACCAGAGGAATCAAAATATAGGAATTAAAACTACGTTTGTTTTTGTTGCTGCTTTTATCATTGTTAAGCTTACTGCTATCATATTGGAGACAAATGAGCCACATGAAGATTTGTTCTAAAGACACAGTGGTCTCTCTTTTATTATACTGTGTTTGCAGTATCTTCCTAACAATTACAATTTTTTAAATTCTGTAAAGTAATAAAAAGATGGTGTTGATGACAATGGAGAGAGGGTAATGTGGCTTCATCTGCTTAACTGCCTTTTAAAAATAGAAAGTATGACAAGGCTTATCATTTTGTATTCTCTTTTGGAAAATACAAAATGTCTTTTATTTTAAATCTTGGTCCTTTCACCCTCCCAGCATGACAGACTACTCAACCCACAATCAAAAGATTTCATTACATTGCAGGAGAAAATATTTTGGAAGTGAAACTGTCTATGTCTTTAATATTTCCAAGTAAAAAAATTCATATCTGATAAAAGCAACACTTTTAGATATGTCATATGCAAAAAGGGCACCATATAATTAGAAGTGAATTTAGACAGAAAGACAGAAAGATGAGATGTAAAAGCAGATAATTAGTGCACCGTTATAATTAGCAAATACTTCTCAATCCCATGGTAACTGCGTTCTGAAAAGGACTCCTGCCGCTTAACTAATATTTCCTGAAAGCAGTTTTCTTCTCTCTCTTTAAATGGAAAGTTTGAATGACTGTACTCTTGAAAAACATGGTATGATATGTCAGAAACTATATCTATTGTGGCATTTTAAAATGCTAAAAGACAGGTCAACTGTGAGAACCAAATAAATATTATATTTGTAGAATGAAAGAGCTAAAAGAAGTCTGTATATTAACCTTAGGTTTTAAATATAATTTTGAGTGTGATCTTTCAAAACATTTTTTGCACAACGAAAAATGACTTTGAAACATAGAGAAACAAACATTTCTCATTGAATATAGTTAATCAGTTCAAAATGCCTGGACACTGAAAATAACGAAGCTTTCTGGAGATGTATTCCAGAAATTAAATATTTCTAATAGTATAGTAGATAAGAAAGAAAAGAGACAAAGAAAGAAAATTTAAAAATTCAAGCATAAAGAAGTGTTTTCTCACTTTTTCTCATGCTCCTTCCACAAATGTTCAGCATAATATAATGATACAGATTTTTCAAGACTGTACCTAACAACTGTGTGACCTTCAACTTCATCTGTGAAATGAAGATAATATATTTTCACGGGGTTTGCAGAAGTAAAATAAGATGTTGGATGTAAAATGAGGAGAGGGGATATGTTTGGTAAACTGTAATATTTTATTAAATTAAACACAAAAATAAAATTTTCAACTTTATTTGTGGCTATTAAAGACTTGATTAGGATAGATATACAACTTCACCCGAAGAGTAAATTCTGAATAGGACAGCATAAAAAAAATTGACAAAGTCACCAGTTACAATCAACAGGACCCAAAAGTTACCAAAACATTTTCAGTTATATAGGTTAGATGGGGCAAGCAGTGACATATGGTGACATTAGTTAGAAGGGCAAGCTGACAACTGAACAGAGAGAAAAGACTGATTTATGAAATTTGCAACAGACTTGTCTTTTTATCACCATCCAAAAAATGTCAGTAGCAATGAGGAAAGCAGGTAAACTGAAACAATTCTTGAAATTTAAAAGTTTTCAAGAAAGAAGGGGTAGAATAATAGAGATGGCTTTGGTATGTGGTTTAACTGGAGTGTGTAAAGTATGTAAGTGACCCTAGGCACTTCCTTCTGCCTGTCTCTGACAACTATTAAGATTTTTCATGAAGAGAGTATCTGCTGGGTATCGCATGGCTCCATGAGCACAGGCAGGAGAACAAACCTGACTCATAGGTTTGGGATTACTGTTCACAATACTTCTGGCTTGTGTATGACTTTATAGAATTATTTAGGACAACTTGCTATTCCCTGGAGTTCCTCAGTAGGTGTATTAGAGATAGTACACAATAGTAAGAATGAGACCATATTAAAAAGAACTGATTATGTAGCTTCTTAACTATACCCACTTAGAATTACTGGAGTGGAAAGATTTTGATAAACAAACAAACAAAAAAGCGATAGGCAAAAAAAAAAAAAAAAAAGAAAGAAATGCTGATTAATACCAGCAATAGGAATAGACATTTTTAGAAAGTGTTTTTAATCAGCTCCCCAGTATGGGGTTAACCAACTGTGTCAGCAAAACTAAATTACAAACTCATAGAAAAGGACAAAGCAAATAATAAGAAGAGAATTTTGAACCAAACACAAACCATTCCTTCCTAGGATAAAAAAGCTAAAGCTTTTTTGGTTCATTGGTTGAGCACCTCAAACAAACAAGACCTAAGCAGTTAACAGGTAAAACAGGTAACAGGTAAAAATATCCAAAAGTACACAATCCTTCTAGGTAAATTAGGTTAGAATTTTTTTAAGGCCAACTACCATAGATATAAAAAAAATACAAAAGTAAATGGAGTTCAATACTCAAGAAAAAAACCCAGTATCTATCAGGAACAAAATCATAACTCAAGGAACTAGTTGGTTGTGGGTATTTAGTTCTTATAAGGTCAGGGTTGTAGTTGGTCCCATGGAATCAACAATTGCTATAGCACAGTATTGTTAGGAGCTTAAATATGGCTGAATTTGACCTTCAAAGAAGTAGTTTCCAGAGCACCTTCTTGAAGCTCAGTCATACTCCATCTTGTACTTAGTTACTGATTGAGAATCACAGGAAAGTGACAAGAATTAAGAGAGCGGTATCATGCCGGGGATTTAGCTCAGTGGTTTCACCACCTGCTGAGCAAGTACAAGGACCCGAGTTCGATCCTGGCACCAAAAAAAAAAAAAAAACCAAGAGAGCGTTATCTATCTGTTCACCTTTGTAGTGTCCAAGTTCTCAAGCATTCTGGTATTGCCAACAAATGCTTTCGAATTTTGAATTTCTTAGATCTTAAGATGACCAAATGTTTATGTTGTTTCAATAAATTATTGTTTTAACTCAATTCCCTATGTGGAAATAAACTGGAACAAAAGCTTCAAGCAGATAACATTTATTGGTTGAGATATTTAAGCATTATTAGGCATAAAAAATTAAATATCTGTAAAATTACCTCTTGTCCTAAAAGTGTGCAATACTACAAAGGAAAAAAAAGGGATGTAAAACTGGGGAGTTTTACGAAGGGCCTCCAAAGTTTGTCCGGCTAGTGGAGAAAGAATGAAGTGTTTCAACTTCTAAAACATACCAACACATATCTAGTCAAAAGCTAATCATAACAACAACAACAACCAAATAACCCTGGGCTTTGGACATCTTTCTATTTACATTAGTTGTTTCAGGTGTGTCTTTCCACAGAGTCCTAGTTTGTCATCTTGAAACTTAGAAACCACTATCTGGAGGTTACAGTGCCTGAAGACATTAAGAAATTCTGATATTTGACTTCCCTGTCAGGCAAATTTAAAAAAAAAAAAGAGGAGATGTTAGTGAATGGATTGAAAAAAAAGATCATGGTAAAAGTGTTTTGCGTTTTCCTTCTCTGGAATACAAAGCACAAGAATTTCAGACTTCAGTGTTTTAAAGGTTTTTATAAGAAATTATTGTCATTTTTATAGAATCTGATATATTTTCTCAAAATTGCCCATTATTATCATAAATGTGGACCATACAAATGTTACAATTACAGTGATTATATTTCAAATGCTGTCTTAGGAAATGGCAACTTCATAAAGTTTACTGATATCAAAATTTTACAGAGGTGTTACAAGATACAATTCTGCTTTAAATATCTAAGCCGAATTGCAAAACATTAATATTAATTCCTCCCTAAAATTGAGATTTATTTTTTTCTTAATCATTAGTGTTCATTTCTTTCTATACTGAATTTTTTTTTTTCCAGTACTGGAGATAAACCCAGAGACACTTGATCACTGAGCTACATACTCAGCCTTTTTTATTTTTTATTTTGAGATACGGTCTTGCTAAGTTGCCCGGGTGGGACCCCACCTTGGACTTGCCACCCTCCTGCTTCAGTGCTGGAATTACAGGCATGTGTCACTATGCTCTGCTTGAACATCTTCCTCCAATTCACATTCTGCGATATTTGTTGAATGCTATTTGGTCATGCTGATACCTAAAGCAATATCTGTTTAGAATGTGGCATATTGAAAACATCTTTAGGTTATTTTTTCCCAAAGTAAGGAACAGTTGATTTAGGAGAGTACCTCCAAATATACTGTTTTAAACTTATAATATTTATTGTTTTCTGCATTAGGAAAAACAGACAAAATTTAACTGCAGTATAAAGTTTCACTTTAAAATACATTTATATGTTTAATTTTAGGTGGGATTTTTATTATTATTATTATTATTTTTTTGGTACCAGGGATCAAACTCAGGTCCTTGCGCTTTCCGGGCAGTTGGTGGAACCACTGAGCTAAACCCCCGGCCCTAGGTGATTATTTTTAAAATAACTAGATAGTAATTCAGAGGACATTAGGAAGGTAAAATCCCTGAAGTTGAATGTAAATCCCCAAATCAAGTCAAGGAAATATGTGTTGGTTTAGGATAACTTTCTCCAATTCAATTCCAAAATATCAATATTTTAAAAATTTACCCTGAAATAAATAGATATTATTGTGATATGCTAATTTTAAATTTTTTTTATTTTTGAAGCTATACATTTTCTAATTTATAATACACAATCATTAAATCAAAAGTGCACTTAGAGATCAAAATAATATAATCGATTCATTCTGCAGGTGATTAACATCTTTAAATTCAATCAGCCCATTGGTAACTAAGATACACTTTCAGCCCAGACTCTGCTACTCTTCCTCACTGCTATTATGAGAAATTTTGGCTGGGCACATTAGCTTTTTCTAATAGGACCAATTTTCAAAATTGTACTTCAGTTTCAGTCTACCATTATTAAACAAGTAGAAAAAGTCTGGGTTTTTGGAAAGATTTTTAACTGAAAGATATGTGAATTGACAAATTTGTTAAAAAGGCAATAAGCTTATCATAAGAGCTATGCTCAAACAGAATATTTCTAAAGCTTAAATTGCAAAGAGGGTTAGGCTCTTCAAGCAGTTTTTTAAAAAGTAACATTCAAAAATGTTTTTAAAGAACAAAATAAATAGACAACTGCAGATAACCAGCCTACAATCAGTTTTCTGCACAAAACACCCAAATCAAGACAAAGTCCAAGGTAATAAAAAATTAGAATGAAAGGCTAAAAATAATCAGGGATGGGGGAGAAAGCAATACATAACAGATTTGTTTTAGGAGTAAAATTTGAAGCCAAAGATAACAAACATCTCAGAATTAGATGTGCCAAGTTTCAAATTTATTTTGCCCACAGAATGGGAGATGTCATTGCAAAGGGTGTGGTAACTAGGCGGTGGTAGTGTTCAGAAAAGCAGAAATAAAATGCTGGTTTTGTAAAGTCAATACCTAAACTTCCCAATGGGTGCTAAGTCTCTCTAAGATGCTCCTTCTGGAATCCTTAAAGACAAGCTGCTGAGTAGAGCCAGGGTTTGATGTTTTTAATCCTGGAGTAAACAGTGCCTTCAATGCCCTACTCCTGCCCTGGGTGACCTGGGCCAGTTTTGTGCTTAGGGTCGCTCAGCTGCAAAAGGCACCAAGTATTTATTTGTTCATTTGCTTGTTCTGCTTTGTGTTTCTGGAGGGACAGCAAGGCTCCTGGTAAGGAAGTCAGCTTTGGAGTAGAGGATGAGGAAGTCGTCACTACCCAGCCCTGCACATTTGAACCCCCACTCACCACCAGCCCACTCTCAGGTGCTTCTGACACAAGACAGGCACCAACCTGACCTCCAAGCTTCTTTGGAAAGAAATATAGGCAAGTCTTCTTCTATCGTTGAGATTTATTTTTAAGAATCGGGGAAATACATAAAAAAGAAGCTTGAGGCATGCAGAAGAGAGAAGCATTTGGATATGTCACTTAATCCGTCTGCTTCTCAGCTTGCTCATCTGGGAAAGGGGCACATGGAGCTAAGTGCCTCATCAGCTCAGAAGTTCTCTTTGGTGGGGAAAGGGCTGTGAAAAGTGGGTCACAGGCCGGGAGCAATCACCCCACCCCATCTAAGCTGACTGGAGATTCTCACTGGCCCAGAGTAAGACTGCCCTTACTGGGATGGCCTAACAGAGGGTGTCAGCATTTGTCTCTGGCTTCAGTCCTCAACCCAACACACACACACACACACACACACACACACACACACACACACACACACACACACACACACACACACTTTCTTCTCCCAGGCCTCTTCCAAGGGATGGTTTGCAAATGTGAACAAGGGGATACACACAGTTTTGAGGAACTATCTAGAAAAGTCAACACGCGATTAGGCAGAAGTCTGTGATAAGGCTCCTCCACGGCTTAAGGGAACACTAGGGAGGGACCAGAGCTCCCGCCTGCTTGCCAGCGGTTCCGGTGTTTACTGTGTCCGGGGCTGCGGCGGGACAACACGCGATCAGCCCGCAGCTTGGCTCCATCCCTTGGCTGTCTTGTGCCGCTCCCTACGGCTTTCTCTCCTTCCGTCTGTGTTACTGGCTCTCTCTCCTTTCCTTTCCGGGCACCGCTGTCCCTCTCCACCATGCCCCTGTCTCCTCCTCCTCCTCCTTCTGCTCTCCTCCCTTCGAGGCGAGAGCGCCAGCGAGGCGAGGGCTTGCCCATCGCGGCCAGGCGATGCCTCCAGGTTCCTCGGCGGCGGCTGGAACCCGGAGAAGGAAAAGCATTCATCTCCACCCGGCTCTCCCGGGGTCCAGAGGCCATGAGCGCACCTGAAATCATAGCCTGGCCACAAACTCGCGCCTGTTCTAGCCCCTCCGAGGGGGCCGGCGGGGTCTCCAGAGGCTCCCGCGTGCTAGACTGACTCCCCGAGCACACTTGACCTCGGAGGGGGAATCGGAAAGTGGACTGCACGCGGGGGGCCCCGGAGAGGGGCCACCGTCCAAGAACTAGGCGAAAGCTTCTAGAATTAGGTCGAGAGGCCGAGCCTGGGCGACCTGGAGTCCGCTGGGAAGAAAGGCGCCCTCCCTCGGGGGCTCGCTCGGCCTGAAGCCGCGGACACCGAGGCCTCTGCGCCTGGGTCGCCGCGCCCCGGTCCACGCACTTCCCTGTCTCAAGCTGCGGCTCGCGGGCTGCCACCCACCGCCTCCCACGAACCCCGAGGAGGAAATAGGTGGCGGCCAAACACGACCCGGCAGGGCGGCAGCCTGCAGGAGAGGATACCTTCTTACCCTT
>NW_004624762.1:6999224-7039261 GCF_000247695.1 Heterocephalus glaber | reverse complement strand
CCCCCCCCCGCTCCTCCCCGGAGCCAAGCCAGGTGTGAGCAGACTCTGTAGCCCCTGCTGCTGGGAACAAAGTCTGGAGCGACCCCACTGGACTCCGGGAGCTGCGCCTCCCGGGGTGCAGGCAGGCGCGGGAGGGCGGCTCTGGAACTAGATCGCAGCCCAGGGCGCCAGGGGACTCGGGGACCCGCACCTACACACACACACACACACACACACGGGGCCGCGCGCGTCAATCCTGCAGAAGGCTGTGCTTCCCAGATAGATAAAAGAGTGCCGGAAGTGGCCGCTGAACTGCCGGTAGATGAAGTTATCCTCCCTGAGCTTGGAAGCAGTGGCGCCTCGCAGGGCTGTGGGCTCGGCTTCAAACCGATTTGTTTGCGGCTTATACGTGGACTTCTCCCATTAGTTACACGTTTTCGAATTGGCCCTTTCTCGCATAAATTACTCAGAAAAAAAATTTTTAGCAAGCTATCAGACGTTCATTTAAAAACAAAAGACAAGGAAAGATGATGTTTATTTTTCATTTTTAAATAACGCACAGAAGAATACATTTTCAGATATTCACAAGCGAATAACTGCTCAGCAGGAGTCCTTCAGTTTCTTGTTCTTTGCTCCTTGTGCTTTCCACGCCACTAGAATTCTTTCTGAGCTGCAGGAAGCCTTCGATGTTTTTCTTATTCATTAGCTAACTCAATGAAATGTTAAAATATTTAGTTTTGAATAATCAGTACGATTTTTGCCTGAAGGCTTTTCACAAATTATGCCCCTTTATCAAGTCGAACATGGATGCAAACCATAACCAATCTGGCTCATCCAGTTGCTTCAAAGGTAAATGTTTGCAGTTGATGACTGGAGCACGTCTGCTAGACCTCTTCAGCTCCCGTACTGTACCTCCATTACTAGCTTAGAATACAGGACAGAGCTGTGCTCACTTGTGATCCGTTCCTGGAAGAATTTTCTGCTTGTTAGCTTTTGTTGTAGGGACTTAAAAAAAAAGATTAAAAATGGTCAAAGAGAAGCTCATAAAATAATAACTGTTCACAGTTCAGTTGCTTATGCTAAAGTTTAAAAGATGCCACCACCAACACTACCTTTTCTGCAGAAGTGAAATGAAACCATCCTGAGCTCCCCATGCTGTAAGCTTAGAGTCAATGTCACCCCAGGCTCTTCAATGTATCTGCATTTAATATAATACTTTAAAATCACTTTGACATAGTACTCCATCAAAATGGATGTTTAAAGAATGTCATTGAAATATATTTATGCATCAATAAAATATGCTGAAGCTGTCTCCTTTCTCATTATTGTGTTTTCAGTAAAAGTCACCCTAATAACTACTCATATATTCTAGGTTTTATTAAAATGTCATACAGAATTTTAACTTCAGAAAAGCAGACGAACAATGTTAACAGCCCTTGTACAAAGTCTTGTATCTCTTTGACTAAAATCAGTTTGACTTCTCCATATATGTATGTATATATATATATATATATATATATACACACACACACACACTGTTATTAAGAAAGAAATTTGTTTCTGAATAACAGGATTACTCCTCTCTACTCATTGTGCTTTCTTCAAAAGCTACGCAAATATCAAATAGAAGTCAAAGTTAGATTTATGATCTTTTTTTTCCCACCTCAAAGACTCCACAAAGATGGGCTTTGTATTTTTTAAATCATAACCAAAATGTATACAGTATTTTTAATGCTTATGAGAAGATCAAACAGCCTTTGCAATTTAAAGGCATTCAACTTTGACTTTCACCCACACTTTCTCCCACTTATGCTTTCCCAGTGAAAACACTTTAAATTTCACATTTTCATCCAGAATTGCCCAAAAGGAAACTGCACTGACATTTCTGATTACCAGTTTCATTTCTCCTCTCTCAAAACTTATTTTCTTGATTACGACATAATATCACTTTCCAGATCCCAAGCATTAATTTGTACATCCAAGATTATCCAGGTAGTAGACACATTTAACTTGAATGTCAAGCAACTTCATACTCAAAACCAAGCAACCTCACATTTTCTTTTTCAGAATGCTGAGCCTGTCCCATGACCTTTTCTTTCTGTCCCCCCCAAAGTGACTGTACGTGCATACATACACAGCTGTATTAAATGTTAGCCTAGCACCTTAGTCAAGTGGGTTGAGAAACACCTATATTTAATGTCTTCTCCTCAGTTTGAAAAACATGATTAGACCACAAGACCTGTCCTGTCAGTCGCAGGCCCTGGTCCTCTCTTGTTACCAGCACAAATCACACCCCTACTCTTCTCCCCTTACCCCTCCCCCTCCATTACTAATACTGGAGGAGGGAAGTTTGTCATTTAGGCTGCAGTTTTTCCATTGTCCAGTAGACGGCACAAAAGATCAAGCCTTCAAATGCTAAACAATTCACCGAGGGTGTTTGATTAGGTTTGGAGTGAGTACGAGTGTGTTGTTCTTTTCAACAGCAGCTCAGCCAGTATTGGATCTGTGAAGCGGAGAAGTATCTCAAAACTTAAGACAACTTGCCGAGGTTTTGAAATGCAGTGCTATGAAAAAGTTTTATATATCTGCCCCACCAAATGCAGCTTCTCAAAACACATCCACTGTTATTAATGAGGGGGATGGTATGAGAAATCCATTATTTAAAAGTTATCTTTAAAGAAATTAAATTGAAAAAAATTTACAGCCTAAGCTGTCAAGATTCTATATTCGAATTTTGCATGATGAGTCTATGCTTTTTATTGAAAACATTTAACATGCAACTTAGTCCAACAAATTGATGATTGTGCTTCAACTAGGCATATAAATACACATATATAAAATACAGCAAAGCTGTGGAAGGGATTCTCTGTATGGAGCTTTGTGGGTAGTTTGGGGGGCTTATTGTTAGGACAAGGCCATTAGAAATAACAGTCAAGACTTCGTCTTTTCTAGTACAATGTATGACTTTGGCTAATATTTATATTTTACTAAAAGGGTTCTATTTCTTTCCATTCTGCAGGCACTCCTTATGTCGAAGTTGGGGGAGGGGGTAAAGTGTGGGCTAATAACTCATTTCCCAGTTAATTTTATTAAGAATTTATAGCACTGTTTAGAAAGTTTTAAGACAACCATAAATTTTATTAGGAATATTTTATTAAGTCCTCCATTTAATTAATAAAAGACCTCTATAACTTCTGAAAATGTCAGAGCTAGTAATTATGTTAACCAGTGTAGTTTTTCCCCCTCTAGAGACCAAAGTGTTTTAATGATTTGAAATAGAAAAGTAGTGAGGGGAAGCCCCTCCAAAAAGATTCTTTTATTTCTAAACTTCTGTGTTATCCAGTCAGAATATAGTGAGTTAGGCATTTTCCCTGCAATGGTTGAAGTACCTAAGCTGACCTCTCATCAACTTCTGAACTGGACCAGACATTCTTTGTTTTCTGAAGCAAAATGCAGTAAACAAATCTCCCGGTCCTTATAGCCTGGATTGCTTTGGGGCACTTGATTAACATCCTAGCTAATCCCCTCCTGGTCAACCCCTTTTTGTATCACCTAACCAGGTTTCTCTCTTTAATAGACCTCTAGTTTATTTCACTTTTCTCGAAAAGCCATTCATTAGCTTTGACTTCTTGGTACCTTTCTCATATCACATCCAGGCTCTTATCTCCAACATTCCTCTAGTATCTCTACTAGATTTCAAATCTATTTTCTTTAAACTCCCCTCCCCTTATTTCTGTTTTTTTGAAATGCAAATACTAATGTGGGGAGAGATTTGAAGGATGGATGTTCTTGAAGTGCAAACCCCAATCCCCCACACCACAGGACAACCTAAAAAGCAATCACAACATTTTAACAGACATCTTAAAGTTAGGTGGCAGATGAGAAACCCTTATCATACTGTGAACACAGCTGCCATACTCGATTGATTAATGGGCTTTTGTTTATTCTGGGCTGGCAAATACGCACACATTTTACCTTAAGAGGTGCCTCTTTAATTTTGGAGGGTTTTTTGAGCTGACTCATCAGTGTGAACTTTTGAGACAAAAGCCTGATTCAGGATGTGGGCCTTTCCAAAGACACAATTCCTCATAGGAGAACAGAAAGTTACAAGGGAGCTCCCCCAGACCACTATCCCAACAGCCCAAAGGAGCCCTGCTTGTTTTAAATGCCTCCCTATAGGATGGTGTAAACAATAGAGACCAACGGCTCAGCCTGACTCTTTTTTAGTGTCCGTTCTCCATCTTTGGGAAGATGCTCTGATATATGAAGGGAAAACAGAGAGTGGAAGGCCTGCATCACAAGAGCTGGAGCCAAGTGCCAGAACTCTTTTCCAGGCCAAGTTTTTGCAAAATAAAAGTGCTTTTGCCTATTATCTGAAATAAGTATAGGCTAGGCGCTGTCACAGAACAGACATTAATATCTCCAGTAGTTTACCGGATACCTAGAAGTGTTCCTTCATTTTTTTTCCTTTTAATAGTTGATTAATTACTACCCTGCTAAAGGAGTTTTTTTTTTTTATGGCTACTATATTGCAACTCTAGAGGTCCTCTCTGCAATTTCTCTCAGCAAGCACCAACTGTAATAACTGTTTGCTAATTGTAAAATCCTTATCCAGAATGAGGTTTGGGCAAACAATTTGTACTACTGTAATTACATTGTAAAAGTGTTTTAGTCCCTTGATTGTTCAGAATTAATCATATAAAGGCCTAGAAGGAGTATTAAGTTCAGTTATAAATGGAAAGACACTTTTCAAAACTACTGTGAGTTTAACCTCACAAACCCAAAGTATGACATTCTTTAAGGAAAATCTGTGTGTAGGTAATTTAAAATACGTTTTAAAGTAAAACTGACACATCATGGATAAAGCACACACAATCTGCCCCCTGCTTCGAAGAATATTGGTTGTTTGAAGAGTGACTTACCTGAACCTTCCTTCTTTCACTTCTGCTAGAAAACAAAAGAAAAAAGTCATTGGAAAGTAACAATATATATAACAAATCTTGTTGTCAAAAATGTAATATATATACATACATATATACGTATATATATTGACTTTTTCCAAATTTGAAAACATGGACGCACGTTGAGGTACCTCCAACCCCATTACCTAAGTTTGACCAAGAACCCCTGGGCCACGGTCACCTAAATGTATTTCGCACTAAATTTCTCAGTTAAATTATACTTACATAACCTTCCTCGCAGTTCATTTAAGGACCATAAACGTAGAGGAGCCTGTGTTGGTGTCTGGTTGGACCCCCTCCCGCCCCCCCCGCCCAAGCCGCGCTGATGCCTGGCAGGCCTGCTGGGGAGACAGCGCTCCCACCCCCGGGAGTAGCTGTCGGAAGGCGCTCAGGTGTGGGCCACAGCCCTCAGGAGCTGGGGAAGAGCTCACTGCTGACGGCCCAGCGCAGCCCTCCCCATAATCGGAAAAGAAGTGCGCTGCCTGGCCTAGCCAGCTCGGCTTCGCAAAAATTAAAAATCGCTTTCCTGAGTTCAGAAGGTTCCATCTTGGCCTGAAAAGCTGCTTTCAAGTTCAAACTGCGAGGGGAAGGGGGGGGGGGCGGGCTCAGAGTTAGGCGTTGGCTCTGGTAATTCACCTGGCTTCCCCAAAGCCCCCCTTGGCTTTGACTCTCAGGCCTGCCTTAACTTCCCAAGAGATGTATCAGGGTAACTGTGTTAGAAAACAGTATACAAGTACGTGGTGGATAAAAGTAAAATATCTTAAAATTTGAGTATTGAAGACAGAAACTAGAAATTAAGAAAGAAGAGACAGGTAAGTACTAAGGGACTCTGGAGATTTTTCTTTTGTAACAGTTGAGCTCATTCAACTCAAAGCTCATCTGAAGGTTTTGGGTGAATGTGTGCCGACCCTTCAGGCACAGAAGGAGCAAGTTCAGGTTGGGGGCGGGGACGTGTGCAGTAGGCTGGGAAGGCTCATCTGCTCAGCTTTCCACGAAGGCTCCACGGCTGGGGTGAACCACCCCGGCGCTAGCTCCTGCGGAGCGCTAGAAGAAGCCATAGGTGTCGCCTAGGGAGGCTACCAGCGCTCGGTGGAGCAATACTGCAGCTCTACGTTTTGAAGATCGCCCAGGTCCCCTGCTCCTCAGAAGCCCACTCAGAAGAAACTTGAGTCCTACTTCGCGGACGGATGCAAATTCTCTTACTTGGCGCCTAAGAGTTGGCTTCAATACATTTGAGAGCTCTCAACCTTTTCCAAACAAACTCCCAGTGAAGGGGGCCCCCTAATCTTTCTCAAAACTCTTCCCACCAACTATCTCCCCTCTGGGGCGAGGGTTTGCTCCACAGCTGGCAGGGTGGGATGGGGGTGGGGACCATGGGATGGGAGCTCAGGCCGGTCGCTTTGAGGGAGTCAGCCTTTTGGCCACCGTCAGGGCGGGAATCGGTACTGGCAGTTTACATTCCCGGCAGATCGAAGCTCCCTGCTGATCGATTATTTGATAATTGATTTTCCCCGCAGCCAATGCGCAGCCTCCTGGGCGGGAGCGCCTTCTGATTGGCCGAGCCCTCCTCCACGGCTGCCTACCGAGATTTGGGTGAGCTCATTTTCCAGTCGACCGCAGGGGGAGTTTTCTGCGAGGTTTTAGCTGGAGGGAGGGGGAGAAAATTCTCTCCAAGCTGAGCGAGCTGCGAGCCCTGCCTGGGATGTGAGCTTTCCAGCTGCTAAGGCTGAGGCTGAGGCGTCTCGGCAGACCAGAGCCAGGCGGGCAGGAAAATAAAGACGAAAATAACCCCACTAAATCCCATAATAAAGGGCACGCTTAAGAGTGGGAGAATAAAAAGAAGGAAAACGGTTAAGCCCAGAGAATAAGTATTTACAGGGAGAAAGTTGAAATCGGTTACTGGCTGGAGACTCAGAGTTGTGGGTACGGGCAGCTTTTGTTTGAAATCTCAGCTTCCGAAGTGGATTTCTTTTGCTATGGTGTTGGGAGTTTTCTCCGAGCAGGGTTGGGAACCGAAAAGCGGTGGGTGGGGATAGAGGTCTGGGGAGGAGAGAGCCGGGTGTCGCCGGGGAAAGAACCGGGGGCGCGGAGCCCCTCCAGGCCCTGGCCAGGCCAAGGCTGAAGAAGCCCCCAGGCGCCTCAAAGACAAAGGCGCCGCGGCCGCAGCCAGAGCCGAGCGCTCCAGCCCCTGCGCGCCTCGCCCGGAGCGGGTTAGGGACTGAGCCTGACTCCCCGCGGCTCTCGGGCTCCGCCCGCCCGTGAGGTCTGGGCTGCTCTGAGCCCGCGTCGGGTTTCGCTTTCCGGCGATCATAAATAGCTTGGTGTTTGTAAACAGGCGCTGGGGGCACATTCCCAGAGCTCAGCTCATTGTTCCCTCCCTTCCTCTCTTCGTGCCGGGCGCCGGGGCTGAGGCTGGAGCTGCCCGGGGCGAGGAGGTGGGGGCGTCCAGACCCAAAGTGACAAAATGCAAGCATTTCCTGTCCTCCGTCCGGGCGTCTACCTCTGACAGCGAAAACCTCTAAACTGGGTCTACAGAAAGCTCGAGCTACCTCCGGCCCTCGTTCTCGGGACTCTTAGCAGAGCCTTTCCCAGCCCACCTCCGGCTCCTCTTCTCCCTCCCGTTTTGACTTTTCTCGTTGGGGTGTCCAGTTCTGAGAATCCAGTACTTGGCGCGTCACCCACCTCCCAAGAAAAAAATACTGGCAGACCCCAATAATTTCGAGGAAAGTCTTGAAGTCTATGCGCGGAGTCCTGTGCAAAATAACTCCCGCTGCTGCCTGGCCCGCGTTTATTCCCAATTTATTTCAAGAGAGTCCGCTTTGGGGAGAGAGTCTGGAGGGGGAGGGAGAGAAAAGAATATGGAAAATAAAGCCGGCGGCCGGGTGCTGCTGCTTGCGTTCGTGTGCGTGTGCTCGGGCTGTGTGGTGTTTGTGCCTGTGCGTGCGATTTAATGGAGCGCCTTTCTGCCTCTCCAGTGCGGACAGAGCTCGCTTCGCGCACCCACCCCTGCGGAGGAGCCTACTTGCTGCAGCCCAATGCATTGTGTAAGACGCGACCTGTTATGGCCACCACTACTTCCGGGTTCTAGCATTCTGGTCGGAATCCACCTCTCCGCCTGTGCAACACACACTTTACACACGCACGGGGACTGCAAGCGGACAGCATCGATCGTGGCTCCTTTAAGACAAACTCAGACAGACATTTTTTTTAACCCTCCTCTAATCTCCCTCCAGTGCAGCAGTTGCAAAGAGGGAGAGAGAGGGAGAGAGAGAAAGAGCGAGAGAAGAGAGAAACTGATTAGGAATTAGGACTGATTCAAGGGAACCGAGCGCTAGGGCTTTGTGCATTTGAATATTAGCATTTGAGGTGTTCTGACCAGAAGAAGACAGAGCGGATGATCATTCATTCACCACGTTGACAACCTCGCCTGTGATTGACAGCTGGAGTGGCAGAAAGCCATGAGATTTGGTAGTTGGGTCTGAGGGGCGCTCTTTTTTTTTTTTTAACTGATTTTTTGGGGAGAGAAGATCTGCTTTTTTTTTTTCTTTTTTCCTTTTTTTCTTTTTGCCCCCGCTGCTGTCTTGGAAACGGAGCGCTTTTATGCTCAGTGACTCGGGCGCTTGGCTTCAGGTCTGGTAGACCGAAGATCTGGGACCAGTAGCTCACACTGCTGGAGACGTTAAGGGATTTTTCGTCGTGCTTTTTTTTTTTTTTTTTTTTTAATTTTCAGGGGGAGTTTGCATATTTGTTTCTTTTCACACTGGCCTTAAAGAGGATATATTAGAAGTTGAAGTAGGAAGGGAGCCAGAGAGGCCGATGGCGCAAAGGGTACGTATTAAAAACAATTGTGGAACTCAAATATAAAATTAAATTGAAACGTGGCTGAACGACACTGTTAAAAAGTTTCCTTTTTCCTTTCTCTCATTTTGAATGAGGGTTCTAAAGCCGTGGCCTAAAGAAGAGAGGATTTATTTAATGCATCTGTAGACGTATATATGTTACTTGCAGTTGTTAATTCACATAATCAAGTTTTCTACAGATTCCTAATCAACAGCTATATACATAAAGATATAAACTAGAGCAATCATTTGTTAAAAAGAAATGCTAGGTACAGAATACTATAATTTGAGCATCCAAGGAGCAGAAGTTTGAAGTTATGTTTAAATTAAAATAACCAGCTAGAAACTTCTGATATGTTATTGATTATGGTCCTCTTTAATATCATTTGAAGTATTTAGCTTTTTAAAGCAAATAACTGTCATAATTCATTGTGGTTTTTTTGGTTGGAAAAACATTCATCTTTTAAAAGTAATTTTAGTTTGCATGGATTTTTATGCAAGCCAATACTTTGCAAGTTTTTCTTAGATAAGTCTTGTACTAATTGGATACTAAGCACACAGCTACTCACTTTTAAAATGCAATACTAATTTCCCCAATATTCCTATTTGAATGGAAATGTAGTGAGAGTAAAGTGAGACAATGACAACCCAAATGGGGTAGTTTCTTAAAGAAATGGGGTCTACAAAAAAGCCTTCCTTGCATAATTTGTGTCCTGGCCCTCAAAGCCCTGTTTGCAAAAGAAAGTTACTAGGCTGACACATTTTTCTTTACTCCTTTGGTTCAGGCAAATGTCAGCGTTCTTCCAAACTCTTTTCACACCTCTGGCTTTAGGAGTTGAAAGTGGCAATTCCTTTTTTCTTTGAAAATCATTTCACTCTAGGCACCTTCAAATCTTGGGAAAAGACCTTGCCTGGAATGAAGCAATTTAAAAAACCGAAGTAGCTAAATCTAGCACAAAAAATAATGACAATATGAAAGTAGTTTTTCTGGAGGAGAAAGATGGGGCGTTGTATGTACATTTGCTTTTGAATTTGCTTTAAAACCTAATGAGTAACATTTGCCTCATTGATTTGTAGTCTGGGAGAAAGTTTATAAGTCCTTTTTATTTTTAAAAAAGAATGCTAACTGCTTCAGTTATAGATTTTCTTTAATTTGGGGGTACCCAATTCTGAACTTGGCTGTAAGGTACAGGGAAAACTACCCTTATTTGAGTTTCAGTTATAAGGGGATCAGTTTGTTTTGTATGATTTAGCAGAATTTGTCTTGGAAAGCAAAGAAAATGCAATGTCTTGCTGGACTGCCCAGCCCCACGCTGGCAGGAAAATAAAATGAGAAGCCTGCCTGAATTCACGTGCTTGGGAGAGCTGTTCCCATCGTAACTTTTTTTTTTTTAATTCCCCCTGATGTGAAGGGGCTGTGAAACTAGGCAGGTTTGCTGCACTGTCCTGGCACGTTTTATTATTGTGATTTTCAATTTCCTCCTCCAGAGACATGCACGTTTTACCTTCCGCCCTCTGGGAGAATGCCTCTTTCTTTCCTTCTTTCTTCCTTCCTCCCTTGCCAAAGGATTCTGAATTTCTGAACTAGCTGATAGGGATACAAGTTAGGGCAAGAAGCGTCATCTCAGTGGAGTCTTACTGAGAACCCTAGAAATTTCACTTTAAATTTATTTTTAAAATAGAAGTCTCAACTTTGGAGATGCAAGGCCACCGAAATCCGGGTTGAAGGACCCAGCTGGACTGACCTTACATAAGCTCTGGGAGCCCTGCCTCTCCCGTTTGCCCGCCTGGCCTTCTGAACCTTCTTTCTCTCCTGTTTGTCATGCAGTACGACGACCTACCCCATTACGGGGGCATGGATGGAGTAGGCATCCCCTCCACGATGTATGGGGACCCGCATGCAGCCAGGTCCATGCAGCCGGTCCACCACCTGAACCACGGGCCTCCTCTGCACTCTCATCAGTACCCGCACACGGCTCATACCAACGCCATGGCCCCCAGCATGGGCTCCTCTGTCAATGACGCTTTAAAGAGAGATAAAGATGCCATTTATGGGTAGGTATAATGGGCAGCAGTTAAAGGGTTGAGTTGCGATGCTTTCCCTATTTCCCCGTGCCCTTGGTAACAGGAAAAGTCAGAGCTCTCTGGATTGGAGGTCCAGAGCCGGTGACTATTAATTCACATTTCATGGAAAACTGGGGGAGTCGGCTTGCCGCCCGGCGCTCCCCATCTCCGTTCACACTCTGTGTTTGCTCAGCGCTTGGCTTCGCAGCCGCGGTGGCCGCCGAGGGGTCCCAGCTCGGGAGAAGTTGTCTGAAGGTTCCATATCCCCTTTCAGCCTCCGGTTCAGCGGATCCCAGTCCTCCCTTGCTCCACTTCGCTCCGGAGCGCTGAGGGTTTCAAAACGTAGGCGCCTTTGTGTTGGAACGAAACTTTTAGTTTAAGGGAAAATCTTTTAAGCCACTGATTGTTCTGACTTGCTAAGTTTACTCAGCAACCGTATGCTGCCTCTGCCACTGCACAATACAGCCAAGGGAGGACAGTTGCAGGTCAGGCAAGGGGGAACATGTTTTGCATTTAGGGAGTTTGACCACTGAAGTCAAGGAGAGGGGCTCACACTGAATTGTTACAGACACTAAGAAACTTCTGGTCGTTTTAGCACTTTGTGTTCAAAAGCGAATCCTGCAGGATTTAGCAAGAAGTAAATGCGGGCGCTCTTCGGCCGGAGGCTTTTGGCCGCTGTTTACAGCGGGTTCTGCCCGGCCACCGGATTAGACCCTGCATTAGTAAAACAAAACAAAACCAAAAAACCCTTTTGAAAGTCACTTGTGCCTACTGTGTGCCCATGAATTTTGGAACCCCTGTTTACTTTGAACCAACTTTTATTTCTATTTATTTCTCCTTTTTAAAATCATGCAACACTGGCCCTCTCTGGTGGGGGAAAAAATCTTTCTGCTTTATTTCCTGGTCCCTTATGCGAGACCCTGGTTTAAATCCCAGAGTTCTATCTACAGCGTTAAGTGTAAATGGGTTAGGCTCTGGGACAGAACATTTGGGGAAGCTTTGAAAAGGACCCCAAACTATTAAATTTCCAGCTGGACTGTGAGAGCTAATGAAAGACTTGAGACACCTCCTTGGGCGTTAGAAGAAGCCCCCCCCACCCCGCCCCCAGACAAGCGACATCTAGGCCCTTCACAATACTACTGCTTTGCCACTCCACAGAGACAAAATGAAAGGATTGACCGCAGGAACATTTGCAGGAACTTTCTTTGGGGGTCGGTGGGGGGCATCTGCGAAGGAGGGGAGGGCTCAGGGAGCCGAGGAGGGGCCAAGGGCAGCGGGGTAGGGGTCGGGAGGTGCAGCCCTGTGACAGTGGGTCCTGCAGTGGGCCAGGTCCTCTCCTCAAGTTAGCCGGGCGCCTTGGGCTTGCGCTGCCGCCTTGGAGGAGCCCACGCGGAGAGCGTTCCCACTGCCTCGGCACAGCTCCTGCCCCTCGCCAGCTCCTGCCCCGCCGGCCCTGGGACCAGGGTTTGCCCTGGTGGGAAACTTAATTCAAAATGGCTGCTGGAACCGCTGGGGTTTGATTCGTAGCAAATGTTGCCAATTTCTCTGGCCAGATATGTTGAACCGATCATCAGATACGGTCCAGGGGCTCAGGGCCTCCGACTTCAGAGCCCCAGGAGAAAGGGGAGGTGAGCAGTCACCTGGGCTGGGGGCTGGAAAGGGGAAAAAGTAGATGACAAAATCAGGGAGGGGTTCTCTGCCTCGAGCTCCGGCTGTTCTCATGGGCGCCTTTTTCACTGATTCCAGACTAACCATTGTGTTGTTTGTGACTGTTGTATTTTCTTGCAGACACCCCCTCTTCCCTCTCTTAGCACTGATTTTTGAGAAATGTGAATTAGCTACTTGTACCCCCCGCGAGCCGGGGGTGGCGGGCGGGGACGTCTGCTCCTCAGAGTCATTCAATGAAGATATAGCCGTGTTCGCCAAACAGGTCAGCAAAATAAATGTTTTTTTTTTTTAAGTAAAAGAAAAAGGGATTCTTCCCCCAACGCACGCACACACATACATACATTCAGCGAGCACATTTCCAAAAGTAGTCACCAAATAGTCTACCCTAAGCCATGTGTGTTGCATGCACCCTGAAATTTCCCTCCTATAGAAGTGTGTTTGCAGATGACTTCACTCACCCACCAGAAGCTGAGGCAGAAAGCTCAGTCTGAAATAAAATCACGCCCTCCACGCCCTATAGCTGCTTTGGTTTGGCCAGCAGAGCAGCGTCCCGAGAAGGGTAGTTGGTGCAGAAGTGAGGCTGAGCCCTGGGCTCGTTCTCGGCTTGGTTCACACTGAAGTGTTTCTGCGTGGGACAGAGCCACCGAGTGCTCCCCCAGTCAGTGTCACAAGGCACGAGCCGAGGAGGGCGACCTGATTTCAAATATTTTCTTTCTTCTTTCTCCCCCCTCCCGCTCCCCTCTCCTTCTCACTTGTAGATTCGCGCAGAAAAACCTCTGTTTTCTTCGAATCCAGAACTGGATAACTTGGTAAGAGTTGACCCCGCTCCTGCCCTCCCCTATCTGTCCCACCCCACCCAGCCCATCCCCAGCCCCTCAGCTTTTCTTCGAGGGCCGTGAGGTTTCTTGACTGGTCTTTCCGTAGCTGCAAGTCAGCTGGGCAGCACACGTTTCGGTCCACGGACCAGTCAGTGGCTGAGGGACAAGATCCCGGGCAAATGAATTCATCTCGAGAGGGCCTGGGCGAGCTGGCGCGGGGAAACGCGAGCTTTTGTTTTTTATGACAGCCGGGTTGCGCGGCTCTAATCAGCCTGGGGATTTATCTCTGGGCCTGTCAGCGTGTATGGGCTTAAACTTTGCGGACTTCCCAGCCTTCAAAGTCTCAACAAGAGAGCAGCGACAGGGAATGAGCCCCTAAGGAACCAGTTTGCCTGAAAGGTGTGCAGAAGACAGCAGGAAGTTTGCATTGTGAAAAGCCACACTTTGGGGGTGTATTTGGAATATTTTCCATTCACTTCTTCCTAGGAAACCTAGAGTCCAGCCCAGTGGCCCTTTGGGATTGGGGTGGGGCCAGTGGGATTGAGAAAGGGAGAGCTGTGGAGGAGGAGAGTGTTTATGACCCCCACTTAGATGCTTTGTTGTTGTTTTAGCTATATTTTCTCTTTAAGAAATATAAACCTCTAGCTGGTACCCAGTCACTGCTATTAAGTTTTAGTGTTATTGCCATAAATCAAAATAACTCTGTTTACTGGGGGAGGGGGTGGGCTGGAGATGCAGGAGCTGTGGTAGCCAATTTTCTGCAGACTAGGAAAGGGGTGCTCATTCTTTTTGTGTCTTTGCAGATGATTCAAGCCATACAAGTATTAAGGTTTCATCTGTTGGAATTAGAGAAGGTAATTTCTTTGGCCTCTTTTCCCCTTACTTCACCCTTACCCCTAAAGACATGAGGGGAGGGTTCAGAATGGCTGAACTTCAGGCTTCTGAGATATTTGCATAAATGTCTTTCTTTCTGGTAATTAGTGTCAAGGCCAATCTTAGCATCCATTTCTCTTCTCAGTTTAATTACAATTTCAGCCACTAAAACCGGGATCACAAACGCCCTAGCCCTGTGTTCATTCTTAATACCTTGAGGGCTTTGTGTAAATAGTTGCAATTGTGTCCTTCCTAGTTGGTGTTTAGAATGCTGTTGTGACTTTGCTTCCCAGGTTAATACCTCTCTGGTCTCTTCTCTTCCTCTTCTTCTTTGAGGAGGGGGAAAAAAAGTTTTGTTTAGTTTTAGTGAGTTTCTGGAAGACAGTTTGAGAGCAGCGGCAGGTCACAGAAGAGGTGGAGGGGGAGGCGGAGGAGTGGGCAAGGAGACCAGAGGAGGTGCTTGGGAGAGGCACATTAAACCTTTTGCAGAGACAAAGCAGGGTTGATAATTGTGGCAATTTCTTGAATCTGTCAATCCTGCATACACTCCACCTTCACACTCAAGAAAGGGTGTGGGATAACGTGATTTTGCTAGCTGTTCTATAAATCTCAGCAATAAAAACTTGATGCATTGTAATTCAAACTAACATTAAATTGCAAGCATGCTGAGGTTTCTTGCGAATTTCTGCGTGTCAGTGATGCCTGGGACCTGGAAGTGAGCACTTCACTTACACCTTAATATTGTCAGTCCTTCTTTTCTTTTAGAAAAAAAATGAATTTGATAAGCTTTTGTGGCTGTAGGCTTTTCATAATATGGGTATTCGCAAGTTGATTTTCTTCTTTTATTTTTTTAAGGGTCCTAAAATATTCTCCTTATGGATAGAAACCCTAATTATTACAAATGTTATAGGGATTGTATTGTCAGGCATATATCCTGGGTCACCATAGTACAGGTCCTTTAGAGATCATACATATGTATATATATTCACCTTTTTCCTTAGACACTTTGGAAAAGGATTTATGATAAAGTAACAAGATGAAATTAAATAGTTTACCTTAAATGTCACCCCCACAGGTCACCTCTCTAATGGCCACAGCCCCAGGAGCAGATGAATTTAACACGGGTGTTGAATATGTTGTAGCCTGTGAATCATCTTGTCACTGTCAATTTTCTGGGATATCTCTATTTTGCAAGAAAAGAAAGTTATTCCTAATTCTGGATGCATCTGGGGGTCTCTGGAGGACAATTGCCCTGTGTTTCCCCTATTTGGAAGTTTGGATCTCACAAGGGGGGTGGATTGCACTTGTCAATGTCATTTATGCACTCCTGATTATATTTCCATTTTTTTATTTCTGTCATAATGTAGGTACACGAATTATGTGACAATTTCTGCCACCGGTATATTAGCTGTTTGAAAGGGAAAATGCCTATCGATTTGGTGATAGACGATAGAGAAGGAGGATCAAAATCAGACAGTGAAGATATAACAAGATCAGCAAATCTAACTGACCAGGTATGCGCTTTTCAATTTCAACATCCCTGGCACACACACACAAAAAATCTGTATGCATATTGCTTGCTGGGTCACTACCACCTCCTTTTATTATTTGCATATGATTAAGTCCCTTTTAGATACATTTCCATCGAAATGAAAATTTTTGAATAATGTGGCTATTATTGCTTCATTAAGGCTGGCTCTGGGATTCGACCTGGAGAGATGAGCTTGTAAAAGCTTTGCCTGCAAACTTGACCTGTTTCTTGTCGCTTTTAATTTTTGTCTTTATTTTATTTACCCTCTATAATAATGGGAGTGTTAACTGCCAGTGACCGCCTGTGATTGTACGGCTTTGTTCGTGAGCATTTTCCTCCTTCTATCTTGAAGAAAGGAAAAGTGTAGGGTCTGCTTATTTCTTATTTTATGAGGAATAAATCAAAGATAGGTGGTCTAAGAGAGACAGTGAGGGTTTGAAATCTAGCAAATGCTGGCTATTTTCTCCCTGTCTATATGGTTCATTAGCCTGTCTTGTCAGTTTTCCTCGGCCGAACGCTTCTAGACCTCACTGAACATTGCTTTGTGTGGTGTTCACTGCAAGCTCGCCCATTTTATTGTACTTAATAGAAAAAATAAGACCAGGCCGAGGTTAGAAAAACAGATAAATATGGACTTTTCCCCTCCTCCTTTCTACTCATCCTCCAGCTGGTAGGTGCTCTGGGCCCGCTGGGCTGGCAGCTTTCGGAAGTGTTAGCCTGTGGGACACCCTGGCAGCTGGGTGTGGAGGGTGGGGCTCCCACTGCTGCCTTTGCTCTCTACTTCTAACCTTTGCTTGCTGTGCCCCCTCCTCTGGCTTCCATGCTCCAGGCCCTTTTGCTGCTGCGTTGCTAAGTGGGAAGGACTTTTATTTGGAATTGCTGTGGGGAGGAGGGTGCTTCTTGCCCTCTGTCACCCTGACACCACCGTTTGCTCCTCGTTTCTCTATTTCTCTTGCACTATCTCTAGATTGGTCCAAATGAGTTGCAAAAATTCGATGAAAGTGAAAATGTGAGGAGTGAGTGAAATGAAACAGGGCCCAGGACAGCTTTGTTATGAATTTTTACAAGGAGCCTAGAGATTTGGGTAACTGCCTCTTCTGCCTCCCTCTTCATATAAGTGAAGGCATATTCATATTTCGCTCTCGGACTTGGCATGTGAGTCCCTTCTTGGGGGACAAGATCAGGCTGTCTCTGTTAAGCCAAAGGCCAGGGACTGGGACAGTTTTCCTTTGCAAGCTCTGCCCTGATCACTATCGGCTGGCTGCTGTCTTGGTTGGATAGCTTAGCCAGTCGCCTTGTCCTCTTTGTCATCTTAAGGTGTCTCTCTCAACATTATGCCCTTAAAATAAATGCCCAGCTTGAATTTCTCTGGGCCATCCTATGACCCAGGCTGAATTCCTCCTTGTCCATGAGGAGTGAGGCAGAGCTTAAAAGCACTAGCTGGATCCTCACCACTGTTTGGTGAGTTGGAAACTTTTGGTAGTGTAGACGCTGCATGGAACGGGCAGTTTATGCAGTCCCGGGCGGCTGGGTCCAGGTGGGAAATAGAAGTGGCTCTCTGCCTTGGTCCTGCAGGCTTCGAGGGCTCCTGGGCTTCCCCAGCCTTTCCTTTGGCGACCCCTTGCCTGAGAGCTGTTAAATGCAGATTCCTCAAAGGAACCCTCGGGTAGCTGATGTTGAATAAAAATTGTAATCCAACAAGCCTAACTAGAAAATGGGATTCTAAAAGCTCCGAAGTGCTGGGTACATAAAGCTATTTGAGCAAATTACAAGAATCGCTTAGGGGCATGAATGAAATCAACACTTTAATTGCCTCAAAAATGAAGATTTATACCCCATTTTCTCAACGAATCATTATTTTATCAAAGTCAAAGATAAAGAACCCAAGTTATGGGATTTATTGGAGGGGGTTACAAAGTTGATGCAACATCGTTGAGTTATCCCTCTGTTCCTTGCGTAAACTTTCCTTACCCAGTCACCTCAATTTGAGATATGCAAAGATTGGTGTGCAATTGTATTGGGTAAAAATTTCAATTTCATTCTCTTCGACCTATGAGAGCCATACATCCGGTCCCCGCTGTGTGAGTGTCGGCTTCTTAGCTTTGGCTGGGTTCGCGGTGGTGTTAGCCTATGCTCCATGGGCTCGCTTGTGTGACCCCTTGGGCTTACCCAGGCCTCGGTTGGTCCGACAGTAGCAAACCCAAGTTTGTTTTTTTCTGTTTTCCTGTTCTTAGGAGTTAGGAGCTAGTGGGTCTGGGTTGGCTCTGGAGAGGGTAACGCGGAGTGCGGGGTTTCCTTGGTCCTAGGCCTTGCTCACGCGCGGCTGAGCTCCCCACTGTTGGGGAGGTGGCCAGACAGAGAAGGGTCGAGGCGCCAGGGCCGCTTGAGCCGGGGTCGGGTCTCCAGGCCCCGAAACCCTGGAGCGGCGCCCTGTGGCCAGACCGACAGATGGCTCCCTACCAGTCTGCGAAGGCAGCCCCGCCAGTTTGAACCTGGCAGAGCGCGCCCCGGGACTGGGTGCTTCGGTGTACTGTGAACGCTGGGCCTCGTTAGCTCATTAGCCCCTGTCTCTAGGGCCCACTGGCGGCGAGGTTTATTTTATTTTACTTTTTGTCCTCGGAGGACACAAAGGCTGCCACCTGCCCCGGGATCTGGGATCCACGACTCGGATGCCAGTCGGTTTCCCGGAGGGCTAAATCGGTGGAAATCCACTTGGCCGTGTAGTGTTGTTGGTTTGATTTTGTATGTGTGTGTATCAGATTAATACACCAGTAGAAACTGTAACCCTATTCGTCCTCACCCCTTGATCTCTTTCTGTGCCTCGCCACCCTCCAGTCTTGGAGGGGGGTGGGGCTTAGGGTCCCAGGGCCTGAGAGCCACCTTGGGCAGTCGCGGGCCTCCTGGGCGCCCTCTCCAGTCCGCCGAGCTCCAGGCTCTGCACTCTCTCCACGGTCAGGTGCCAGAGGCCGGCGCCAGAACTTGCCTACCTCGGCGGAGGTGCAGGGCACGGCTCGACCCTACAGTGGTCCTAGACGTTGAGGACACGGTGTGGTATGGTTGGCAGGCTTCGAGAATGCGTGTGGGAGGGGGAGGCAGGGCGCGTGACTGGGGGGCCTACAGTGGAAATAAGGGCGCCAAGAGGGTGTAGGCAAAGGAACCAGAGCCTGGCCACCCAGATGCTAGACGGAAGGCATTCCAGGACCCAGGCCGGAAGGCCGCCTTCCTTCCCAAGATTCTTGCTTTCCATACATCTAAGCATTTTCAACTCCGAGAAGAGAAGCGGTAGGGAGAGAGTGGAGAGAGGAACAAAGTGTGGAGAGAGTCCCCAAGGTCGCCTCCCGGCGTGGCCACGCTGTCTATAGCAAGTAGAGATGAACTGGGCTTGTGATCGGGCATCAGCAGCCGCCTTGATCCTGCCCACAAGGAGATGGAAGCGGAGAAATGGTCCCTTTGGATTACAGTTTTTATTCAACCACCGCTCTCCGGGGCGTCCTCGTCTGAATCTGCATTTACCAGCTCCTGGGAGAGGGCTGAGGACCGTGCAAGGCGCCCGCCGCCTTGTTGCATGCTAATCCAGATTTGTGTCTGGTGTCTGAGGAGAAGTAACGTGGCGCGGAGATGGGAGGAAAGTCAAGCTGGCCAGGCAGGTCAAATGCCAAGTGCTGGCAGGTTCCTGGGAGTGAGGGTAAGGGGAGGCGAGGGGAGAGGACGGCCTTTAGGCCTCTGGGATGTGCGGCCTGGGGCGCCTGGGGCACCTGGGACTGACTTGGACCCGTGCACTTCGGTTCCTAAGTGACCCTGGGAACTTTCGTGGGGGTTGTTTTATTTCAAAAGTTCGGAATGTTGTTTCTAAAGCATACTTTGGATTACAATTCGTAAAACTAAAGTAGGACTTGACTAACAAAACAAAATACCACTCCTCTCTCTCCAAAATGGTAAGGCTGCAATGCATCCTAGGGAGACTTAAGTTTTCCCCTGGGGGAGGTGTCAGGTGAGGGACTGTACTGGGAGGGTAAGGGACAACTAATGTCCATGGATTGAATCTGCTGCTTTAGAAAAAAATACATATGGGGACAGTGGGGATTTACTAATATTAGAAATGCCTGCAATTCATTTTCATTTGATTAAAAAAAAAAACAAACTCCTGAACATAAAAAGCAGGAAGCAGGGAAATCTTCCCTTTGTCAGGTAGTTCTCTTCTAAATGCTTATATTTGGATACATCTTATTTAAATTGTAAATGCTTCAGAGGGTCCCACGTAATGACTCAATCCTGGAACCTCTCAGAACTGGAATCTTTCTATTACAGGCTGTTCTTATTTAGCTTTGCAAGTGCTGGGGTCTCTGCATCATCTAACTCTACTTTTTTTTTTTTTTGGTACCGGGGATCGAACTCAGGACCTTGCGCTTGCGAGGCAGGCAGCGGAACCACTGAGCTAAATCCCTGGCCCTCTAACTCTACTTTTGATTGTTGTTGTGAGTCTTGTGGTGTATTCTTAATTCCTTTTTTTTTTTTGGAAATATGTCAAAGGGAAATTATGGCAAGATTCTATTTAATGATTAAATAATAAGGTGTTGACTGCTTGTCACTACACTAGCTAATTGGGATGTTCATTCTAGTCCCTTTGTTGCTTAGTATCCTTTGAATTAAAAGTTACTTTTACACCAGGTGTGTTTTATTTGTTACTTTCCAGTTGGCTTTTGGTGTGTACGTGTGAATTTCAGAGCAAGAATGTATTAATTCTTGGGCCAGGGAATTCCTGGGCCAGGGATTTAGCTCAGTGGTTCTGCCACCTGCCTTGCAAGCACAAGGACCCGAATACGATCCCTGGTACCAAAAAAAAAAAAAAAAAAAAAGAGAATATATTAATTCTTAATGGGGCACTTAAAAACATTTTTTTAAAGGAATAAGGAAAAAAGTACAAAGTTTATCCAGATAATTGAGATCAATTACTGTACATTGTTAAATGTCACCAGGACTAAATGCTAAAACTATGATTATTCTTTTCAAGTCCTTCTTTCTCATTCTACCTCTTTTTCCTTCTCTCCTTTCTTTCCTCATCCCCTCTCTCTTTCTCTCTCAGTGGAAGTCCCCAGTGCAAGTTCCATGGTGAATGAAAGCAATGATACTAATGGTACTTTGTACAAAGTAAAGCCCCTTAACAGTAACTATTGTTCAGTGAATTAACCAGCTCTGTGGCAACAGGTCACTCAAATAGCAATGCTTCTCTCACCAGAATGACTCCATTGCTTACCATTCAGAAGTAAATAGAGTAGTTATTATAACTATTATAATTGTATTATAATTATTGGTCCTAACTTGGAGAATTATATTAGAAAATATAGAGAAGGTTAAATAATAAAAAAGGAAGAGAAGAAGGAGGAAGGAAAAAAGGATTAAAATGTGGGTCCTATTTTCAAAAAAGCAACTGATATATCATCCTATAATTGCCCAACTTAAAAATAAACAAATTTTAAATCATTATGTTTTCAAACATTCATATGTTTAAGTTTTAAAATGTTTGTCATAGTCCGAAAGATTTAAAACACAGCTGTTGCTGGGTGATGGAAGGAAAATTATACACTAAAACTACATACTCTTAAAACACAAAAGTTATGTGCAGTCCCACAGTAGAAACATGTTTATTGGAGCCGAGCAGATAGGTGAAAGTATTAGCATAGAGCTTACTGTTATAAAGCCAGCTTACCTTCCCTTGCAGGGCAGAGTTGGAGAAGCTGTGAAGAATGGATAACAAATAATATTCAGACACTTGTCATAAATGAAAATATTGTCACCATGAATTCAAATGAAGTATTTTCATATTGGTAATGTTATGCTTTCTGTAGCAACAATTTTTCTTACAAAATATAAATATGTCAAAGAAATGTGAAATTCTACAGTTATTTATGTTTTCGTTTATTTTCTGGTGCTGGTGATCCAACCCAGGGGCTGTGCATGGGAGGCAAGCTATCTAGCACTGAGCTACATCTTCAGCCCTAAAAGTTTTGTTTTTGTTTTTGTTTTTTTTTTTGGTACCGGAGATTGAACTCAGGACCTTGCGCTTGTGAGACAGGTGGTGGCACCACTGAACTAAATCCCTGGCCCCAGCCCTAAAAGTTTGAATAAGTGATCATTTAATCACGAACCAGAACCAGAACCTAAGTATGTACACAGAAACTTTTAAAGAAAAGTTGGTGTACAGCCAAAATCCTATAGGGCCTAGCCGGGAAAGGATAAAAAAATGACATGAAATAAGACTTCCTGTAAGAAGGACTATAATTCAGCATTATTTGACTCCACTGTCAGGAAAATAGTTGAAGGATAGTAAACCGATATGGTTCTCAGTCATTTTTGTTACACAGTCTTAAATATTTGCAACTGTAGCATTTTACGTGGGTTTTTTTGGATTATGTAGCTGTCATATTTGTATCAAAGTAGTACTTGAATTTGTGCCATACTTAACACTTTTGCTGTTTCTCCTGAGCATAAATTAATATTTTAAAAATTAAATAATAATCTCTCACTTTCACTGGACATTTTGCCAGTGTTCAAAAGTGTTGCTAGATTAAATAAAAAATGATGGGAAAGTGCTCTTTCACAAATAAAGAAATAAAAAAAAATCATGTGATACAGCTTATCTGACAGTTGAAAAGTTTTCAAACTCCTGAGTAAAAGAACACTGCTATAAATCATATGGGGCTTGCTGTTCTTACTCAGCAAAAAACATCAAGATAATAATACTTGTTTTAAAAGTTAGGGTCTCAGGGCTAGGGATGTTGCTCAATGGTACAACCCTTGCATAGCATGTGTGAGACCCTGGTTGGATTCCCAGCTCCACACAAATAAATGAAATAAAATACATAGTATACGATTAGTTTCCAAACTTAACTTTTTTCTTTGTTTTTTTTTGTTGTTGTTGTTCTGAGAATCAAACTTGGGACCTTGCGCTTGCGAGGCAGGCTGCGGCACCACTGAGCTAAATCCCCTGCCCAAAAACTTAACTTTTAATAATAATTCCAGAATTCACCTTTGGGGATTCAGTAAAAATTTGGATGCTCTATCTTTAATATTTATGAATGAAACTTGTATATATATTATCAATTTAGGAAAATTCTAGCAGATGTGTGTGTGTTTCTAGTATAAAAGATAAAAGAACATATTTACTGTATCCTTTATTTAAAATGCCATGACTTCTGTATTATGGGGTTTAGGAAAGGTATTTGGAGTCTTAGCCTCTCTGGGAAATATACCTATATAGGACAATTGCTGGATTCCCTATATTTACAAATTTGACATTTTAATAAATAGTATAAAGGTTATCATATGAAATGAGTGAGAATGTATTCATTTTAAATATTTGTTACTACAATCTGATTTCAATCAATTTAATGCATTCAAGTGCACAGAATTAAAGCAGTTGGCAACACTTCATTAGGCTTTAGTTTCTTAATCTAGAAAATTCATTCTTGTTAAAGGGAATTCAAGAGTGTAAATCTTTTGAAATTATTCTATATCTTGACTTTCTTGTTCAGAATTCCTAAAATTGACTAAAACATACCACAAAGAGTTTATTCTCTAGTGAAGATAAACTTATATATACATTTATAGAATTATATACCTGTTGTTTATTGATGTCATAAGTAGTTACAATCAAATATAAATTATGACCAGAACTATGTCATTAACTGTTAAGATATACATACCACTACATATAACTAAAATAACTGAGGATAAATGAGTTGTGAAAATAAAGTTTACATTTCTTATAATTCTCAAAAATACATTTCAACAATTAATTCTTCCTTTAATATTTAATAACTTCATTCACAATAAGATTTATATTCATGGGGGCCAGGGATTTAGCTCAGTGGTTCCGCCGCCTGCCTCGCAAGTGCAAGGATCCAAGTTCGATCCCCGGTTCCAAAAAAAAAAAAAAAAAAGATTTATATTCATGGGGTAAAAACCCTTGAATGTGCAATGCAATGGTTCTTTTTTTTTTGGTACCGGGGATCGAACTCGGGTCCTTACGCTTGCGAGGCAGGCAGCGGAACCACTGAGCTAAATACCCTGCCCTATTCTTTCAAAAACTTAAATGAAATAATATTCTTCTAAGGAAAGGAAATGCTATTACAATAAATAAATTTACTAAGTAAAACTTTAAAAATGTCCACAACCTTTTATTAGGTTAATAAGTTTAAGCAACATTTTATAATTGTGCTTTTTTTTATTTTGACATATACAAAGTCTTAAATTTTATAATGAATTGAAGCATAAGTGATTCTCATTTGAAAGATAGTAAATACTATACATATTTTCAGTGATATTATAATTATTCTGACATCAATATATGACAACATTAAAACACCAGTACCTGACAACATAAACTTAGAATTAATTGTTGTTGCTCAGGAATTCCCATTTATATATATTTTTCCTTACACTTTACAGCATAGTAACATGTTTATTATATCTTATGTATAAATATTTGGGTTGTTGATTATTAGGTAGAAAGGCAGAACTATAGTTTTTTCTTTTCCTGATCACTTTTTTATTCTTCACTGTTTTGTAAACCTATGCCTGACATTTGAACTTGAGCTAGTTTGGTAGGTATCACTTCCCTATTAGAGGACCTTTTGGGTTGTTACCCATATGTGGTTTTATTTTCCTGAGAAGTTATTGTTACTTTAGAACAAATGAATGAAGACTGAAATCATTAAATATTCCCAACCTGTATTTTATAATGAGATGAAAAACTGAAAGCTGTTATTCTTATTTGCCTTCCCTAGGGCTGTTAACACTTGAAATAAATATCAGCACCTTCGTGTTTCCTCTTAAGGCCTGTTTGTTTTCAGTGACTGTATTCTTAACTGATAATTGTATTTGGTCCCAATTCTCCATGATTTGCATTTTATTCTGAATTTGCATTCACATTATGTCCCATAGAAACTCTTCAAAGTGAAATATGTTGATGACTATTATGAAACTCTGAAAATGAAGGCTATAATGAAATTGACAAAGTCATCAAGAAGACAATGAAGGGAGCATTTTGGTGTAAACCAAGAGTTTTTTAAATGTCATCTCAAGTTATAAAAGGCTTATTTCCTTTCTCTTACAAATATTAGAAACTTAAAGATATCTTTGAAAATAAAACTCCTAATATCCCCAATAAGTATTTGAATGTGTCCTCTAACAGTAACTTAATTTGATAGACAGGCTATAATTAACTGTGACCTACAGTGTTCTATGTTTTTCAGAGATCATCCCTTAGTGATTTGAAAACTTAATTTCAAACTAAATAGTGTACAATGTGTGAGATTCTAAAGCACACTTCTACTATTTACATAAAATGAAGTGTTTGTCTTCAGGGCTTCAAAAGGCAGATACCTCTAGATGGGCTAATAATTTTTACAATCTAATGTCTTAGCAGACTAATTAGAGCAGGTGAGCTCTTTTTGGATTTTTTTTTAATACATAGACTTCCTTTCTATTTACTGCAAGTTAAAATTATGCTTTCTGAAGAAAAAACACCATGTATTTCATTGGACAAAAAATGTATACATGACATTTTAAATCTAGTTACTTCATTAATAATAAAACCAGAAATGTAGGGAGAAAATGAAAAATAGAAACAAATAGGTAAGATGCTATTAGCTATCATGCTATAGTCAGAACAAAAAGTTCAGCAGTAGAATGAAATTGGGCATTTTGACTTTAGTTGGAAAATTTACATGAAATTAGCACCAAATCAGGAGTAGTCCTAAATCCTCACTGAAAAATATTTTAATGTTAAAGTTTTGTGATACTAGCTATTAAACATTATGTTTATTTGAAATTGTTCATTCATAAGAGACTGAGCCTCACAAGTACCCACCCTGCCCTACACTCTTGAATCATTCAGATAAATGTATTATTTATTTACATTCTATTGTATGCATTATTTATGAGAATTATTCTCCAACTCAACTGAGCATATGGAATTTCTCTTCACAAGATAGGGGTGGCATCCCTGCCAAAAGTGGTACAGTCCTAAGAAGCTAATAAGGATTACCCTAAGTGTACAGGTAACTCTCATCTCTCCTAGAGCCGTTACATGTTTATACTGTACTGCATATCTCCAGATGCAAATACACATGGTCATTTTTATTTAAATTGTCATAGCTTTTTTTCTGTAGTTTCTAGCTAAGAGAATCAGTAATTTTACATTTTGAATTGACCTTAGTGGTCAATTATTATGTCCGAAAAAAAGGACTATATTGGGTAGCAGGATCATTTAACTCTTTCCATTCCTTCAATATGCTTTCTCTTGTCTCTATACTGAAATTTTCTGAGGAATGTTATTCACAAAATTTTTAGCAGCACTTGTGTGTTTCGTGGTTTGGCCTGTCTTTTTACCATATATTGGGGATTTACAGCTGTGTTCCATAACAAAATGACCAAGAAAACCGGTAAACTCATTGTGTCCCATGCTTCCTTGTACAAAATAATAGAGACATATAGACTGTTCTTGCTCTGTGTATATCAAGTGTATTGTTGGTGTACAATTTTTTATTCTAATAATTATTCAAAGCCAGTAATGATCTCCATTTGAATGAGTATAAACATTTTTATTCTGGAATTTGGAATTTGTAGCAACTCAATTTTATTTTCCATATTACCCTGCCATTTCAATTAGGTGCATTGTTCTTTACTCCACTGTTGCGACATTCTAAAGGTTTGCTTTCTACCCTAATAGTGAGTTGTTTGAGTGTTTAATATTTCTTGAGTGTATATAAAAAGCATACCAGTAGAAAGAGTAGAATAAAACATTGACAAATGAATTGTAGGGATTTTCTTCATTTGTAGTAAACTGCTAATACTTCAAATAATCTGTAACTGTTAAAACAATATAAATAACCTCCAAAATAATAGCCTTAGTTTATGACCAAAGAATGGCATTCTGATTAACTGGAATGCCTTAAAAAGTGAGCAGTGTAACTCAACTTCATACTTCTGAAATTCACTGTTGTTTTGGTTGGTCTCCCAGTTAAGTGCCTTGGAATATAGAGAATTTGTTCACTGTATGAACCATAAAGTCAAATTAAATTTCAGGATGCTTTTAGGAAGGCCTCCAGTGGTTTTAACCAAGATAAATAAGAAGCCAGAAGCGCTTCTAAAAATTAGAAAACACTCTATTGCTAATTATTAGTGGAAATCAATAGTAAATGTAAATTTCTATGATTCTTCTATCCAAAATATAATGCCATAGGCTAATACAATAAAACAAGACTGTTGTCCCACTTGAAATTTTTTCTTTCTCACACCAAACTTGTGGATTTTCAGGTTGGAGAATTTAGAAGTAGAAAATTTCAGAAACACTTGAACAAAAACAAGCATGCTGATTGTAATTTTTAGTTATATAATCTTCAAGCAGGCACTGTCCCAGGAAGTACAATTTAGAGTCAGAGCGCTGATGTTTGAATCTAGACTTTGCTGTGAGAGTGTTAGTCATTTCCCCTTGACCAGCCTGTTTCATGATCTGTAAAATAGGGACAATGCTAGGTGTGATGACCCACACCTGTCATCCCAGCTCTTGAGAAGCTGAGGGAAGAGGGTCACCTTTAGTTTGAGACCAACCTGGTCTACATAGTGAGTTCCAGGCCATTCTAAACTACATAGTGAGACCCTGTCTCAAAAAAGGCAGAGAGGGGTAACAATTAGTATGCCTTTCATTGAGTTAGTGTAAGAAGTAAGGATTCATGAGAAGCATTTAGAATAGTAACCCAAGCCCCAATGAGCATTACATAAATAACATTTTATGTTCTCATTTATACTCTGGCTGTCCTTCAGCAACATGAATTGGATTTGGGAAGGAAAGGTTGAATACTGGTTGATGGAGGTGTTCTGTAGAATGCCTTACAAGTATAAAGTTTTAAGTGAATATCCTCATAAACCTTATTATGAGGGGGTCACTCATTATACTGAATTTCTCATAGTATAAAGGAGACTGGATCCTCAGATATTTTTGTGACATAATACAGTGAACACTGCAGCTTCACTTTTATGGTAGAATTCAAGTGACTGTTACGTGCAGACTTTGTGCTAATAACTCCCCCCCACTTCTAAGTGCCTAGTTGCTTACAGGGTCTTATTGTCTACTTGTGCTATGCATGATTTCTAGGCATTATTAGGTATAATTTTTGTTGGACTGCCTGCCTAGAAAGTTTGTGATTTGAAGTTGTTTTATATGACATTTTTGAGTTTATCTAAATTTGTTTGTAGAACAAGTAGTGACACTAAGTTACAAATATAAAATAAAACATTTAGAAGCAAACAATCTTATAAAAAGGATTTTGTAACACCAGGTATACTGGCATGTAACTTACTGATTCTTCCTGATAAATAGAAATGATAGAAAACAACACAAAATTTAGCAGGAAGCACTTAGCAAATAAAGACTATAGTTTGATATTTAGATATAACTGTTCGGAAATATAGTAGTGCCAGTTGGATTAGGTTTTGTTTCAATAAAGCATTTAACTCTGTCAGCTACAGTTCTTGAGTATGGTTTTATGAGTAAAACATATAGCATTGTTAAAATCATTGGTATAGGAGTTTGTTTTATTAATAACATGTGATTCATAACACAATGACATAGAAAGGAAAAAATTATTGTAACATTTGACACAAAGTGTCTCTATATTGCCCAGGTTGGTTTTGGACTCCTGGGCTCAAGCAGTCATCCTACTTCAGCCTCCCAAGTGGCTGGGACTACAGGTACAGTCCACCAACCCAGCTCCTAAAAGGGAAGATTATTGAAATATAAATAGCTTTACTAAGATACTTAATATGATCAGACTTTATCTTCTCTTTTCTTCTTCTGCCTTCACGAGATTGTTCTCCAAAACAAATTACTTAGAAATTGAATAATCAATGTACTGAATGATTTCTAAAGCATTCATCTATTCTTTTTTCTTTCTTTCTTTCTGTTTTTGGTACAGGGGATCGAACTCAGGACCTTGCACTTGCGAGGCATGCATGGTACCACTGAGCTAAATTCCCGGCCCTCATCTATTCTTTATTACTTGCTGGCTCTAAGATTTTAGTAAAACTGATTGTCAATACTTGTCTATTGCCCCTTAGTTATAATTCTTTCCATCTGTAATCTGTGTGAATATACCCCATTTAGAAATATACGTTATCCACGTAGACCACAGTGGGGCCCTGTTGGGATGGTGTTAGCACTGATTCTCAAAGTAAAACATTGGCAAAATGTATGAATGTTGTGTGGATTTTGTTAGGAAAGCTTTTGGGATCTTTTAGGTTTTGTTTCACATCTGTAGCCTTTTGCTGAGCATTGTTGATTCATTTTAAATTTCTTGGACATATTAATTAAACTCTACAGATTAATAAAATCCTGTGAGTATCAGAATTATGATTCAAAAGATACCAGGCTATAGGGAAGTATGGTATTAAGAAGCGTCAAGAAAGTGACCTATGATGGTGGGTCTGAGTTCCCTAAGGTTACTGTCCTCCCTGCCTGTCCAGCAGGCAGTCCCTGAGCATTGAGCATTGAGAGGAAAATGACCCTGCAGGAGAGTAGGCAACATTGTATATATTTAAGAGCTAGTAGATTTAATAAATGTATCTGATAGTCAGGATGCTTTAAATTCCATAATGAGGTAATAAAAACATTTAACTTCATTATTACCCATTCTTTTGCCTCACATCTCATACACATGATGGGTATGTGTGCAGGAGTGTGTTCACATGTGTGCCTTTGTGCATTCCTCCGTGTCTGAACCCAGGCTTTGGCTTTTTCTGAAGCTCTTACAATCACTTGATAGAAAACTTTTCATTTAAAGATGAAATGACTCCATGGAGAATTTTCACCAAAGGCAAAAAAGCACAAAAATTCTTTTCTTCCTCCCTACATGCCTCATTACACAGAGATAGAGGATTCAATGTTTGAAAAATTATCATTTTTGTAGGTTTTATTTGTACTACGTGAAGACTGGGAAGTACAGAACTCAATTTAACAGATGCTGTCTCTGCTTCCAAAACTACCCACCACCACTACTATTGCATTATCATATATAATATTATATATCTAGTATATATATTATATATGTGTATATCACATCAGAGTTGCTCAAGAAACCTACCTCATAAAACCTGAATTAGACACCCCTATGGTGTGTGTAGCTACCAAGATGCAGGTCTAGATGAAAAGTTCACAGTGGCAACAATGGCAGGGCTGGGACAGTGAGAAGAAAAGTGTGGTGTCTTGGTAAGAGGCACAAATCCTGAGGGGGGATGCTGCATTTCCACTATCTTATCACTAATTTACCATTTGCCCCGAGTGACCAAAATCATCCTTCAGGCTTCTATTAAGTGGAGTAATAAGCACGTTTTATTCCCGAATTAGAAAGGGACCCCATAAGAACCTTGGTAGGCTTGCAGACTTGGCAAAGGTAAGGGAGGGGACAGAGAAGGAAATGAGAAAAAGGAGAGTTAATGGAGAAAGGGAGATCAGGTGTGCAAGGAGGCAACCTTTCGAAAAGCCAGTCTCTCTGTGGAAGGGAATTGCCGCCAGCACCTGCCAGTCTTTCCCAGTACCTCCAAATGCTTCTCCACATTTTATTATGTTTCAGCAGGACATTGTGTGGGTCTAGGAAAAGTTTATCTCAAATGTGTTGTTTCACATTCAGACCATTCCCTAAAACATTTTAACATGGTCCCTAAATTCACAGCTTGTGTGCATACTGAAGTATTAATTTGTGAATGCTTCTGGCATTTAAACACATCTTAAAAGGGAAAAGGGCAGTTTTACTGTGTTAAAAAAGCGAGACAAAACAAAATATACTGCCCAAACTTGTGGTTAAATGAATTTTGCTTAATGTTTTCCAGGGATTTTTTCCATTTTTAAATCCCTGTTAAGGAATTTTATACTTTTTTTTTGAATGATCTGGATTTGAAGTAGAGTAGATGTGGCCTTAAAGGAGCATGTTGGGAGAGGAGCAAGCTTTCCCTAGGGCCCTAGCAAATTGTAGGTGCTCAATAAATGGTTGAGTAGGTAGAACGATTATGTGGTATGTTTTAGTTATCAAGCAAATGGAAATTGGTGGCCTCTAAGAATATCAATAGGAATATTGGCATATTAGACCTTAAATACCCATTCATAAAACATTTCAACATCCTTCATTCCCCAGCTTGGAGTACACACAGTTAGACAGGTATCTGTTTTTCACAACAGTGCTTGGGCTCCTTCTCTCCTCCTCATTTCTCTGCACATGTGTCCTTCTGGTCCTTTTTCTCAGATGGCGTCACTGATTGAGGGGTGTTTAAGAGATCACATTGGCTAAATTATATGCCTTTAAGGATTGAGAGAGACATTGTTTAGACATTGGTGAAAAGAAGAGGAGGTGGGCCTAATTAGATGTGGTTCTGAGATGGTGAAATTCAACAATCCTATGAGTGAGTGCAGTGTGTGTGTGTGTGTTTGAACATGTGCAGACATGGGGTGTAAATGCACGTGTACAAGAGCATCGTGCACATTGGCATATTCCCACGTGGACTGGTGCCTGTCCTGATCTGGAGAGACTGAATTGTTCCCTTTTGGAGACAATGTCAGCTCTTTTAGGATGCTAGAGATCACTAAAATTACTAAAGAGATCTTGGTAATTTAAAAGAGTAAATGTACCTTCTCAAAGAAAAAGCTGCCTATTGACAAGTGCAGATAAACTTCACATTTTGAACACTGTATTTCATCAGTTTCTTCATAGCTGACCATTTCAGGGATAAGATCCTCAGACTCTCAAATACTCATCTCTTTGAATGGGACCTCTAAGTTAGGATAGAAGTATTGTTGTTTTTCTTTGTTTTTTTTTTTTAAAACTAATTTTGGCTTAGGACAAATGTTTCTGGCATGATTCTGATGTGATGAATGACCACCTGAGAAGATGCATCAAAGTGCTTTGTATACTCTAAAGTGATTTATAAGTGTTAGATATCAGATTAAACTTAATGGGGTGGGGAGGAGCAAACCACCTGTGAAATCATGTTATCCCAAGGTGAAAATAAGATCAGTTTGCATTCCCTGAGCACACACCAGCTGGGAGATAGCTCAAGGCCTACCAAGCTGTGCATGAAACCAGCTCAGGTTAGCCATTCAGTGTAGAAGGCCTATGAACTGAATCCACCTGTATGTAGATATTCTAGGGATGACTAGATCAATCTGTGTTGTTGTATTAAGAAATATAGTGGCTGATATTTATTGAGTGCTTGCTGCATGCTTGGCAGTTTACATATGTTACAGCTGTGTGGGAGGGATTTTTTTAAACCTCGTTTTACAGTTTGGACTATTAAGGCTTGGAGAGGTTGTGCCTTTATCTAAAACTATGTAAGTTGCACAGTCAAGTCTCAAACAAGGATCTCTTTGTATTTTCTTCTTTAAATTTTCTTCTTTTTAAAAACTGTGTGCTGCAACTGAGCTTTAATATATTTTTATAGTAGTGTGTGTATGTTTTGTGAGGAGTTCCTACATTGTAAAAGTCCTTTTTAGATGTTTCATGATGTTTAATATCAAAGACCATAGTACCAGGTAGCAACTCAACACAGAGAATCCCTATATACAGTGGACCCTCAAGTTATGACTGACCTGACATGTGAACAACTTGGGTTAACTAGGTTAATAGAAGATTTATCCACCTCTTGTTATCTATAGCATGTACCCAGGTAAACATCCAAAACTGAGCTGTATTGACTTACAACCAACTTGCATTACAACAAGTCCTCGGGAACCAATCCAGTTCATAAGTCAAGGGTCCACTGCAGTGCGTAAGCTTATCATTCATCCAAAAACATATTTGTATTTACTTTAGTACAGATATTTCCCTAAGATGGAGGCTATAAAGATGAATCAAATATGGCCCAAAACATTCATAGCATGGGATTGTAGTCAGACAGAGCAGGTCATTACAGAGTAATGGAAGAGTAAAATGACAGAGGTATTCATGAGGAGAGCTGAGTGCTCAGGGGAGAGCCTCACTCATCCTGGGATGGTGTGAACATATCAGGGAAGGCTTGCTCTGGGAGGTGATATCTGAGCTGTGTCTTACATAACAACAAGGAGGTTATCAGTGCCTGGGGTCAGGCAGGACAGAGCAAGGCAATGGAGGCTGAAGAGAAGGATGGGCATGGGCCTGGGACAATAAGCAGCAGAATATCTACCTGAAATCTCATATGGTTGGGAGTTGCTGGAGCACAAGGAACAAGGAGAGGAATGGTCCCTGGAGTAAATGATGAAGAGCTCTGTGTACCAAGACAGGGTTTCTCATTTTATTCTGTAGGCAATAGGGAGTAGCTCATTCATTTAACACACATTTCCTGAATGGTTACAGCCAAGTGCTGTGCTTGATATTCAGGATGCAGTGGTGAGCTACATGGATGCCATTCCTGTCCTCAAGGAGCTTATGCTCTAGTAGAATTGAATTCTTTTAAAACTGGGGAATTACAAGGGCCTTATCAAAAAGAGCAGTCATCAAGATGGAAAACAAGAGACTGACTTATTTGAGAACTCCCTTAGGGTGAAAATGGACAAGACATGATGAGTGATTGGATGGTGAGGCAGGGAAGGTAGAGAAGAAAAAGGGAGAGAGAGAGATTGGCCATGGATGGCTGCTGTGATACCCACTGAGATGAAGAATAAAAAAGAATGAATAGGATTGATGGAGACATGAGTTTACCTTGAACTTGCTGAGTGAGGTGAATATTTTTATAAGTAGATATTTGAGCAGATAGACATAAAAGTCTAAAGAACAAAAAAGAGATCTATAGGCACAAATTTGGTAGCATATCAGTGAGATCATTCAAACCATGGTCATCAAAATATTATCCAAGGCAGCCTGGGATTTAGCTCAGTGGTTCTGCCACCTGCCTCGCAAGCGCAAGGACCCAAGTTCGATCCTGGCTACCAAAAATAAATAAATAAATAAACAAACAAAATATTATCCAAGGAAAATATGGACAGTGATAAGAAGGCCTGAAGTAAGCTCAAATGTAAAACATCCATGGAAAAAGAGTCACCAGTGGATATGTTTATATAGGAAAGGGAGATCATTTTTGAAGGTATAGTTTGTTTGTTGGAATACTTGTGGTATAGTAACTAATAATAATTCAGTTCAGTTCCCTGAACACTTATTGCCAGCTGAACTTGAGCCGTGCATCATACTAAGCCAGGAAATGAGAAGACAAAGAAGAGTAAGATGCTATCCGGGAGAAGCCTGCAGTCAGGGGAGGTCATTGCTTCTACCATATTATCAGTAGAACTACTTTCTAAATAAAAAAGAAATACAATGCAATGAATAATTTTTAAAAACCAAATAATTTATTTTGGACCCTTCTTAAGAACTGACAGAAGAAAATATGAAGCATTCAAGCTCTCAAAGAGAGGAGAGGTAGGAGAACCATAGCTTATTTCAAATATTTAACATAATGTCTTCTAGAACCCTAGTTCCAGGGGAAAAAAAAGGAGATTAAATTGCCTTACATATTATATGCTGTATTTCTATACTGACCAAGAGGACCTTCCTGATGGAATGAATCTTCTAGCTAACTGTCTCCATTTATGGCACTTGACATGCTGTCTGGGGGACACTGGTTGTCAATGCCAAGTTAGAGTGTAGATTCAGTGATGTTTGAGGTTTTCCCAGTTATGGTTCTGTGTCTAGCCCCATGAATGTCTCCTAGAGAAGTAGCTGTCAGACTTTTGGACAATTATGTAAAGCTTAACAGTCTTTTTTTGGTACCAGAGATCGAACTCAGGACCTTGTACTTGTGAGGCAGGCGGCAGAACCATTGAGCTAAATTCCCGGCCTAGTTTGAGAAACTGATGAAAACTTACAAAACTGTCCCAGGGGAAAATATGGAAGCATATATGTAAAAACAAATATTGTCAAAATAAGACTCTCCCGGGGCTGGGGATTTAGCTCAGTGGTTCTGCGGCCTGCCTTGCAAGGACCTGAGTTTGATTCCCAGTACCAAAAAAAAAAATACTCTCCTTCCCTCAGACTTTCCATAGGAGGTCCCTGGACTCCAGGTTAGGACCTCTTGTCTTAATGGATTTGTAATAGATGAGAACATAGCCATTGCTCATTCTGAAATTATACACATTGAACAAAGAAGCCTCTTCAGGACTTAATTTAGAACCATGACTAAGGTTTGCTATACATCTAATGCAGTGCATCATTGAATTTATTCTATCAGCCTTACTTTACAAGTGGCCCCAAGTAATTCCCAACTTTGCAGATATATGAACATAATCATATGCACATATTTTATTTTAAAAGTAATGATGTTGTTTGGTATAACTACATATAGTTACAGAGATATGCTGTTATAACTGAGATTCTCTGTGGGATGTGGCATACTCACATATAGTCACAGAGATACGCTCTTGTAACTGAGATTCTCTGTTGGATGGCTTTTGGGGGAGTTCTTTCTGATTAGGGCTGCCTTACATATTTATATTGGAAGAGTTCATGAGCTATTTCTGATACTTAAACTTTAATCATGCTTAGTGAACTGAACTAAGCATAATTCTTGTTCTGTTTTGGTAACCTTGTGGATTTCTCCTAGTGCTTGGTTTCATATGACTACACCATTCTTGAAATGCTAATACACAAAATGCTAATGCAAGAAAGAACCACAAAAGTTAGATTTCATTTCAGAGAAGTATATTCAGTATTCACAGGCTTCTGGAAGAGCAAGGCTGTGAGAAGAATGAGATTAGGTGGAAAATATTGGCTCCTACCTTTGATGAACACACAAATTTAAACATATAGGTTGCACAAAATTTGGATAAACTGAGGTGGAATCCAACATTTCTTGCATGAATGCCTGTATAATGTGGCAATAGCTGTGAGAAAAGAGGAGCCCAGCATCTAAGACCCAACACAATGAAAATGCAATGAATCGGAATGCCTCACAGATCATAGTGGAATCAGAATTTCCAGCAAGGAAAATCTTTTCATGGTGAATTAAGTGGTGGATGAAGAAAAATGGTGATGAAAAAAGGTAGGCACAGATCACAAACACTGGGCTCAGGGCTCACTGCTGAAGATTTAAGAACCTTAGCTAAAGCTATGCAGAATAGAATGTGGAAAATTGAATTTACTAAACAATTAAGCATTGAATTAATCTACATCCTGCACAGTAGAAAAGTGGGGGAGGGAGCAGAGCAGAGCTGAATAAATCAGTGGAGCTCATTAAAAGATAGTGAATATATCAGATCTGTTGTAGCATAAAGGAGGACAGTTTCCTGTATCACATGGAATAATTCTTTGGTTCTAAGTCACCTTTTTTGGAGTCCTAGTCTTAATCAGATTAACAAACAGGCTTCTGATGAGGTTAGTCTGTTGCTCTGTATTTTTGCTTGTTATCACTAGCTTTTCTATTAATTACAAGCCAGATCACCAGTCAACAATAGTAGTGAGGGACAACATAAATAAAATGAGAGTGCCCAGGAGATGTCCCTCGCGGATCTCATGCATCCTGAAACTCCCACGGGTTCCTGCAGCCTCCCACATGCCTTGCTGGTCTTTTGTTCAATTACAGTTAATGCAATAGTTTGCCATTTTCTCCTTCTAATTATATTTTCAAGTGGGATTTGTAGCACATAGAAAAACATCCTTTTACATGTTGAGGCACCGGGGTTTTGTGCCTGGCATTGTCTGTCCCCTGGGTGCTGTACCATTCTTTCTGCAGAGCTCTGAATAAACAAGTCCCCCTTTTAGAGCTGCAGTTGTACAAACTGAAAATTTATGCATTAACTGTTTGCATTCTGAGCATGTGTCCCAGATTACGTCTTACAGCATTCTTCTGGTATGCTGCAGAATGCTTGTTTGCAAAAAGCACTTCTTTCACAGCTCACATATCTCTCAATCACAAAATCAGCAAATCAATTAGCACTGTTTTTGAGAATGTGCAGAAGAGGTGAGTCAAATGTACAGGTGGCATATGCTTCCATGACTTTATTTCATTTGAGGACCTTCTGGCCAGGGTCATAGAATAGGTGGCAATGAAGCATCCTTGTCAGGTGCAGTGAATCTCCTCTTTAATTCTTATACAGCAGGTCTCTTAGATGGGATCTTTACTTCCCTCTCCCTGGGTGTCTGAAACATTTTGATCTCCTCAACCCTTATTTTCTCTGACATGGGAAAATACTTTTCAAGAAATAAGCAAAGAGCTCTATGATTTTGCTAAGTGTATTAAAATGTTAGAAGGGTCAAAAAACGTTGCTGCATAAGTCTTTAACTGTGACCTTGTATGACTGAAATGATGTATACATATCTTACACACGAGATCATCCTCCTTTCCCGCTAATAATCTTGAAGACAAGTATTCCCTAGCTAAGATCCAGCTTTCTATTCTGTATCATTCCTACTGTGCAGGATGACCAGTGACTCACGAAGCTGTTGTTGAAAGCTAGCACTAAAAGCTAATTAAAGTCTTTTTGTGGTGATAAAGAGAGATTTAGGAGAAGTATCACCAGGATTGTTTTCCCCAAGAATTTAATTTACAGCCAATTTTTTTCCTATCTGAATGTTACTTTCAAATGAACCCAGTGATAAGAAGCAACATCTGTTTTCCCTTCAGTAGTACAAGAAGGCTCGGCAGGGGCTGAGTGTACACAGTCCATGTGAATCTATTGTTATTCTCATTTCTTTTTTGTCCCTGTGCCTGGTCCATTTGCCATGTACCATCCGGAAAACAGCTGACACATCCTAGCTATTATGGGCCCAGGCTTAATTGCAAGATCTTAAACGCTCTGCCATGTTTATCTTTTAGGATGAATCAGAGGCTTCTGTTCTCTACCACAATAGTGGTAGAGACCATCACTCTCATTTTGCATTTCCAGAGTAGCAGGTTGTTGTGCCAGAGGGTTTGTTGATGTGAAAAATGTAGTTAGAATCAAGTGACAGCATTTCCCCTTTTCTTTACTTGAAATGTTTTTGTTTTATTTGGTAATAAAGCATGGAATTACTTACAGAATAACTATTTGTTGATAGTATTTTAGTTGGGAAGCAGAAGTTGGCAAATTTTGAATGTGACAATGAAGCTCTGAACTGGAGCCACTCTTGAAAGGGAACAGGAAAGATAACACGTTGTCTATGTTATCATTATGCAATGAGATCATGCCCAACGAGTGTCAATGGGTGGGTCTTAATTGGGTTTCTGATTTGTGCCCCCACAGCCCTCTTGGAACAGAGATCATGATGACACAGCGTCCACCCGTTCAGGAGGAACCCCAGGCCCTTCCAGTGGGGGCCACACGTCACACAGTGGGGATAACAGCAGTGAGCAAGGTAGGAGAGGTGCTCTCATTCTCTTTTGCTACTTGTTTCATTTCAAGAGTTGAAAAATCAGAAACGTCTAGTTGGTTAGTATCTGCACAGTTTCTCCTAAAATATAAGTTCTACATGGTTTGAGAATCAGCTCATCTTGCTCAATTCCCTGACTCTTCCTTTCTGCCATTCCAACTGCTGAACTGCTTTGTCACCTGGCCACCTCTGTGAAACAGAGTCAGTGAAGTTGACTGACAGCAAGATTAGAGAAGTAGATTCGAAGTTCAGATGTGGATAAGCAGTATGGCACTACTGCCCTGCTATACAAATAGCAAGTATTATTACCACTTACCCTTAGAGGCTTTTCAAAAGATCATGAAGAAACACCCACCATGATTTCAAGTGAACAATGATGTCTTAAGATGATTAGAAGGCATTGGGCAACCTGTGCTGGGCTTCCCTCTGCATGGAGCTTAAGCCATTTTTCTGGTTTTACTTATTTCACTCTCTTAAGGGCTTGACTTCATTGCAAGGCCAGATTAAATGGAATTAGGGAGCAATATCAACTTAACTTGTGTTGTGCTTTGAATGCACAGACCTGTGTGTGTATGTGGGTGTATATGGTTGAGTATAACTAACAGGAAATAATGTTTAAACATAAAGTTAGTCTTTACCAAAAAGGTGAATGAGTAGTCAGATGTCTTGTACTGCTTTTGATGAGGCCCTACTGCAGTGGATTTCATGTTCAATTAATGCAATTAACATTTAAAGTGAATTCTTTATCTGAATATAAAAAGACTGCTTTATTGAAGTTGACTCTGAGCCTGCAGTAGATACATACTTTCAAATCTGGTTTTGTGATCATGTTTGACTGGAATGCTGTTAGACAACAAAGGAATTTTGTTGTTTAACTCAGTTGGACTACACCAATTAGAATTACAACGTCTATAGTGAATATAGCATGGTTAACTTGAAAACAAGAACAGGAAAATTCAGGTTTTTTTAAAAGTACATGTATGCTATTTACCCTGGGAATAACTTCTATAAATAAAATTTTAAGCATTTGAGATATTTTATTCTTCAAAGAAAAGTTGCTGACTTCATCAGAAATGTAAGCCTAGTAAAAATGGAGCCTGGAATAGTAAACTAGTCCAGAGCTGAGGCAGAAGCAGGTGACCTCTAACCTCTGACTTTTACTGGAAGATGATATGCAACATAAATCCAAGGGGCCTTTTTTCTTTCAAGAGTGTATGTATATGTTATGGCATTGCTGTTCACAGTGCTCTAGTTAAGGTGGTATCAGCACTTTCAGCAGAAAGCCCGACTTTCAGAATTCTACTTACCCTATGAGTTTTCAAAGAGGTGAAAATGGAATCTAAATTCTTTTTCCCATATCTCAGAATTGCTACATGGGGTCATAGCCTAGCATTTTGTTTCTTTCTTTTTCATTTCTTGCTTTTTAAAACGTATATCATCTAAGAAACGACAGGTACCTGGGCTGTGGCATAAAGACTTGAGGACTGCTGAAATGCACTTGAATTTAAGACTGTAATGCATCAGTTTTCACAAGCACGCTCTGATAAGATGAGTTTTCAGAAGGTGCATGCCCAATGTCAGTCCTTGCCCTCTGATGGGCCATGACAAAGAATTAAGAATTTGCTGTTTCTTTTATCTTCAACAAGTGATCTTCAAAGGCCTATTTAATAATGAATTTGATTGTAACCAGGAAGCATATACTTTTCACATTATTGCTGTGGCATTTAGAATGCTTCTTTTTATATTTCTTCTCATTATGTTTTTATATTTAAGACCACCACCTAGGTTTTTCAAAAAGTATTTTCACATAGATTATTTCCCTTGAATGACCTCAATCAAACCATTTGAAAACAATCCTAGGGCTGGGAATTTAGCTCAGTGGTTCTGCTGCCTGCCATGAAAGCACAAGGTCCTGAGTTTGATCTCTGGTACCAAAAAAAAAAAAA
>NW_004624762.1:6948867-6999124 GCF_000247695.1 Heterocephalus glaber | reverse complement strand
ATAAATAAAAACAATCCTTGTGGCAGATGAAGCAGCTTTAGCCTCATTTTACAGATGTGGAAAATAAGATGTGGTTAGGCTTTGTGATATGCTAAGGTCCCAGTGCAGTGCCAAACCTAAAGTTCCAGTGTCCTGATGATATATGCAAGACTCTCCTCATCATCCTCTCATCCTCTCAACTGCTCATCCTCTTCCTCATGTCTCCACCAAAGAACTAGAGTCAGTTCCTGTCGGTGAGATCAAATAGCCACTGTCTGTGCTGACTTCCCTCTCTGCCCTATACCTGCTGGACAGCAGGGGTGATGGGAGCCACGCCTCCAGTCTCTCTTGCCCTTCGTTGGTGGGTTTTCTTTGGCAATGAGATTTATTCCTGCTAACTGCAGAATGATGCCTGCAAGTGTTGCTGCAAAAATTTATGCACATTTCCATGCCAAACACGACCCTTCTAAACCTCGTTTTTCATCCCTGAGACCTGTGGAGCTGAGTTTTTGTGCAGCCTTCAGATTAACTGTGCACAGTGGCTTTTCCATGTTTTCCCTGTCTGCCTTTTCTGGCAGGCCTGGACGTGTAAGCTGTGCCAGCATTTGGCCCAGAGTACATGTCCTAAATAGTTATTTACACAGTTTGAGTCCATTTTAGTCAACTGGGTAAATAACAGCCCTCTTCAAAAGATTTATAAATCCATAAATATGTCTTTATACATACCCAATAGACAGAAATAACTCAATCTGTCAAGAACATATCCAAAGAGGTGTTTCCCCCACAGACAGGAGTAATACATATTTTAAAACTTTCTCTACTGTATTATTTGTGCTACATTTCTTTTTACTCATTTCTTTTCAATTTTCACCACTTCATTATGGCACCTGTGGTACAAAAAAGTAAAGAAAAGGAAAGAAAGAAAGAAATCCTGTAGGCTTTGGCCATCTGTTAAATAGCCTACCAGCTGCACAGTGTAGACATATATCAGGCTACATATATCTCAACTGAGTCCTATTCTTTTGAACTTTCAAAGTAAATAAAATAAGTCATCCAGGAAAAATTTAATGTTTTGATGGATTTCAAAAGACGGTAATAGTTCCTGGTTGCAGTTCTAGTGAATTTGGGAATTTAGAGTACCTGATAATTTTCCAAATTAGTGGCTGTTTTAGTGGCTGTTGTGATTGATGAAATAGTTTTAGAACAAATTTTTACATAAGCATAAAAAATGAAATAAAAATCCAATTCTGGGCATACTAAAAGAGAATGTCCATAAAGTATATAATTAAGAGAACACCAAAGATATTATTATTCAGGGACTTAATATTTATTCATGATTTACATAATATATCCTTCCAACACCTAAAATTATTCATCCTGGCAACTCTTCCTATGTCATCTACTTTCATTTAATAGTAACACTTGTGGCACCTTGCAGGAAATTGATTCTTTAACAGTGAAGCCCCTTTAAATTGGCATTTAAGAGGGAGGCTTCACATTTGAATTTGGTTGGGGATTCTGCTGTTGCTACAACATTGATTTTGTCTACTGTTTTAACTTCCTCAAAGCATTTCCAAAGTTATTATGTTAAATCCTTGTTTTCTTCCTCTCAATTATTTGCTGCTTTCCCATTATGCAGGAGAAAAGCAAGTAGTTTGGAAATACTGGAGAGTAGCTGTCAGAGTGAACCCTGGGATCTTGGTCCCTGGCTTTGCAACTGCTTTGGGAGAGGCGGTCTTGGACTCACAAGTAATGTCTGGTAATATGAGGTGAACTTTGGCAGAGAAGTGTGTAGTTCTTTTTTATCCTATGGTGTATGTTTAGAGCAAGAGAACGTTAAGCAAGCCTAGTGCCTCTTTCCTCCAGATTCCCATTTCTGCTCAGGAACTGCTACAGCCACTCTGTGCCTTGCAAGCAGCTTTGCTGCGATTGGCCACAGTTTGAGTTTGGGCCCATCTCTGCATTTCATGCAAAGTCTAGAGAGTGAATAAGTGATAATGATAAAATATTAAAAGAGGACACGAAGCGCTGTCAGTCAGTGTGGCTATTTTCATCCCCTCACTCTGTGAACCAAGGTTATGGAGGATCAGAGTGGCTGAAAGACTTGCCCAAGGCCACCTGCTGGGTGGTTGTCCAGTTGAGACTTGAAACGCTGTAGTCTGACTCCACAGCCTGGGCTCCAAGGGACCACATCCCTTGTGATGGGCATTCTTTCATGTGGCTTAGGAATAGAAAACCAGATCACCTGTCACTTTTTCTGTTACCAATGTCACCAGACATTTTTTCTGTTACCAGTTTGATCACTCTTGCCCAGTTAGATGTCTGTACTAGGCCTGGTACTATACTCTGTCCTGGGTACATGGCCTTGAATAAGAGAATCAGCTGAGACTCAGAGGTGGTTAGACTCTGCTGGGGGAGAGAGAACCTAGTTTTGTGTGCTAAGTAGAATGATGATTGAGCTATTTACAAAAGGAACATGATGATTGATATGATTAATTGTATTATGTACTAAGAGCCTATATCACTTCACTCAAAGAGTGATCTAATTAAGAATAAGAGCGTAGAAAACAAGTCAGGATATTTCTCTCGCAGAACATTTCCCTCTTAAAAGCTCATCTTAGTTTCCTCTTTTGTAAGGACAAAGAAAAAGTATAATTTTGACCTTGGAATTTGATGTGAAACATTTCAACCCTAAAAGTTGTTACTGGAACCTCTAAAACCCACTGAACTTCTCCTTTTAGAGGCAGGACTCATATCAACAATAGTACCACTGGGGGAGAAAAAAAGCAAACCCAGCATGTTTCTTTAAAGAAGAATAATTGAAAAGCACTGCTATTTCGTTATAATAATGTATCAATAGTTGCAAAGCCTCCCACTGCCCCACCCCCTCCACGCCAGCTTTTGTATGAGTCCAGGCAACCTATAGGCAGAAGGCAGTCCCATGTATTATTGAGGGGACTCTCAAGGCAGTTGTTCCAGACCTGGGAAGCCAGCAGGCAGAGCTGCCTGAGAGGGGGTGGGGAGCGACCAGGGAGGGAGGTGGGGAAGGGCCACATTGTGTTCCAGATGACTGAGCAGCGATTTATATACCAGCTCGCCTTTTTACATGAAGAAGAAAAGTAATAACAGCCTGAACCCAGGCATTTGAAACAGTCAGCTGTCTGATGAATAATGGGATAGGTGGGAAGGAACACTCTGATTGGATGTCTTAATGAGCACATTTCGCACAGAGTTTGGGCTCAGGCTCCCCTTGACCTTTGCCCTTTATTGACCAAACTGACACTTCATTTTTCACATACTTCCAATTATGGCTGGGCTTAAGTGTTGCCCTCCCTCCTTTATTTCTTTCCTATGGACAACTTAAGAGTGGTCGAGGCCACAGAAGATATTTTAATTTGAAAAACTACCGCAGCAACTCAGGTTTAGGTTGAAATCTGAAACTGCTGTCTGTTTGCAGTTTTTCACATGAAAACCCAAAGTTAATACTGCTTGTTTAGAAATAGTTTTCTTTTTTAAAAAATTCCAACAGATTTTAAAAACAAAATATTTATAATAACTTAAGAACTTTGAAAATGAAGAAAAGTATTAAAAATTGTTATTTTGCTTTATTTTATTTTGCTTCATTTGCCTATTAGTCAAGTGGCTCACTTGATTCATATTTGTTCTCATTTGTTTCTTAAGCTTTGTATCTCTCTCTGGACTTCTTATATTTCAATAACACTGTAATGTCTTTTGACTAACACACTTTTGTGAAAAGGGAAAAGTGAAATATAATTGTGACCACAGGCTGTGGCCCTTACACCACTGCAGCCCTATGTGTTACTTTGGTTATGTTTCATGTTGGACTGCAAATTAAAATGTGGCCTTTGTATGTGGTGGCAGGCAGAATAGGAAAATGATTTCCTGGTGGGAAAAATCAGGTGTAAAAAGAGAAAGGGGAAGTTATTATATTTCCCAAACCCCTCATATCAAAAGGTCTGTATTATTAACTTATCAAGCATGTTGAATTAGATGTTTGGACAGAGAGCAGTTTTCCCAAGAACATCTTGTAATGTACTCACCTTCCCTTTTATTGACTCACCAAATATGAGTAACAACGCTTGATTTCCAGCACCATGAAAGCAGGTCACCTTAAAGAAAAATAAGCTCATCATCTGAGGGTAGTAGCTGTGTATTTTAAGGCATGAACTTGGCCGTCAGCATTTTCATTGAACGTGCATCTTCTCTTACTAGTAAACTTGAGATCATTGTTCTATCTTAAGCAACCAAATAATGCTTTTGAAATTATTTACAGCTAAATACATTTCTTTGTAACACAAAAAGTATCTATCTCAAAGTGGATGAAGTGTTGCCTACTTTATTATGTAGCCCTCTGGCATATCCATGGCATATTTTTACTATAATATGGTAATAAAAGAATATGTAAAAGACAGACAAAGGTTCTGTCTTTTTCTGTAAGGTGACCTCTGTTACCAAGTAACTGCTTTACTTATGAGCTTATTAAAAACTCAAAAAATGAGCTTTTCATACTTCACAGGCATTGATGTGAAAATGAGCTGTCCTGTGAGTAGTTTTCTTGATCATTTTTAGAACAATTGATTAGCCAAAGAGCTCCTGTCATTAGTTGACATTGACTGATAGCAATTTGTCACAAGCTCTGAAGGTCAGCTAGACAGTTGGAGTTTCAGCTTGTCTTTGACTGACCTTTACTGATTTCATCCTCCTGTTATTGGGTTTGAATAGGTCTGACCCTCAATTCAAAAAGACAGGACATTAGTCAACAGGGTCATTTCTTATTTGATTGTTCATTTTTATGTATGTGTGAATTCATGGTCTGGATTTTTTTTATCAATTTATATACTCTCATTTTTGAAACTCAAAAGATATGATATTTATTAAGTGTGGTCTTAAAGCCACAAATCTATTTTCCCTTTGGTTTACATTTAATAGGAGATTTGATCTGTGATGTCACAAAATTTGCTACGGACACCTGCCTTTGTCACCTGTGCAGATACTGGGGTTCTGCTGCAAGTAATAGATTGGATTTTTTTTGTTGCTGTTGCTTTTAAGGCTTCAGAGTGACTTCAGTGTGACTTGTAGAACTTCTAAAATTATACACTAATTCTGGAACTAATTACTTTGTCTCCCAAGAATCCTGCATTATTTTTAATGAATGAAAATGTAATGGTAAAACATTATGAATAATAATGTTATGTCAATTCATTTGGCTGGGCAGCCAGAAGCATGAAAACTTTTAAAAAAGGTATCTACATTTCAATTTCACTCAGTCTGCTGTAAATTAGAGAATGCTCCTTGGCTAGAAAAGCATTAACATTTAAGGGAGGGTGGAATATATTTTCTGTTGCAGTGGACCCAGAAGTTAATTGTTTATAATACCCAGTTCTTTCTTTTCCAAACTGTAAGACATATGCAGAAAGTGCATCATATGTAGAAGAATATAGTCCACACTCAATTAATAACATGAACTTTATTGCTTTATGTAAATAATAAAAATGGTAATCTTAGCTTTAAAAAGCCAGGTCTTGATTTGCAGTGGGTTAATTCAGCTCTCATATAAGGCCTTTCTTTTATTCTACCACACCTTCTCTTCTTCTCTCACTTCTGCATTGGGTTTTAAGCTATAAGCAATAACTTGTTTTTCAAGTTGGCTCTCCTGGGCATTCCAGGACCACCACACACAGCCTGGCACAGCTTAAACATGTGTTTTAGTTTCTATCCACAAAAATATATGAGGAGAGAATCCACTGTCCCAGGTGGGGATTCTTCACACGATGTCATTCTTGGCAAGGCAGAATGAGGAAGTAAATTTTAGGGAAGCATTCATTTAACATAGCCCAAGGGTAAGAAAAAGAGTTTAGAATTATAATTTCTTCTGTAGATGAGCCTAAGTGTTATCAGGAGTTGTATTTAAGGGAAGAATTGTAAATTTATCATTCTAGTCAAGTCATCAAAATGGATTAAATGGTTACTATGTGTCAGATGCTCTGCACGAGGCTATAAAAACGAGAAAATCATTGTCCATGTCCTCAGAAAGTTTGTGTCTACTACCAAGAACATCAAGACCTGTCAGTAAAACAGTCACTAAATACTCAGTATTCTTAAGGAGCTGTGTATTTATTTTCCAACATGCCAATGACCCAGCTATGGTGAACTATGTGGTCAGCGATGCTGGCTGAAAACACAAAATGTGTCCACTCTGCTATCTGAACCATGGGGATCGTCTTTGCTTCTGTCACCATTAGTCACCTGGCTGCCAACTTATATTTATCTTCTTCAGGAGATCTTGACATCTTGGGGAAGGAAGAGGAATCCTTTGGCAGTCTGGTGAAGCAAATGGATACTTTATCAGAGTAGTATTTTTATTAATGTACTTAAAGTACATGGTACATAGGATTATATGGGGAACTAATGATATGGAAATTCCATTATTGAAAAAAATTTTTAAAGAATCTTAATAATAGCAATGTAAGGGCTTTGTTAAATTTACGTGAAATAACAAGGTTTGTCAGTAATTCCACTTCCTACTGCAATTTTGAAATAATGAAGAATGTAAGATATTTGTAATAACTATATTATGATACATAAAAATGATTTTGGGGAGCAGTTAAGCCCTGCTAATATCTCTGCGATTTGTTACTTGTCTATATCCATGGAGAAAATGCTAATACTAAATAAAGGTTAATAGGAATAAATATGTAATTTTTCCCCTTCCAGTTACATCTATCTCTTCAGTTCTGACCAAAGATGCCCCTTGGGTTGGAGGGAGGTCTGTGTAGCCCAGGCTGGGAACTTCTAAACTTAGTTCAAGTGTTATCTCCAGGAAGTATTCCATAAACCCCCAGGTTTGAGGAAGTGACTCTTTTCTGTGCTATTCGGATATTTTGTTTTCTTATCATTTTACCATGTGTTGAAAGGAGCCATTATGAGCCACCCTTTTCAGAAGTCTACCTGTGAAAAAGGACTGTGTATTCTTCCTCTTTGAATATCCTATTTCCTGTATAGTTACAGGAGTCTAGCCACTGAAGGATCATTCTTTATTAAAGAGGATTGGGAACTCTCTCCCATTTTTAAACTATCAATGCACTACCTTCTCTTGTGACTGATTTCTTCTGGGTACCAGAGATCTGATTTCCTGTGGAAATCTGTCAAAGGGCAAGGAGGTGCTGAGCTCTCACATGTCCTGGCTCCCAGCGATGCATTTCAACAGAAGCAGTCAAGGGAAGATTCAGTGAGGATCTGTTTTGGAAGTCAGTGGTAGATGGTTTTGAGGATGTACTTTAAATTGCACAAGCTATGTAATTGCCTGTTCTGTTTATTCCTACCCTTGGGAAACATCCTGTGTTCCTCAGTGGGTGTCTAACAAAAGATAGGCAGAGATAGCAGCAGCATTTCAGGGTCTCTTGAGGGAATCATGGTTCTGGGCTGAGGATGGATTCCAGCGTGGGGGCCTGGAGCAAGAGTAAGGAGGCTACCTCAGGAGAGGGCTTTTATGTCTGTCCTGGGCCCTTCCCAGGAGCAGATATGATTTCATCCCCTGGGTTGTGATATTTAGCTCTGTCCCTGAATTTATCTTTCTCCCCCCATACATTCTAGCACTAATTAGGGATAGTAGTAGAGGTTTTGGCTGTTGGCCTAGCAAAAAATTACCCAAACTGTAAATATATGCCAAGCATTTTCCTTAAAGAGATATATTTGTTGTCTATTTCTTGTATTGATTGGTCCCAGTAGTGTAGTTGGTAAGGTTGGGTTTTGCTCAAATGTCTGGCTTTGTGGATTAGTTCAGTCTTGCAGATAATTTTCCATAATTACTTAACCTGAAAGCATTCTGTCTGATTAGTACAATTAGCTTTGGCTTTCCCCCATTTACCAATATCAACCCATATGCATTCCCTCCTAGACTTAGCTTGTTTTATTTCCTAGCAAAAAAAATTAAGTAGAATTTCCTTTTACTTATTTTCATATTAGGAGAAAAAGAGATCATGACTTCATATAGCAAATGTTAAATTTTATTTCCATCACATTTTTAAAAGAGGGAGACTTGAAGAATGGATGTAAAAATATCTGATTTATTAATAGGCTTGTTTGATTATCAGCATTTAATCAATGCTATCTCTTTAACAATTTCACTTGTTTGAATCTTTCCTTGAGTACTGCTATTAAAATGTACCTATGAAATCAGGACAGGTAGCATCTTGACATCCTTTTTCTACTTTGATACCTTGGGATTAAAGCTAAATCTTGGAAATAGCCCAAATGCCCATCAATTGGTGATTGGATAAAGATGTGATTAAAAAAAAAAAATATATATATATATATATAGGAGTACTACTCAGCCGTAAAGAAAGATAAACTAGAGTCATTTATAGCTAAATGGATGCACCTTGAGACCATGCTCTTCAGTGAAATATATAGGACACACATGTGTAAATACCGAATTGTTTCTCTAGTGTGAGAAACAAAGTATAAATGTAGACTAAAATGTATAACAGATATTGTGAAAAAGGAAGAAAACATTCAAAGGGGAAGGGAAAATGGGGGCGAGGAAAGAAGGGAAAGAAAAGAAATGATAAAAGAATGAAGTGACGGAAACAAAGCTTTTGTAAGTAGGGAGAGGTAGAGGGGCAGAAGGGAGGGAGGGGGAATGGGAAAAAAATAAGAACCAAGAAATATCATGTACAGGTACAAATTCCCTAAGATGAATGTGATCATAATGTACATCTAAATTGTACCAATAAACTCAATGAAAAAAAAAAGCATATTCATATACTCCTTAAATTATGATGACATTACACGCATATATACCCATTGCAGCTTAAAAATATTGAAAGGAGAAAATGCTTTTAATGCACCTAACCCATCAAACATCATAGATTAGCAACACAGCACCTTGTAGAGTACCAGTTGTTCACTCCTATGATCTTATGGCTGACTGGGAGATGTGGTTCCTTGCTGCTGGCTAACTCCATAGAAGAGTATTAGACTGCATACTGCCAACCCAGGAAAAGATCAAACCTTGAATTACAGTCTCTACTGGATATATATCACTTTCACAACACTGAAAAACTGAAAAAGTATAGATTGAATGTTTTTAAGTCAGTACGTTGAATTTTCAAAGGCATATCTATCCTTCTCATTCTAAGAAAGGATTTAAGGAAATTAACAAAAGTATGAGTATTCAATAGCATAAAACTAAGTAGGTGAAGCATGGGGTTAGTAAAAAAGAATATATACTCTTTATAGGATCAGGTACAGTTGCTAGAAGTAGCCAGTCAATTTGGCTGTGAGCTTCCTAATACCTAAAACAAAGAGTGAAATAGAATTACTTGACAAGATTTACAGCATTCAGGAAAGTTACTCAGAAAAATCCTTTTGACTGGAATTATGATCTAAAAGAAATTCCCTTCATGGTTACAGAAGAAATCCAGTAAGATGGCATGGACTGAAATCCTCAACAATATCTATGTGAGTCTTAAATTTTCTTCAGTTCCTAGCACAAAGCTGCAGCTATAATAACCACTGATAAATATTTGATTGCTTGATTTGACAAGATGTACAGAATCATATTCAGTCAATTCTTTTCTGTTACTGTTTTGTTTTTGCTTTCATTTTGTTTTTTTGAGACAGGGTCTCCCTATGTAGTCCAGGCTGGCCTTGAACTCACTATGTATCCCCAGCTGCTCTCAAACTATTGGCAAGCCTCCCACCCAGCCTCCCAAGTGCTAGGATTACTAACTTCTTGGTATTTAAGCTCATCTTGATTTCCATGGTTGAAACAGACAGCCTGTTTAAATATGATCCAAAGTACTGATCATTTTGTAATGCCAGCAGGCCTTACACCATTTGTCTAATTCCTTCTGACCATTTTATGGGGATTCAACTCCACTCAGCAGTTTCCAGACTTTTCCTGCACTATTTGGGGCCAGGGATGGAGATGAGAATGCTCTTGTTGCTTTAGTTATTGTCCCCTGAAACAGATTAGATGTAACCAGAGAGATTTGGTTAAAACAAAGATGTTCAAGGGCTGGGTTGAGATTCCAGAATGGAAGATTCAGGGGCCAGTCTGTAAGAAAGGAAAGTTCTGAGGGAATATGACTTCAACCTATAAAATTGGAAGGGGCTGGGCATGATGAATATTTGTATAACCACACCCAGAACTGAGGATATCCCCTTATGTGAAAGGAAAACATTTGATGCAAATAAAAGGTATTGTTTGATATGCTGATTTTTAAGCTTATGAGAGGAATACTCTCAGAGGTAAAAGAGATAAAAAAGATTTAGTCTCATTAGCTTAATGAGTTTAATCCAATGCTCATTGCACACTAACCCTGTGCTAGATACGAGAATTCAGAGGGAAAAAGCCATCTCTGGAATTAAGAAGCTGACAATTTAGTAGAGGAACAAACAGCACCTGGTAGGTTAAATCTCTGAGTAGGCGCAGTACTCTTTGGAGTACCCAACAAACTAGCAAAGATGCAGCCACTACCTGGCACAGGTGTGGCCTCTCCAGGGTCTTTCCATGGCAGGCCTTCTTAATGGATTGTAGCACTCTTTCTCATCGAGGCTGAGTGGAACTGAGATGTGAGTTCTTCTTCACACAGACTGCAGTCACCCTCTTAGCTAATGGCTTGTCTCCTAGAGTTAGCCTCTGGGGAAAAAAAAAAATTTTTTTTATTATTGATCTGCCATTTGGCTCCCCAAGGGATGGAAACTTGAGACATATGGAGAAGAAGGCACGGGAGGAAAAGAATTCTGTTTGTGTAAAGGTCCAGAGGAGAAGGAGGGCCTGACACTGTGGAGGCTAGGGGTGTGCCTCAGCATGAACAGAGGACAGGGTGTGGCATGAGGCAAAAGAGACAGCAGGAGCAAACTGCAAAGGGTCCTAGTATAGGAGGTCCTGGGTTATGGGGACTTTGGAGTTGGTTTAGCAAGCAGTGGGGAATCCAGCAGAGCTATGGCATGGTCAGATCTGAATGAAGGGAGAGTCTGTGCGTAGGAAGGCTGGAGACAGCCCTATAGTTATTCAGGTATGTATATGTTAAGGATCTGAACTAAGGAAGAGGGAGGGGGAGGACAGGACCAGACTGAGAGTGGTGGAGGGTCTGGGATGATGTTAAAGTTTCGGAATACTGGCTGAATGGACTGTGGGTCCTTTCCAGCATACTCGTTGTCTTCTTAAGTGCAGTCTCATCTCTCTAGATTTGGAGAAAATGCAACTAGTTAATAACTGTGACTCCTCCTCCTCTTGCTAGGCAGAAGTGACACTTTTCCCACCCTTTCCTGAGAGTGGCTCACAAATGTCCTGCTGTCCCTCTCTGTTGTACTGCTTTCACTTGGAGAAGGTTCTGGCTCCATGAGGACCAGGGACTTTGTGGAAAGGAAGAGGCTAGTCAAACTATCATGGGAATTCAGTGACTCATTTCATCAGTTTACTGCTCTGAAAATGAGGTGACTTCCCCCTTTGCTTGACAACTGATTGATGAACATTTCCTGAGTATGGTGGAGTAGATGTTTTGCTTCACAGGCCTTCATGTTTATGGGCTCCCAGTGGATGCTAAGCCTGGTGTGCTACAGCCTTTCCTACTTCCTGGCTGATAAGTTTTTTTTTTTATGCAAAATCTTCAAATTATTTGTCTTAGCCTTAATAGAATCTAGGGTTGGAAATAATATATGCTTTTGCTTGCCAATACAACTCAGGTTATGTTGACATTTTGCTAGAGTGTTAAAAAAATGAAGCATTTTTTAAAATGCCAAGACAGTATTTATTTGGCTAAAATTACTATCAACTGGTACTTAGTTTGTCTACATGGAAAGTTGTCTTTAAGATTAGTGTCCTTCATTTTGTATGTCTAGGATTTGGGAATTTGGTGTAGTTTTTTGTTCTTTCTTTCTTTCCTTTTTAAATGTTTGTTTAGTTTTCACTACATTCCCAGAACATGGCTTTACATGGGTTTATGTATTTTTAGAAGGATTGTCCCTTAGTTTTCAGATCTCTTGATGCTCTTGGAAGAAAAGGCATGAGCTTTGGAAAACATTATTTGCTCTGCTAAATGATAAAATGTTAATAAAAACTGCATCCCAAAAGGTGGAAGGTTCACTTTTAGGCTCCAAGAATATTTCTGAGACATTTTTCATAATTGAAGTAGAGGCAATATGTTTCCATTCTATGGGTCAGTGTTATCGTCTTAGATACTAGTCACAGCCTTTAGATTTAATTTTCATTTTTCAGATGGAGGCAGAAAGTTTAATGTGTCTTACTTTGCCACTGGAACAGATTCTATTTTTAATCTGTAAGTCGAATGTGGCATGGGGCCATGTACTGCCTGGATCCAAATGCGTAACTCCTGTTGATATCAGTGAGCTTCATGATGGATTGGAAAGAATGATGTGGTCTTTATTCCAAATATCTATCTGACTCTATAGAATTAAACATACTGAACAAATTCTAGCACTTTTCAAATTAAAATAAAGTGTTTTCTAATGTAGCAACCATGCTGGTTTAAAGGAATAATGCAACAATTCCAAATAGACACACACCCACATAACCGTAGAATTGGTTTTCAGGCAGAGAGAGACAACTGGGCTCGGGATACCTGGCTGCCATAGTAAAGGATATGGCTGTATTGAGTTAGACAAAATTGCCTTTAAATAGAAAAGATAAGAGGGAAAAAGCCTTTTCTCTGGATAGTACTGTGCTCATCAGGATGCCTGTTATTGTTGGTGGGTATTTCTAGCAGGAGTCCTCTTGTACTTACTCACTTTATTACCCCAGTGGTGGGAATGGTATGGCATTATTCATTTAGAGTCCACTGCTGTTTGCCTCTATAAATAAATTCACTCAAATCATAATTGTTATAACAGGATTGTTTGATTACCTACCAATGGCCTTGTACTGAGATAACTTTTGGATCATCTGTTCATTGGGAACATTTGATAGACTTCATGTTTATTACCCAATTGAATGTCAGTAGCAATTGCAGCTAAAGATAAACAAAAATGCAAGTACTTGTTGACCTTGACTTTTTTCCACTACAGATTGTACTTGATGGCTCTATTGCTGTTGAGCTGATAAGGGTTATAAACAGTAGTTTTATTCCCAGAGGAAAATACCCTATTTACTGTGGGAAATGACCATAAACATACATACCTTTTGCCAGATATTCTTAATTCACCTTTATTTGGACTGTGGGGAAAAGGATGGGGGAAAAGCTTTTTATAGCTTTAATGTAAATTTGCATAGTTATGGTTTGTGAATAGTGAAGTTAGTAGATTGAATAGACTTCTAGAAAAAGGCCATGATGTTTTATGATTTATGATACTTAGTAAGATGGTTTCTTTTAAAACTATCATGTTAATATAATATTGTGTTTCAGAAATGAGATTTTGTAAAAGAAATGCAATAGACTTATGGCCCTCTTTCTGTTTTTAATTAAAGCATAAAAATATAATTGGCTAATGCGATCTCACTAGGAGCAGAGAGAGAAAATTGACCCAGTGAATATTTACAGGGAACACTCCAGAAGTGCAGGGGGATGGATGATGAGCAGTCTGTGCTTTTTTCTGGGCACAGTATCTTAAGCTCTTGATTGGAATCAAGAAATTCTGGGCCATTAAGGATCCCCCATTTCTTAGAAAGGCATTAAGCCACAGTGACCTCCCCTATTTGCTCTTAAAAATCCCACTGCATTCTCCCTTTGAGGAGAGATGTTTTGGCTCAATGCCACCGCCTTCAACTTTTGCTCTTAAAATGTTATTTTGATGCATAGTGTAGTGATGGCTGAATCGATTTCTGTGCATAAATGGTGGCCTAGATTTTTGCCCTATGGAAATCCATGGAATTAAGAACTCTAGGTTCCTGGAGTGATAAGAGGTAAGCAAAGATTAGATATGCATGCAGGGAAAGAATTAAGATGCTCAGAGAATGAAAATAAGGACCTATATAATTTGCAAGTTTAATGTAAATATAAGCCACTAATACAACTAATAATTTAATGCTAATATGTGTGAGTAAGTAAATGTAATTCTAATCATTTCCTATTTGTTGTGTTTTCAAAGAGTTCTGAGAAAAAAAATAAACTGTACTGAAATAATTCCCTGGCTTCCTTGCATGAAAATATGGTTGGCCAACAACCATGCCCCCCCTGAAACACCTAGAATATGAGTAACTTGAATTTCTCTCTGGATAGAAGTTTGGGATAATTTGTGATAGCAGAATCTGAGGCAGAGTTTTTTGCAAGGAATTTTTGAATACAGGTATGATGGGATTTATTCACTTGGTATACAAACTGAGATCGAGCCCAATTTGCCCTTTTAAGTAATCACTAGTATTATTTAATGGTGTAAGATACAGTGCATTTTTTGGTAAAATATTTGATCTTGTAGTCTCTTTCAAAATAAAAATTTCCTTTTGACAATATCTCAGACAAGGCTTGGATACATTTTCATGAGAATGGGTTCTTTGGGTAACATTTTTAAATGCAAGTAAAAAAAAGTTATACAATATATAATCAAGAAATGGAATTTCTCGCTGTCTTTAAAACCTAACAACAGCAGAAGGCATGCACTACCTCTACTTTATTTCGCTAGGACCTATTTCTTTACTTGTAAATTTCTTTAGTGAATAACTGCTTGCCAACATCCACTTTGCTGTGAAACTTTTGTAAAGAACAGTGGAAATCTTTGCAAAGATGGATGCCATTGCAGATTATTATGATGCCCATTACTTGGCAAAAGGAATTAGGAAGAGTTTATTTCTGACATGGCAATATCCTTCCCTGCAACCTAGAAATAAAACACACACATGCACATGCACACACATCCTCAGGGTTACTGGTAATGCTGTGGTTGATACCTTAGAAATGAGCAGAAATGGGTCTGTAGAAGGGCACCTAGGAGTCTCAGCTCAGAGTCCTCTCAGCTTCAGGAGGGAGAAATATGTGTGTGTGGGGGTGGCAGAGTAGAGGTCTTACATGTTTTTCTAGTAGTTGCTGAAGGATGTGGCAAGGGCATGAATTGTTTGCGGCTGGCTCTCTATCCTAACTCTGTAAGACTTCTGTGTTTATCTGCACTTTTTCTGCTTACCAGTTGCTATGCAGCCACCTCCCAGGCCACTTTGTGGGAAAGCTTTCTTTATGGTGGATGATGCGGCATTTCTTGTCACTTCCTCAAATTCCTTCCCACCACCTATCAGCATTGCCGTGGACTTATCTGTGTTGAGCTTTAGCCAGCTAGTGCTAATCCAGTTCCTATTGCAGAAGAGCAAAATGACAGCAGTGATGCTGCCATTTCTGTTTGAGACCTGTGATGCTGGGGGAAAGAAGCAGAAAGAGAGCAGGTACAAGGATTGGAAGCCATTGGGTTGATTCTTAAACCTGGTATCTCGAGCTTGTCTTTGTCCCCTTCAGTTTTCCTTCTCCATAGGCTTGACACTATTATTTATTTGGATATATAGTTAGATGTAACTTTTCTAATTGCAACCTAAAGAAATAAATGGTGTTTACCTAAGATTGGCTTCCTTCCTTCTACTGAGATTGGCATTAACAATTTGGACCTTTTCGAGAAAGTCATGAGTTTGGAATTACAGAAACCATGTTGCTCTTTTGTTCTGATTTTCTGTTGCTCCACATTCATTTATAGAGCACCTACTATGTGCTAGATACAATACTAGATGATAGGAGATTTTTAAACAAACAACTATTTTGTTAGTTGTAGTTTGTGAGTTTTAATCACCATCTTTGTGGCAAATATTCATGACTCTATTTCATATTGAGAATTACATGGGTGTAAGGATGTAAATGAGAGAAAGAAGAGAAAGATGGGACTGAACTGGTCAGACTTTTCAACTCCAACACCTTACTCTTGCACCAGATTAAGAAATAACCTATTAACTGTAATCTTCCTGGTCTAATTTTTTAAAAATTTGTTCCACAGTTCGCTTTCTCATTAGACAGAGAGGAGAAGGAAATTAAGAAGGATCTTTAGAAAGAAATGGTCAGGCACTGATTAGCATTATATTTCATTTGCTCATTTGTTAATTCATTCACTCAATTTATAGAGTGCCTCCTGCATAAAGGAACAGCCTAAACTCATCTGTAAAATGGAGGTAATATTAGTATGTACTTATAGAGTTGTTGAGAACACTGAAAATGTTACTGTTTAGAATTTAGAACAGGGTCTGGCATATGATAAGCATTGTGTGGGTTAGCTGCTGCTGTCATTGTCTTCATCATCATCATCATCATCGTCACTATCACTATCACCATCATCAGTTGGCTTATTTTTCTCTGTTGACAGAAACTCTATTTGGGATAGGTGCTAATTTCTGAGTATGAGTAACATAACAAGACATTGAGTCTAGTATTATTCTTGTATGTATCTTCATTTCACATGAAATTTGTCTGAATGTCCTTTTGTGTCAGGAGAGAGAGCATGCTAGACTTGGTGAGGCCACTGAGAGTGCCACTCATGTGGGACTCCCTTCCTTTGCAATTGTCCATCATGCTCAAGTACCTCCCTGTCCATCCCTTTTACCTGGAAGGCGATGATGAGAAAGAGACTGATTAGGAAAAGATTTGGACTGAAGAAGTTCTTACTACAAGGCTTTGATCCACTGGATTCCTTTTAGACAGTTGCTCATGTTCCTTTTACACCACATATTAAAGAGTGAGAAAGTGAAGTTTGTGGTATCGGGCAAGGTGACATATCAAATGGCTTACTCCTTTGTGACTGTCAGATTGGGTTATGGTTGAGAGTCCTCAGGGGTTCTGGTGGAATTTCTTCACAGGAGCCAAGTTAGGATGGGAAATGAATTTGCCCAGTGATGGGCAAATTATTTTGTCACAATAATCTTTGGTCTTTGATGAAGCTATTGGATAGTATTGACCCTTTGAATTTCAGGATGCAATGTTTAGTGGTAAATTTTAAGATATAGGAAATCAGTGCTTAGTATTACAGATAAACATTAACATATATATGTATATATATATATATGAGACTAGATTTATGGCAACCTTAGTTGATAAAATAAAGCTCCAGATATCTCTTGCCTATTAAGAGTGAATAGAGAAGTTTGATTATGGAAGGTTATGGGGATGCAAAATTAGATCTATAAGGAACTTTTCTTTTGTTTATAGTAAATCAGCTTTACTATTTCTTTCAACTACATTAATGCCTGATATTTTGGTATTAGCTGAAAACGCATCCCATTCCAAGGGAGTACATTTGGTTTCTTAACAAACCCAACATGGTCCCACTCTTTTTAAAGGGAGAAATTTATTATACTTGTGACAATGATTGCTCCATTGATTTACCGTACAGTTAGAATGTTGAGGAACCTTCTTCACACCTGACCTACCACGTTACATGGAAAACTAAAAGTATAGGGCAAGATTCATGGAGTATTGCATTTAGATCCATTTTAGATCCTTTTATTATTTAATATTTTCTTAATTTTTTATTATGAATGTTTTATACGTATAGAAAAATAAAATGAATAATACAATAAATGCTCATCCCTCATCATTCCATTTTAACCATGGTTAACATTTTGCCATACTTGCTTTGTCTATATATATGGGTAAATACACATATGTGTATCTATTAGCATTTATTGCTCCTCAGTAAAAAAAAAGAATAAGAATCCATGGGTTTCTGAAGAGAAAGTTATTTCAGTGCTACCTATATTCCCCATCAAATATCTGAACCATTTATTGTAGTATCTTTAAAATAATTCTGATAGGGCCGAGGATTTAGGTCAGTGGTTCCGCTGCCTGCCTCCCAAGCAGGAAGTCCCAAGTTTGATCTCCCGTACCAAAAAATAAATAAATATAAATAAATAAATTCTGAAACATCAAGAAAATACAGTTGTTCATGACTCTGTGAGGATTAGCTCACAGTGATCAATTTCTATTTTAAATATTTGTTTATGTGCATTTCATTCTGTGAAATTTTAAGTCTTTCTAAGTGCCTATGTGGTAGACTTTGAAGACTGCTGTCCTTGGAGTTCAAGCTCCATGTTCTCTAGGTTGGACAAATCACAGAAATTTGCTGGGATGAAATTTCTTCTGTAAATAAAATAAGTTGGTCTAGGTAATGGAAATATTTTTCTTTAATTTTGAAATACTGAAATTCTAAGAACCAGTTTGAAACTTTACTTCCAAATGTAGGTAGAATGAAGAACATTGAAGAAACGTTTTACATAAAGATTGAAATTTGCAGAAGGTCAATAAACTCCACATAATTTCATGGTCAATGAAGAGAAATTCTGAATCTAGGACTTAGCATTCATAATAGCAATCAAAAAATTCAAGTCATCTCCAATATGTGAATTCTCTGAATATCTGGCTACAAAGTAGTATTACAGAGTTAATTGTTTTACACATAGATATAGCTGAAAAAATTTAAATGGATTATCAGCCTTTTGATAAGATGTGGAATATAAATTGCTTTGTGTGGTTATTATAGAAATTTTCAAGTGATTTGCCTATTTAAGTATTTGTATTCTGATTTCTCCCCCAATATACTTTATGTGGGAGGAGGGGTATAGGTTGGGAGTGACAGGATAGAAGATTAATACATTACCTCATGTTTTCAATATCTTATTAGTTAGATCATGTATGAAATTACCTTATATGGGTTATGGAGGTTTTTTGTTTCCTTTGGCAAAATGTATACTTCTGTGAATAAAATGACTTGGTCAGCTATGCGATGAGTTTTTGAGAACTTACCTTTTCACTTTTTCTTCTTCAAGAAATGATGAAGATTTTAAAAAATCTAATAAAATCTGCATTTGTTTTTCATCTTAGAACTAATCTTCTAATAAGCTGAATATATTTGACATAGCATGCAGGAGTAATAGAAACTTCAGTCTGATGTTTGTTAGAGAAAATGCCAGCAGAATCTTGTTAATATAACATCTGTCTTAATAAAGAGCCTTAAAAGTGGGAGTAGGGGTATAGGGGATGGAGGTGCTCTATCTTCCTAATGTAAATATACTTCTGTGGCTTACCTGTCAATCTTGTGTTTCCAAAGTTAATTCTTCCTGAGGTATTTTTGTCTTTAACTATTTGATGAGAAGATTACACTGCTACAGGCCAACTAAAAGGGATGTATTATTTGAACCTCTTCCATTGTTTCTAAAATCATTGTTTGTGTTGTAATCCTTTCAAAGAGCTAGCCAGTAGCTGCCTTCCTGTTTAAAGAGTAAGCTCTTTCCATTGGCAGATCACCTTCATTTAATCCTCGGAGAGTGCATGCTTAATTCTTAGCAACAATACATTTTTAGTATCAAGGACATATTACTAAGAAAAGCTGAATATGGTAAACAAGCATAAAAATAAGCCTTCGTTGTTTAAGAAAATAATTGTGTCTTACTTCTGGAACCTTATAAATATTCCACTTGGTACAATTAGCCTCTATAAACATTTGAACTACTTTGTAGTTGAAACACTAAGATAGTTTAGAAGGCAAATGAAGGAAGATTTTTCAGGTTGATTCCTCATAGAGTAGGTTTATGTTTATCGCTAGCATTACTTTGGAGTTATATTGCACTAAAATGCATCCGCAATTGTTAATATAAGACTTCAACCAATTTGCTTAAATATTGGAAGCTAGCAGGATGTGGAACAAGCATAGCACTGTACAGAATATACTGTGGTCCAAGTCAAGTGTAGAGTGCTGGAAAAGCATTGTGCTAATTTTAGCTTACAAAGAGCATGAAGATAAACTGCCTACTGCTAGTTTGCCATATGCTATCCTGGTGATAATATTCAAGTGCAAAATATTCCATAGAGGGTCTTATTGTTTCAGTAAGGGAAGCTTGGGTAAGAGTTAAGCAAATTTCTGCTCAGTAAGTTTATAAGAAATAATGAAGTAAAACAATTCTCAAATGCAGGTAGATGAAATCTGCTAAATTTATTTTGGCTTTATTGACTTTCATGGGAGTTGACAGAATTAGTTTTGGTTTATATTTGATCCAATTTTATCTATTTTTCACATGTAAATCTTAAAAATCAATCTGAATAAATATTGATCTCTTTGAGAGAGGCAAGAATACAGTTTGGATTGCATAAAACTGCTTAAAAGACAGCAGTCCTTGAAGTTCAATAAAGGAATAAAGCAATCTGTTCAACTGGTTTTAAAATAACACTTTAAAAAGCCTTTTTAAAAATGAAAAAGTCAAAATCCATTACATTTCCATATTTGGTGAATTCAGCGTCTACAGTTTCACCGAAGAGTGTTTGACCTATTTATTTGTCACTGAGACCACTTCACAGTGAAGGGATTGTTAGTTTCTGCAAAACTGAGAAAAATCCAATGTGCATAGCGCATTTGCAGATGGAAACAGACTGGGTAGCCGGATTTGGAGGGTGGGTTGGCTGGAAGCTTTGTGTTAACAACCGGTGAAAAGCTTGACCTTTGTGTGACCTAGGTCAAACAAACCCCCAACTCAAGAGCTCTCCTTTGACTTGGATACCTGTTGAGGGAAGGGGGCCAAAAGAGGGAGTGGTGATAAAATTATCTTATGGGCTTACAAGCAGTTTACTTTTTAAGAAAAGTTTTAGCTAACTTGAGTGTTTTGGGACATGATGGCCATTGTCAAGTGTTATAAAATGCCATAAGTTTGTTTTTAAAGTATCAAAGAAAAAAGATGGGTGACAGGGAGACATCTCTCTCTTTCTTCCTTTCTTTTTTTCTATATTGCCGTCTTTCTACCTGTCTTTCTCTTTCCTTCAGTGATAGGCAATGCACCCCACCCCCACCCATGCCATATGATCTGGGTTGTGATTCACAGAGTTGAATGAATGGACTGAGCTCCCCTGATGAAAACATTTGATAATGTGTAAAATAAAAGCCTTGGCAAGGAGGAGATGGTAAGCCTTCCATTGTTTGTCCCCACACTTTGTTTTTATAGAGGTTCTCACAGGAACAAATAAATTGGAGTAAATAAAAGCAAAATAGCACTGTTAGTCCATATCGTGGCTTCACACATGCTCACAAGTCAACTTTGGCAGGAAACTAGCAAAGGTCTGTTCTCTACCATTTGCGTTGCATCTTTATCTCTCCCGTTCATTGTTTGCCACTGAGTGCTTAAACCTCAACTTCCCAAGCAAAAGCTTCCTGTTGCTTGCTTTTAAATATATTTTTGTTACAACAAGAAAAAAAATGGAAAAATGTATTAAGGAAGGCAACTGATGAAAAAATGGAATAAAGTAGGTGTCGTCCAACAGGGTTACAAAACTTTAGGGGCTCCAAGGCAGAAAGCCAGCCACTCTCCATGCAGTCCTTGCCCCTTAAGTTGCACAACTATAGGAGCCATCTCTGTGTCTGCACGTGAGGTCCAAGGTGAAGCAGAAGTGGGAAGAATGGGAGTGTTAAGTGTTTCTCACATCAGCCATTGTACTCGGTTTGGTTTCACTTAATTTTAACTTTTCAGCCTTGTTTGTTGCTGGAATTTTCTGCCCTTCCAACTGCAGGTTAGAGGGGAACCTATCCTTTATTAATTGTGCTTATGCTTTGAGATCCTTTAATGTCAATATATCTGAAAACCGGTATCCATTCCTGTGGAAAATATGGTTCTGATTCCACCTTAATGGGTGAGGGTTACTCTGATATTTCCTGCAATTTTGAAGGAAAGTGCAGCAGTTTTCTCAGGCTTTGGATATAAACAACATTGTTTATGCTGTTTCCACTCTCCTACTCCTCTGTTTGTGCAGGCCCTAGAACAAGTGGGTCTGTTTTACATTTTAAAAATTAGTGTATGTTTTCAGAATCAATCTATCAAGTTAGGCCAAAAAATGCCATAAGAATGCATGCTTGGGGTTTACCAAATTCTGGCCTTCAAAAGTTACTTGACAGCCATTTAAAACATTAGCTGAATACTCGGGGGGATACATGGTATGCTCTTTTAATTCTGTGATGGAAGCAGTTCATTTGGATCCTTCTCCCCTGCTCATTGCATTGATCTATAGAAAGCTGTTCCCAGAAATTTATTAGCACCACCTATATGATCTTTCCAAAGGGAATTTCCATTGTGCCAAAATGAGCAGAACATTGTGAAACCACAGTTTATTGCAGATATTTAATTATGAATCTGTTATAAGTTGCTAGTAGCAGAGTAAATTCAAATCTAAAAGGAAAGTAGCTTATTAAAATGCAAAAAAGTGTGAACAGTCACTTATGTGTGTATGTGCCTATATGGGTGCAAGGAGGAAGGTTGGGTGGAGCAGCAACAGGGGATACTAGCACACCCATGCACTGGGAAGGTTGCATAGAGACTTTCTCAGTCCTACAAGAACAGGAGAGACAGCCAGAGTACCGGGCAGCCCTAAGCCTTTTAGTCTGTATGAACTGTCATTGCCCTTATGGGTACAACTCCACATGTCCCGTAGGAGTCAGAAAATAGAGTGTGCCTGCAGGCTGGTCTGGCCTTCAAGTACAGGGTGCAGACTACCTTGACAGGTTTCTAAAGTGGGACTCGGCAGGTGGGCATTGAGGTCTTCATTCTCAATCCAGCTTGGTTTGCTGTGTTCAGAACACCACATGTGTAGTCAATAAATACCTCTTTTGCTTGGTCACTCTCTCTCCACTGCTCTTGAAAAACTGCCTCCTGGGCAATGAGGTCTCCCAAGATGCTGTTCTCATCAGGCTGGGTGCAATAAAAGAAGGATGCAAATGCTTATTCCTTGATGTAAGTGTCCCACTGATGCATGTGAGCCCCCTCAGCATGTTCCTGTAGACCCTGAGAGCTCCTCAGCTGTCTCCTTTGGATGTGTAGTTGGTTTATAGAGGTGCTAGTGATAAGTGTGATTAACAGCTTGCCTCCATTGGTCTTATGGGACTTACATCTTCTTACTTATGCTGTTGAATACATTTGGGGGTTTGTTACTTCACCCTCAGTTTTGGCTGTTATATTGTCTATGTCCTTGAAGATATTATCCCACTGCCTCTTCATAAAGGGAAATCAGAGGAAGCTGACATTCTACCAAGGTGGGCTTTAAACTTTGGGGGTGGATTTGGGAACTATGTTGATTGGCAGGTCTGTACAGCACAAACAAACACATAAGCAGATGACCCATGATATTCAAACTCTAAATTTCACAACCCTAGTTTTCCTAAGAGACCATCTGCTATCTCAATACCATAAAGCAGCTGTAATTTGCAGAAATGCTGGTATTTACTTTTCTATAGTCCAATCTTGAAGGCATAAATTGGAGGTGATTCTGGGGCTAAATCCTCTGCTCCTCTCCCCTGGCCCTCTCCCAGTGATAGAGTTAACATTTGGATAAGAATGCACAAGATTCTGTCTGTTGAACTCCATCCTCTCCTAACTCAACACATCTTCCTGTGATATTTGTATCTTGTTTTATACCTTTGGATTAGACCCTGATTTACCTAAGAACTGAGGAATTTAAGTCCTATTAATATTGTTATTACCACTGTAGTTATTGCCTTATAACTGAATTCCTCTTTTCAACTGTATCTTTGAAGAATGATATCGGTGTTCTTCTACCATCATATCAATAATAAAATAAGCCAAGAAATTATAATTACTCTTTACATATCATCTGTGGGTAGTTAAATAGAACATCCACTTGTTATGATGTCAATTTCTATTCATTGCAAGTGAACAGGAACAAAATATTCCTGACTGCTTGAATCCATCTTTCACCATACATTATGACTCCCCTAACAGTAAACCACACAGTCCACTATCATAAGGACTTTATGATACACTTTTTAATACACTGAGCAGATAAAAGTTCTGATGCTGTTCATTAAATGTAAAGTGATTGTTTTTAACTGCTTTTTCTCTGAGTGACCCATTTGAAGGGAGAGAGGGAGAGGAAGAGAGGGAGAGAGAGAGAAGGGGAAGGAGAGAGAGGAGAGAATGAATGAGCTTATACTTCATTTGGTGACAATTTGAGTAGAACTCAGTTAAAGAACAATTCTTTAGCCAGTTCATTTTTCCTTGGAAAATGTATTATTACCTTTAGCATATATGGGTGGTAGTATGATGAACAGTGTGGAAACATAGGTTTAACCCGACGAATAAAGGTCACATTTCATCATTTCACTTGTGACCAAAAAAATGGAATAATGTGAGGTGTTCTCCGCCTTTCTTTCAATCACTTAGGCCAACTAATCAATCACTTGTTCCATATGTAACAGCTTTCTCCATGTGGAAATGAGGACTTAGCAAACTTCTAAAATACATGACCAAATGCTTTGTTAAATTTTTCATATAGTAAATTCTGTGTTTTTTATATATATATATATATATATATATATGATATACATACTCAGGGTAAAAAAATTAACTTACTTTTTTCTGTACCATAGCTTATAAATTTAAATGTACTTTTCTACCAAACCCCTAAACCATCTTAAATAATCTCAAATAAATCTAAATAGATTTATGATTTCACTCATTCAACAAACACCGACTACCTGCTAATGCCAGGCCCTGAGGCTATACATGATAAACAAGACCATTTACCATGCATAAGGAGCTCATAGTTAAGTAGGAATGGTTGCTTACAAATAGGCCATGGAAATCTACTGTAATACCAGCTATAACTATTTGCACTTAGAAAATGCACCTACCCCTATACTGGATGGTCCCGAAGTTCTTCCAAGGGACGGGACATTTTTACAACATGCCACATTTTCCCAAGAGGCTTCATGTATATATAATCTCACCTGTTCTCATGCTGTTCTTTGAATTAGCTAGTCCCTATCACCACCACTGTTTTGAGTACGAAGGAAGAATTGAGTCACTTCATGAGATTGATACAGAAAGTAACTGACCTGGGACTTCAGTTCCGGATCTGACCCTGAGAGCATGTATCCAAGGAAGTAAGGAACTTGGAAAGATGAGAAAGAGTGGCCCAATGTTGTGAAATCACTCTGACCACTTGGGAATTTGCTCTTGACTCATTGCCAATTTTCAGAAGAAGCTGAGACCGTCATCCCACGTGCAGAGAGCCTAAGCGTAGTTCCAACACACACACTTTCCTGGGGTTTTTTTTAATAAAATAAGCCAGTGTAGAAGAGAGGCTGTTGGCCAGCTAATAGCAACAACAATCACTTGGGCTATCTTTCATAATTTTAGTTTTCATTCAAGATAGCCACACTTCATACCTTGAAAGTTTTTTGGCTTCTCTGATGGAGATCATCTTTCCACAGCATGATGATTTTTTAAAATTACACATATATGTGGGTATTTTTGCTTTGTTTTGTTTTTGTTTTTTGCAGTGCTGGGGCTCAAATCCAGGGCTTTGCACATGCTAGGCAACTGCTGTACCACTGAGTTACACTCTCGCTTAAGTTACATACACACACACCCACGTACACACACACTCCTATTTCAGGGAAGTATCTCTCTACCCTAAGATACAACTCTGGCCTGTTTTCCTTTTTTTTCTTTTATTCACTCATTTATTTATTTTGAGACAGGATCTGGCTAAATTGCCCAGGCTGGCCTGAAACTTGCTATCCTCCTGCCTTGGCCTCTAGAGTAGTTGAGATTATAATAGGCGTGTATACTGCACCTGGCTAAATCACCTATTTTTGAAACTTGATCACACTTTGGACTTTTGATGAGAGAAAACTGGTATTTAGCTGTGAACTTGCACCACTCACCTTTCCTGTCTTTTTGCTCCTCTCAAATCAGATTGTGCTAGTAGTACTTGCTCTTTCCTCTAGTTGTCTCTATGGCACAGGAGGGTACTCGTTACCTAAATATTACAGAGATTCCTGATTTATGGAGGGTTGCTTTGGAGATTTTTCTGGAAGAAATAAATTTGGGAGTATGTATGAGACACCAAGAGACTGGAGTGTTCCCCACACCCCATTTTGTTATCCAGAGTGGAATCATCTTCTCTGAGAGCCCTTGGGTTGGAATGGATGTGACTTGGGCCTGTTTCCCAGTTTGGTACACCAGAAAGCAGGAAACGCTGAGTCTTAGGAGGCTTGCTAGACCCCAGCAACACAGAGCCCTTTGCAAGCAAGAGGAGGCTGGGACAGGGCAGAAACACGGCCCTTGTTAGGAGGAATGCGGCTTTGGAGCACTTAACCTGCATATAGAAGTTGGCCTCTGTGTAGGCAGCTGGGTGGTCCTAGATAGAGTGTCCAAAGGGTGTAGCAAGTTCAGGCCTGGCATTTCAGCGTGCCCAGTCTGCAAGGTGGGGCTGGCAACAAGGAATTCTAGGCCACAGGCCAACTCAGAAGTCAAGCAGGCCTTCGATTGGCATTCTGAAGTCTGTTGGAGGGGGAGGATCCCTTCCAGCTAGCGGTTCACAGGAGCAGTGTTCAGGCCTGGGAAAGAAGGGGCTTAGTGAAGGGAAGGGAGGGGAGGGCAATAGAGCTTTCTAGTCAGCTTAATGTTGGGGTCATCATCAGCCCCAGGAAGGTACCAAGCAGAGCAGGGAATAATCTATAAGTGTCTGTTATGTACTTTCTTCTTGCCCCAGGTAGATTTCAGGTTTTCCTGCCTCTGGCTTCAGTGCTGAAAACCCTTCCCGGCTGTGCTCACTGCTCAGAGTGGATGGGCCATGGCTTCCCTGTGGCATTAGGGTCAGTGTGTGCATGTTCTTCACGCCAGCCTGGTGTTTCACGAGACTGCCTTGTTTGCATTTGTGCATTCCCACTGTCCCAGGACGGGATATTTCTCTTCTGTTATACATAAACAGTGACAGAAAAACTCCCCTGGAGTTATGAGTTGGTCTCTTTCCCTGCTGGCTGAGCAGCCTGGCCTTCCTGTTCAGTGTGAGTTTCTTAGTGTCCCAGAGCACACAGCAGCCTCAGGAGAGGCAGGCACCTCCTGAATTTCAGATTCCTGATGCAGACTTGGAAATGTTTGTATGGTGCTGGAAAATGTTTGCTTTGGGCTTCTTTGTGTCTCAGGCATGGCCATGCTTGTTGTTTCATAAAGGCCTCCTCCTGGAGCTCCAAAGCAGGAAGGGGCTGCATGTTCTAGCCAGGACAGGATTCCCCTCTGCTTCCTCCTTGGACATGAAGTCTTTTAAAATACCATATTCTCCTTTGATTTTTGGAGGCACATTCAGAAAAATTCCCTCCGTGTTTTGGGATGTGGCTGTTCTTGACTGCCAAAACCTTCCCATTCTGGTGAACTTTCTCTATGTCCATAAACATTTAGTATTTGTCATTGCTTTGTATATTTCTGAGGTGGTTTTTTGCACCTAAACTTTCTCCTTCCCTGTGACTCTGCAACACTCACGTGCCAGTCCAAGACTGTGGGCTTCTATGTTGGTTCCCTATAACTTGAGTAAAATGGATCTGACTCAGGGAGGATTTTTGCCAGCTGTGAGGGCAGGAGCAGGGAGAAAGAACTGTTACCACCCTTGAAGAGCTTTCAGAGATTAAGGATGCACCTTCATTGATATTATCCAATCTAATGAGACTAAAAGGAGAGGGTAGTCCTAGAGTGATTAGGAAGTTAGCCTCGAGCCAGATCTGAGTTCAGATCCACAAAGAGCTCCAGTTTCCTTATCTGCATGGCAGCCTGTGCCGATTTCCTTATCTGTGCAGTGGAGATATTGCAAGGATTAGAGAAGATAATTCGGAAAAGCACTTATCAAGATGTAGGGCCTCTGTGTTACCTTAATCATCTGGTAATAAATATGTTATTTCCATTGCTATGGAAACATCTTTGAAAAATATGTAACAAATGACTATTGTTAAATACAGAAGAAACTGATTGTTTTATTTTTCTACAATAACAAATTTAACTTGAGCTTCCAAAGTTTTTGTAAGGATTATTTGATCTAAGATCAATGTCATCTATTGTTTAAGGTACCTAGTACATGCTCAATAATTGTTAGCTTTTAGTATTTCTATTATTCATACTATCTAGATGAGACAGGAAAAGTTAGCTTTATCTTTCTGTAGTATATCTCATTTGTCCTGTATCTTGAAGATATTTTCTGGAATGGTAGAACTTTTTCTCCATATTACTAAACAAACAAACAAAGCAAAAACCTTTGCCATTAACAACTGCTGCAGAAATATTACTTAGAGGGCAGAGTTATTGTGAATGAACCTGTTTGGTTAGAGAAATAAGAATTTTTACAGTAGTCTCTGTAATGTGCAGTTTCACTTCCCCCAGTTTCAGTTACCAAAGGTCATCTTTGGTCCAAAAATATTAAGTGAAAATTCCAGAAATAAACAATTCACAAGTTTTGAGTAAATTTTTATTATTGTATCTTGTTATAATTATTTGATTTTACTGTTGCTATTCTCTTACTGTGTCTAATTTATAAATTAAACTTTATCTTAAGGACATATACATAGAAAAAGCACAGTATATATAGGGTGTGGAAATGGGGGGCTAGTGTACTAGTAAAAATTGCTTTCCAGCATCTTCATCTTTCAGTAGCTGCCAGTGTGGTTCAGTGGTCCTGTTCAGGCAGCGCAGCTACTTATTTTATTCTAAAGCATACCTGGAAAACTTCATTCCAGGGTTTCTCAGGAGGGGAAAGAAGGGAAGAGAGAAGGGGAAGGAAGGGAAGACAAAGATGAGGGGAGGGGGAGGGGAGAGGAGGGGAAGGGAAGGGAAGGGAAGACAAAGATGAGGGGAGGGGGAGGGGAGAGGAGGGGAAGGGAAGGGAAGGGAAGGGTGGTATGCAATGATAGGAGAGTGAGTGTAGCTGTTTTACAAAAATTGGGCTCCTAGGAATAGGAATGGGATGGGAAGAGAAGACAAGAATAGCTATAATTGTTTTAAAGTTTGGGTGTGGGGTCCAGATACCTCCTTGCTCAAAGGAAACGTTCACTAGCAAAATAAGCACAAACACTCATCCACTGAGCTAAGCTGCTCCTGGAAGGTGAAATGTCAAACATTTCTAAGCAGCTGGTTTTACTTGATGTGCCTAACAACTCTTAAGGCACAAGGACTATTTCTAGGTTCTCTGTTTCCAGAGGGGCAGAGGAGAGGATTAGAGAGGTTGAATAACTTCCCCAGGGTCTCACAGCTATTATGTGGTGATCAATGGGATTTACGTACACCCAGACAATCCAACTTCAGGGGCTAAACTGTCCTCTTATGATACATCCAAGGAAGGAGGCAAAAATGTGTTCTCTTACAAAATGAGGAGATAGGCCGGGGATTTAGCTCAGTGGTTTTGCCACCTGCTGCACAAGCGCAAGGACCCAAGTTCAATCCCTGGTACCAAAATGAGGAGATATGGGGGAGAGAGGCTGTGGCACTAAAAAGAAGCAGATGTTTTTCATCCTGAAATGACACTTAGTCGTGGACAGGTCAGTGATGTCACCTACTCAAAGTGAGGACCTTGTAGAGTTGTTGCCATTCTTGTCTAGCAGGGCAGGTAGTGTTCATTGCATGGAGAGAAGGGAGGCTATCCACATCTTCCTCTTTAGCAAAGTATACACATGTACTCAACATGCTTTCTGGCTTTATTTGCCCAGAGGGGAGCATTCTCTGAAATTGTGCTAAAGTGCACACAGTGTGATCCTTGGACCGGCACCCCAGTCCCCAGAGCCCCTGGGAGCATGTACGAAATGCAGAATCTCAGGCTTCTCCATTACTGAATTTGAATCTGCAGTTTAACAAGATACCAGGTGCTTTGTATACATGTGAAGGTTTGAGTAGTGCTGCTGTAGAAAGTTCATTTTATTTTACCACACCCACCAAAGTCAAGGCAATGCTTTGAAAAGTGTGCTTATTTTAAAAGGCAAGCACTTGTCCCTAATTATCTGAGTGATTGGTATGAGTGGCACTACAAATCCACAAAAGAACTGGAGGCTCCTTCATCAAAGGAAAGAAGGTTTCATACAATAATAGATTCATTCTTGTAGTTCACAAACCTCTGCTTTAGGAACTGTTGGATTTTTAGGTGACTTTATAAAAAAAGTAACAGCCTTTATTTTTTTCAACTTATTTTTCATTCATTTTTCTTCTAAAAATACTTAATACCTCTTTATTCTCCCCAAACACTTACTACTCCATACTTCATAACCTGGGCCCATCTGACTTTGTTTGAAAGAAACCTAACTGGAAAGAATAGCACCCCACCATGCCACCACCACCACTGCAGCCTTGGCCCCTGGCATTTTCTCTCCTCCAACTTCTTCCTTACCCCAGGATCTTTTTCTTTGCTGAGTCCACTGTCTCTTTCTCTGTGTTCCACCTTCAGCTGTCCGGTGGCTCTGCCTGCACACACCTTTACCTTCTCTCACACCCTGATATCACTGAGAATGGAATAAATAGGGCAGGATGAAAAAAAGATTGCCCATGAGTGCCTTGAACGTAGATTTCCTGGATGCCAGGAAGAGTTGGAGCGTGGACTGGTTGCAGCACATTTAACCAACTCATAGCCATCATTGCTGTGAAGGCAGTGGTCTGTCTGGCCACTCAAGGCATGGAAGAGAGCTCACAGGGGAAGAGTTCCCATAGGATACAGACACATTATCATGATTTCTCTGGTGTCATTCAACAATGATGTGGTCCAGAGGAATAGAATCCTACTGTTTAAAATATTACAACTTGTAATGATATTTTGATGAAAATATTTCCAGGCTGCACATATGCTCTATCAGATCTGATCATAACAAATGTTTTAAAATTTGAAGTCAGTAGACACATGAGTTATAGCACTGTGCTATAAATTTTCTTCACACAGTCTCTTAAGCATTTTATAGGGCTGTTTTTCAATATGCTAAAGGGCCCTAGTGTACAATGCTCTTTTAGCTTCTTATTTTTATTTTTTCCCATTTATTATGCTGTATTTTCATAAAGCTCTCAGTTTACAAACTATGAGGCCAGAAACCAGATGAACAAACTTTTGAGAACTACATCTAAAGAAAATGTAACTGTTCTCTGATTGAGGATCTAATGGTCATTTCTCTGAAGAAAGTATATGAGTTTTAACCATATCAATCTCTAGTTCTAATCCAGTGGCTCTCAAACTTGACTGTATAAAAATTGCTAATGTTGAGGTTTTACCCCACCCTCTAAAAAATTAATTTAATTGGTCTCCAATGCTGTGTAGGCACCAGGGAGTTATAAAAGCGACTACATGATTCTATATGTGGCCAAAGTGGAGGAGCATTGCTTCTAAACTGGATTTCAGAAACACTTTTTTTAAAATCCAAATTTGAAGTGTATTCTACATAATTGAGTTTGTTGAAGAAGTGACCTTTTAGTAAATAAGTAGTATCTTATCGTGTAAAAGTATATGTATATACACATATACATATACATGCATACATAATAAAAAACACACATGCAGAGTACTACAGAAGTTTAAAAATATGCTTTTGGAGACATCTCCAAAATAAATCTCAATCCCTCTCCCCCTTCCCTTCTCTCCCCTCCCTTCTTCTCTCTGCTCCTTTCTTCTTTCTCTCTTTTCTCTCTCTCCTCTTCCTTTTCCTCTCTGTCTCTCTGCTTCCCTCCCCCCTTATCCTCTGTGACATCAATTTTTTTCCTAAAAAATCTACTTTTGTGGTTCTGTAGAAATTTATGTCCATTAATATAGGATTTATATACATATTCAAGTAATGAATTTGCATTACTAAAATAATTTTACAAAATAGGCAAGGCACTGGTTCTCAAAATGTTTTCTGAGCTGTTTATTCAAAATAAGTTTATTACTTTGTACTGTTTTACCTGTATGCTTACAAGTATGTTAAAAAAAAACCTGGGGGGTTTCCATTCTGTTTTACTGTTAGTGTAAATATATAGATTTCAGGGATATTCTTGCAGTGTACTCATATCCTGAAGCTTCTAAGATTCCATTAAGAAATTATGCTGTTTTTGCAGGGATTTTCCATGGTGTTAGTTGTTTAAAATATGTTACATAAATGAAAAATGAGTAAAATCTGGGGTTTTTTTCTTTCCTATTCATCATTGCTGTTTGTCTTCTGTATGTAGGCAACTAATTTGTTGTTGTTCTCCTGAGGGGAATTCAAACCCAAAAGTCATATTAAATTACTAGAAAAAGGTATTCCTATCTCAAAATAACAAAGTACAATGATTCAAGGAGAAAAAAATCTTGAAAAATTAACTCAGTTTCTTTGTGTATGTTGTATCTATCCACAGTCCTCTACTTATATAAAAATTTAAATTAATTTTAAGTAAATTCTAAATATGAGTGCTGACCAATTCTGACCTACAATTCTTGTATTCTTTGAACTTAGAGTCCACTGTCTTGATTTAATCCTCCCAAACACACAGTAATATTTTAGAGATTTTGTGTTCTTTTGGTGTGTGTTCCATAAAAATTCAGTAAATATTTTTATTCTGGGTCTCAGTTATTTGGTTGTTTTATTTCCATATTTTTCACCCAGTTAACATTTTCTACATTATTTGTGTTGACAGTGAAAAATCATGAAGTGATAGAAGCTTAGTTGTGTTTGTTATTTATAGCAAAGAAGTTATTCCAAATTTATTTCAACAGGCTGGCAATCCTGACTTATATACACCCAAATTATGAATGACCTACATATACACACAGATATTCAACCTCGTTCTCTGGCTCATATTCTCACTGTGTTATAGCCACAGCACCATGCACTGTCATGGCAATTTCTGTAAAAAAAAACCCTTGGAGTGTTCAGAAACACATGGCTTTCCAAATCTACAAGTGGGGGAGGTGGCAAATTGAGAAGGAGGGAGAGAGATGTAACAACCATTTTGGAAACACACTGGGCTCTTTCATGAGAGTGGCATCTGTTGATTTTAAAAAGCAAAACAAAACATCTTTCCCAACACAAGATGTGTGTTTCAAAAATCCCTACTTGTTTTGTTTTTGTTTTTTTCCATCTGAAACTCTGCCATTTAAAGAGTCAGATTCATTTCCTTCAAAACATCTTTTAAAATGCCCAGGACTTTGGGCAAGATGAAGAGTGCATCTGTCATTCTTTCCTCAACAGAACTATTCTTTTTGAGTGGCTTTGTACCTAAAGTCTGATTTGGATCAACAAGCAGAAAAGGATGAACATTTTGAACTAATGGGAGATGATGAGGGTAAATTCAGCACCCGAGAGGACAGGTCCAGGTAGTAGGGTTGAGAGCCTCTTCCAGGTGTTGAACACTTGCACCCTTCAGGGAAGGGATGGTATGCAGTGGCAGAGAGACACTGAACAATGCCACTTATTTCAATATTTTCCTATGCCAACTCTATGCACAGGAATATGAGAAGAAACTCAACTTCTTCTTGTACCTTTTGACTTCACACACCCAGGGCTCATTTGTCACTTGGTACTTCATTCACTTAATGATTTACTTTGCATCTGCTGAGCTGGCCTTGGGGCTCAACACTATTCATAACTTGTTTCTATGTGAAAATATGTCCTAAATGTTCAAGAGACCAGTTATCAATCAGTGTCAGAATGTAATCTGTGTCTGAGTTGAGATCTACCTAAATGGACTCATTGCTTTCCATCATCCTTCATTCTTCAATCTGGTTGGAACTGGGGGATATGTGAGGATGAACTAGAAAAACTCATTGAAGAATGAGGCTTTGTTTGACAAAATTTAGGTAATATTAGTGCATGCAGTGCCAATGCCAGTGAAATATACACGACTCTTAGTACCCTTGGTATAAACACTCGTATGACCCTGTATGGCCTTGCTCTTCTTATCCCTCCAGCCTCATCTTTGCTGTCCCAGGTTCCTTCTGCACAGTTGTGTCTTGCCACAGGAGCAAGGCCTTTGTACTTGCTCTTCCTATTATCTGGAACACTTTTCTCAGTCTTCCACCGTTTTAGGGTGCCCACTACACCTCACTGATTTTTTCCACACTTCAGAGTTCTGCTCAAACTCTCTCCAGCCTAGGTCAACACGTTTATTTTACACATAGATAGATTTATATTTCTTTCTGATTAAGTGCTTCAGTTTGTATCTGAACATTTATTACTATGACTTTTTTGTTTAACATCTGCTCCCTCTAACTGGAATGCTTGATAGAAACAGAAATTCCTCCTATGTTGTTCACCATTTGTGTCCCCTGGTGTTGGCATAGTGTTTGGGACATAGCAGGAGTTCAGTGCATTTTTGTTAAAGGAGTGAATGAATAACAACAGTGGCTGCTAATGCAAAAGAAAATTACATATATGGGGCTCATTTTAAAATGATACATTTTACCCTTTAGAAAAGGAGGATAATGCCTTCACAGGAAGAGAGATTTTTCTACAGGCTCTGTTTTTCTATTTCTTTCCTTAGGTTTCTCTCCTGTCAATTAAATAAGGGGAAAATAAGGTTATGAGCTCATTCCACAGTAGTTACCTATTAACAATTTCTTGAAACCATTTGACAAACCTAAATTCCAGTAGGAAGAGAAAGTCTTGTAGGAAGACTCTGTGGAGTCAACTTTAGGAAGCATATCAAGACATTGTAAAAATAAGTGCTAAGAAGTTAATTTTCTCCTCCTCTGTCCCTAGCTCTTTTTCCTCTCAGTGTCATTGGTGTGTTGGTACCATGGGGCATTTGTTCAGCCTCTGGGGGAACTTAGCATGGCCATAGCATGTGCTCTGAACTAACTGTTTTGATTGTCAAAAGAATCACCTCAAAAATTTCAGCTGTGGGTTGTAGTAAAAAAATACACAACAATGTTCTTTCCTTAGTTGTTTTTCTTTGATCAACTTCAAATCACATCAAACTGAGAACAAGGAACCCTTAAACACCTAAAGATGAGAAGAGATTTAAGAGGGAGGCCAAAGAGTTAACAGAATTCTAATTAAAATGAAACATACACATTGATCATTGGATTTTGACTCTTACATATTAGCTTCAAGATTTGCAGATACTTGAAGTACACTGTGTTTCTCTTAGAAATGTGTAATTAGATTTAAGGGTTGGAATATGTTTCAATATATGTAACGAAATTTTCCCTAATGTTACCTAGGATCCTACAACATTTTCTCTGCTCCCCAGTGCCAGACACCAAGGCCCTCAGAATACCTGTTGCTGGAAACTTGCTGAAACAGTGTACAGAGTTGCTATGGGAAAGGCTGGTACCATTACTGAGGAAAACCAAAGAAATCCAGAGTTTTAAGGGATCAATATGTTGAAAGTGCAGGTCTGGAGTTCGAGCTCAGGAACAAATTGTTTGCATAGAAACAACTACTTCTTTGCTATAGTAAAATGGGGAAGTGCATAAAGGTGGGGTATGCAGTAATTGATTCATTGGGAAAAATACAGGCTGAAACACATAGCCTTTGCTTTATTTTTTAAGGTTGAACTTAGGAAAAATGCACAAACAAGACACTGAATCAGATAAATCATTGTAAGTGACAGTTGCAGGAAGTAGTGGTGTCTTTCTAAAGGGCTATGGCAAACATAAAGAATTCTGATACCTTAACTTGTAGTCTGTTCTTTGCCCAAGATGAACTTCTAGTTCTCAGGAAACATCCTAGCTTTGGAGAATGCATTTCTTTTATGTTTGCTGATAGTTGTTTATCAAATTCCACTGGTGAATATTTTTCAAGAGTTTAATTTGCATGTGTCTGAGAAAGAAATGTAACAAGTAGTAATTACAATTATGGTTTTCTCCATGCAATGAAAAAAGAATGCATTAATTCATTCACTATTTCATTGATAAACAAGGGACATACTGTGCCCATTACATTTGGGTAGCATTGCCTTCAGAGAATAGAGAGGTATATGACTCGGCTGCTTCTCTCAGATATGCTGTAATCAGGTTCAGAGGACATATGCAGAGGTCAGTTTCCTAGGAGAGGACAATGTGTGGAGGAGGATAGAGGGATGCCGGGAGAAGATAAGTTTCTCAGGGGTGGGGTTTGCAGGGGCATCATTAGACCAACCAAAATCCAGCAAATGTTTCTTATAGGAGGTGACAGTTGGGCTGCATCTTAAAGGTCACCAAGAAGTTGGCCATGTTTCTGGGAAAAGGAAGAAAAAGCTGCCATAGGGGAAAGGACCAACCTAAGGAAACATGACAAATCAGAGAGCCAGAAGTGAGTGATGAGAACTTCAAGTGGGCTCAGGACCAGGTGGGATGGCAAGTGCCTGCGTAATAGGCTGGAAACACACCCAGGAGAGAGATCACGAAGGGCCCTCCATACCAGGCTGAAAAGTCTGACCTTTATCTTGAAGGCAGAAGGGAGCCACAGAAGGATTTTAAGTGCCAGGGTGATATGATCAGATATGTGCTTTAGAAAAATGATCTTGGCAACTATTATGCATTCTAAATGATGACAAAACACCTCCCTAAGACCTCTGAAGTAGTCTGGCTGGTTCCTGAGGAAGGATGTCTATAAATCTCACCATTTATCCCCTTAACATAACACAGAAAAGTTATCCTACCTGGCTTCTGGCTAAGTAGACACCACCAGAATGTGGAGAGGGGGCGTTGCGGTAGATTTTACATTTCCATAACACTCCCGAATATTTGGTAGATGCAGATAGCCCACTACAAAGGGAACCCAACCTTTCCAAACTGACATTTGTACCAGCAGCCACTAGAAAGGCAGGAATGCTTTACACATGATTTAGAGGCAAGATGGCCTGTTTTCTCATTATAGGTATGCTATGGGAGAAAACATACAGGAGTAAAAGGACCTCTTATTGCTGTGCTTTCTTTTGACCATCAATCACAATACACTACAATATTCTTATTTGAGTGAAAATTTAACCACCTTACAACTAGAGGTATATTTTCACCAGCATGCTTTTGTACTGTTGTACTGTGTTGACCATTTCAACAGCTTTCAAAGCAAAATAGAATTTCCACAGCTTTGAAAGACGAAATTATCAGTGTGCTCGATTCTTGACTTTAGGTACACTTTAGGACAAACTCTCTATTCCTAAATACTGCAAGAGGAGAAAAGAAAAGGTTAAAAATAGGATATATCCCACAACTATGGGGTCCTCAATACAAAACTGTAGATGAAAGTATTCTTGAATCTATGGTGGCTTCTATCTTGGCTTCCAGCCAAACAAGAGGGTCTACAACCTTACATGTGCATTTGCCCTGGCAGTTGAAAGTTCATATATCCCTCGTTAGAAGTTTTGCCTCTATGACATAGAGTGCCCTGTGAGAGACAGCCCATTTTATTTTTACCTGATGGCCTATTGACACATGGAGTTCAAATGAGTTGTGTTACAAATCTTAGGTAAGATTTTTTGGTATGGGAGAGGGGCGTTTTTTGCTTCACTCCTAGTGGGTTTTTGGGAATTGCACCCAGAGGGGGAGAGAAGGAGTGAGTTAGTAGGGAGAGAAAAATGGAAGCAGAGCTTTGACCTTCCAGAGAGGAGCCCCTGCTGACACGGTCAGTCTGACCCATTGAATGGCCTGAATACGATAAATGCCGCTTTATCCTGCCTTGAAAGGCAGGAGATAGCACAGTCTAAATGCCTGGGCATGCTTAAATGGGCGACTGGGATGTTTAAGTTGAACGTGTTTGAAATCTGAGCTCTCTGACAGCCTGGGAGCTGCCACAGGTCACCTGCCTTGCTCCGTAGGGACAGGCCTAGGTCTCACAAGAAATTGTCCATAGACGAATTGTAGTACAAATTCCTTTCTTTTCTTTGTTGGTTGGCCTCTTTCACTAGACCATGGCCTATAAAATTTTGTAAAAACAATTCTTAAATATTATTTGAAAGGGCAAATGGCCCACGCTGAAAGGTTTGACAGTTTGACATACAGTGCATGGTTTTGATAGCTCGGAAACTGCAAAGTGTGGCCAAGATTCTTCCTCTGCTTGTTAGAAGCTGGGTGTTTTTTAAATAGTGTCTTGTTTCTGTGCAGAGTTCCTTTGCTCCCTGCAATCTGACAGGCAATGAGTCTGCTTCAGTGATCTTAAATCCTTTTAGATTAATTTTAGAGAGAGCAGAAAAATAGCTAGCACCTTTGAATCCAGTGTCCAAGAGCACAGAACCAGGTATTGCCAATTAAAGAGCCATTCTGAGAATCATATCAAAGCAAATTGCCCTGATTCTGAGAATCATATCAAAGCAAATTGCCCTCCACTCTTCTGATAGCAGGAGAGAGAGAGAGAGAGAGAAGGAGAGAGAGAGAGAGAGAGAGAGAGAGAGAGAGAGACACTCAGTGTCATTCAGTGAAGGGGAAGAAAGGGACCTGAGTGTCGGGTTTTATCGAAGCCCAGGAAGTGGCAGGGAGTGGATTTCTGCATTAGAACGATGCATTTGTGCAGCCAGTGTGTGTGTGCCCAGGGCCCGCTGGCTGCCTCCGCATAGCCAAAGGCCATTTCCAGGAGGCTCTGGCCCCTCAGTCACTGGCCTACTAGTTAATTGCCACACGGACTTCATGACACATGGGCAGATAAAATGACATTTTCGGTTTCTGTCACTAGCAAACGCCACAACATTGCTTGCACTAGTTGCTAAGAAGCTGTCAGAAACCATTAGCAGTTGGCTAAAGTTGCCCTATGGCATTTCCTCATAGCATCAGCAAAACGAGCATAAATCACCCACTGGAGCCTACTGCTATCCTAATGAGGCTGTAAGCTTGTTTATGGACTAGCATCATTTTTATGATTATTTCCACCTTTTCAGTTTGCCTTCATTTGGTGGCAGAAGAAGTCAGCTCCAAGAATGAAGTCACTGCTGACATTTTACAAATGTGGTTCAGAGCTGCTGCCTGCTGCCGTGTGGTTGGCCGGTGGTTCTCCAAGTTTGTTTAGTGATCTTAAAAATAAGAAAAGGAAATAAATCCTCCAGAGACCACATAGAGGTGACTGTATCAAATTGCAGAGTGAATGGAAACGCTAAAGGTACAATTGACCATTTAGACTCTCCTCTGAGGTCGAGACGTTCTGAGATCAATTTTCAATTTTCGAAAGTGGAAGAGGTTAAACAATTTATTAAAATCTATGAAAGTGTTTGCTTTTAGAATAGTCTGTTTTATTATGCTCTTCTCCTTCCCCATCTTCTCCATTTCCCTAACTGTGTCGGAAAGGAGCAGGGTTTATTGTTTTAGGCTTTTCTGAACATGCACCAGTATTTACACTGGATTGAAAGCATTTGCTTCCAATGAAAATCTTGTCTTAGATTACAACCCAGCAGTGTAATTTCCCTCCCAGATGGGAGTAAAGTAGCTGTATTTGCCTAAAAACAGTAGGAAGAACAAACTGTGCATTAAGCCAAGGCTGTTTTTGGCTTGAGCTAATGATGTAATAGAAACCTTTTATTCGGGAGAGGTCACTGCCAGGGACTGAAGGGGGTGATCTGGCTCCTGCTTGAAAGGTTTCTCCATTGTATCTACATAAGTCTTCACTTAAAAAATTCTGTTCCTAATGCTTTTGCTTTCATACAGCAGAAATAAACAGGAAAGGTTCTGGTGAGTGTTACACATGGAATGCAGAAAGCCTTCCTCTCCTAATGGAGTATATAATTCAGGTGCCCTCTAGGCACGCTTTCAGGAATTCTTTTGCCGGAGGTAATGGGAAGCTAAGGCTGCTTTAAGGCCTTGATTATCTATTGATGCACAAAGCTGGAAAAAAGTCATCTCCACTGGATTATAGTAGATATTTCCATAAATTATCAATGAATTCTCTTCTAGGCAGACACTGGGCATTGCTTACTAAATTAATCTGAAGGGGTTTGAGATGGATAAGAAGGCTTTTTTTTTAAAGGTGGAAAACAGTCATGGAGAGGTGGGGAAAAACAGTAATGTTAGGTTAGAAGCATTTCAGTTTTAATCAGTGATCAAGTAATATATTTCTTTTCCTTGGTTACCTTTTTATATATTGAAAGTGGATTAGCCCATGGAAATTTAAAATCTTTGGACTTGTTTTCTTTTCTCATGTTTCTTTAATGAACTGTTATTTTATATGGTAAATTGCTTCTCTGTATAAAAAGCCTCTATTTAAATACTGGACTTTCAAAGAATTTATTAGGCAAACCCAAGGGGAGTTCTCATAAAACACCTGGTTATGCAAATAAAGACTTGGGTAGGGTGGAAGGGGCATTGGTTTAAGGATGTGGGTGTCTGGTCCACTTCAGCCCCCAACAGATCCATGTTATAGCCACGTGAACTTAACCACTCACAAAACACAGGACTTTGCTCACTGATGCAATGGTGTCATTAGAATTGGGGTCTTCATGGTCTTTTCCAGTCAGAACATAGGCTATGATTCTGTAGAACTTTAACAATGTACATTAAAGATTTTAAATATAATATAATTATGGATTTTAAACTAATCAGAGCTGAAACTCAGAGAAAGCTCTGCCAAAGTTTTGTGTTTGTGGCATATACTGTAATAATAGTAGCAGTGTTGAAATTAGTCTGTTCCTCACCCAACAAAGTTTCTCACATTTAGCTCAGAATCTCAAGGCAATTGAAAAAAAAAAATTGGAGGGCACCTTTTTTTCAGGGGGTGGGTGGATCTCCTGAGGCAGCTGTTAAGAACAATTGATGAGTTACAACATAAATCCTATAGATTAGGCTGAGTAACTGAAATCAAAATAGAGAATTCTTTCTGTATGCAGGACCTCAAAAACACAAATGAGAAACACAGAACCTATGTAAATGAATCTGAAGCTATTTCCAAATGTACAGTCACTGGGAAACTTGTCTTACCAAAGTGTCAGGTTCTCTGGGGCATGTAGATTGCTCTCCAATGACTTATTAAGCCAGTGAATGTGCTCCCGAGTGTATTTGTTACGTCGTTTCTAAGCCTGGCTGCTGTAGCTCTTCTTCTAGGCACAAATCATCCTGTTCATTGCTAAGAGCCAGTAGCTCCAGTGGAGAGTGTGGCCCTGGGAAGCTCAATGGAAGAGAATGTCTGACAGAAGCTTAGCTACTTATTAATGTGTGGGTTGAGTCCATTGTTGTTTTCCCATTTGATTTTGGTGCCAAGAAGAAAATGCCTACTTCCCTTTTGGACCTTGTGACTTATTTTGGATGCCGTGATTATATGGGTGGAAATTTCATTTTTTCATATCAAATATGGCACTATCAAGGAATACCATTTTTCATTTCACTGTGTCACAAGCCAAAATATTTTCTAGAAAAACTATTTAAATGTTCTAACAAAAATTAGTTTAAAAAATGATCCAATACAAAAGAATATGTTACTAGATGACTTTTCAGTGACAAAAAAATTAAATCTAGACTTTTAGACACTGCCTGTGTTATTAGTGTAATAGAATTCCAATTTGCTGTTTATTTAGCATCACTTTATTTTATTTAAATAGTAATTTTTTTCCAATTAAAGTACTATGACAGGGTTTTTCCCTCACTAAACTTGACGCTCTTCTTATTATAAAAAAATTTATATTCTATTTGAAGCATTTCTATGTCAAACTGCTTATATGATGGATTATCTACATTTCTCCATCCTAGTTTAAATAGTCTCAAGATAAATCACTGGTGGAAATAGTTGAACTCTTAAATGCATCTTCTTACAAGTTGACGTCAATGACTATATGTGGGATTCAAATACCCAGGCAGTGACAGCATCAGTGATGGCTGCCACCATATTTTAACTGCCCAGTAGAGTTATACATAATGTGTCTCAGTTATACATATTGGAATAATTACCATGGCAACAGAGCCTCCTGGATATTTTCCTCCCATTCCCTTTGACCTTTAGCACTGTTCTTTGGAAGAATTTCTTTAGACTTTTGAGCCTAGGTCTTGTTCTCTCTCTTTGTCTTGAAAAAAAAAGTACCAAAGAAACTAATAATCATTTAAATTGCTCTTTTGGTTTTGTTTATATCCAAAGGCATTCTATTTGAATAAAGCATGTCAAGGTAGCATCAGTCAAAATTTGATTCACTATGTTTGCAGGTGATGGCTTGGACAACAGTGTAGCTTCCCCCAGCACAGGTGACGATGATGACCCTGATAAGGACAAAAAGCGTCACAAAAAGCGTGGCATCTTTCCCAAAGTAGCCACAAATATCATGAGGGCGTGGCTGTTCCAGCATCTAACAGTAAGTGGATTCTAAATGACATATGTAAACTAAATATGGGCAATGACCATTTTTGATAGAGAGAAAAAATGATCCCTCTGGACTTGGAATATTTCATAAATCACTGTGTTCTCACAGTTTTTTGCCAAAGTATTAGTACTTGTTTCCTAGCTCTATACACCAAAGAAGGAGTTTTGTTTGAAGTTCTCTATTGCAATTTTGTCAACTTTCATAAGTTATAAGCTTTAGGAGTTTGTGTGCACTTGTGATTTTAAGTATGTATGTTTATAATGTTGCTTTTCTAAGTGTGATCCTGAAGTACTTAGAAACAACCACTAATAAAAAGAAACTAAGACCACCTCAGAGAGAAAGATTTAATATCATTAGTGAGTTCTTTAGTGAACCTTAATAGTGAATAGTCCACAAAAACTTCAATCAAGTTGTAATGGCAAGGTGATCACATAATTTTCTGTTACGTGGCTTGAATATGCCCGATTCCATTACAAAATATCCATGTGAGTCAGAGCTCCCCAGTGAAAGTTATCCCTGCATTTAGAGCTCTAAAGGAAAACAGCAATATATAGTCGCTCTTCCTGTGTAGTCCCTTGTGACTTTTCAAGCAGAGTAACAGTTTATATTGTCTGTGTGAGTACTGCTGTTTTCACTGCAGGAATTCTCCTGGAGATGTGAGAAACTGCAGATTTGGGCTTTATGCCACTGGGGGATTTGTTTCTTTTGGTTATTGTTCTGAATGAATTTCATGTTCAAAATATTTATAATCATAATATTTTGGTAGATATTTTTGTAAGTGCATACAGATTTAATGGCATCTAAAGAAGACAAAATGAAAATTTATGGATAAAATAATATTTTAAAATCAGCAAAATGTTTGACCAGGACATTTTTAATATTAGTAACAAAGGATAAATGTAAACAGGTTGTAACATAGCTACATAGATGAATAAATGTCAAAAGCTCGACTTTTTTTAATGTCAGGAGCAAATTTTTTATGTTACTATTTTTAGCTTGGTTTGCTTTACTTAAAGTCACCCTCCTCTAAATATCAGGATTAATTCTGCATTATCACAAACACTTCTGTAGACAGTTAACCCTTACTCCTTTGCCCACTCTCCCAGGCATGTTACTCAGTGAGTTGTCCTGGTAGAGAGACAAACTCAGAAAATGTTTGAAGGCTACTGAGGCTCTGCTACTCTGGGTAGAGGCTCTGCCTTCAATAACACTTAAGGGTATAAGTTAATCTACATTTTCCAGTATTGGTGAATAAAATAAAAACTGAGAGCAGCAGGAGAGAGAGAGAGAGAGAGAGAGAGAGGGGAAAGATAAAAGGGAAGGAAGAATGGAAGAAAGGTCTCTTCCCTTCTCTTCTTTTCATGAATCCAAATAGTGACTAGACTGCTGAGCATTTTAGAATGAACTTTAGAGATTGGTTAATGCTGGAAGTCAGCCGACAATTCAGATTGTTTTAGCTGTTTTGATTTTGACATCATATTAGGCTTACCTAGATCTGAACATTTCTTATCTGACACTTGTTGCATGAATGTAAATATTTTGAAATCTATGCCTTGTACAAGTTTCCTATTGAGGAACCCATTACTGAACTGGGGAGAAGGAGGACTAGGATAAGCAGAGCATATCGTGAAAAACAATAGTGTGACATTTAGATAAGAAGTGACAGTTGGTCAAAGGTGCGTGTAAGGGTGCTGCTATTTCACCCCCAGAGCTAAGCAACTAACTACTCTGCTGTGTGGGGATAAAATGAGGATGGCCCTGAAGTCCAAATGAAACTCTTTCTATTATTTCCTGTCCTACCAGGAAGAACGAATAGATTCTTCAGCCCCCATCTCAATCTCTCAAGGAGCTTTGGCTTTGCTTGAAGTTTAGGTGCCCCTGAATAAAATATAATCAAATATTGGTTCAGATAGAATCAGGAGAGAAAGAAGAAAGTTATTTTATTCATCACCCAGTTTTTCTGTTTTACTAAGATGTACCCTTGAGCTCTGTCATCTTAAACACACACACACACACACACACACACACACACAGAGCAAAAAATCCTTTCTAATAGTGTGATTTTACCTGCATTGCAATGCTTATGTGAACTCTACATTGTTGGGGCAAATATAATAGAAATTATTCATGAACTGCCTGATTTCTTGAAGCCTGGCTAGTTTGCCTTCAGTTTCAGGGCTTTTGCTGGCCTGTGTCTCTGCCCTGGAAGGGGAAGCCCATTCTTCTCCCAAACACAAAAGGATGGACTCTCTGGCTTTCTATGAATGTTCATGGAAGTTGCCTTGTGGTTTCCACTGGGTATTTCTTTCACCCTGCACACTCTGGGGCCATCTGCTCATATGGAAATATGGATAATGATAACAATCTCTGCAAAGCTAATGCTTACACAGCATCATCTCAAAAACAAAGTGAAGAGTTGAAAATTTTCAACCCTTTTCTTTCTCCCAATAAGAAAGATTCCCTCAAAGTTCTCTAATCACAAGAGTAAATAGATTACTCTTGACAGGTACAACCTTCCCTTTCTTTTGTTATCCGTCTGGACTGCTTAGGTACATTTATAGTCAGAAGCTAATTCCAGTAAATTCTATGGAAAAAACCTATAGATTTTAAAGAGAGTTTTATTGTTATTTGTCCAAATGTAAGTAACAACTGACATTTTAGTACTAATCTTTTGTAACTTTAAGTTCAGAGAGATCTTCAAGGATGTACAATTCATTAGGAAGACTGTACAAATTTTAAATGATTGCGTTATTACTATGAGATTAATGCTATTTATGTAGAAAATCCTTTCTGAATTTTTGCTCAATATAACAGAGCAGTTGAAACTCTGGCTAATTAAAACAATAGCAATAACAATTTATTAGTAAATTATAAATGAATCTTTTTAAAATGCCAAATGGCATATTCTCAAACCTCACACATCTTATTGAAAGCAAATTGTTATTGTTTTCTTTTTAAAATAAATGGACCAATCCTTTCATTGAGTTTATTCAGTTAAAAAAATCTGCCCTTGAAAGGGCTTTCAAGCATTTTTGTGTTAGAGGAGTAGAATAGGCCTTGAATAAAAAACCTTTCTGGATTTGCACCCCAGCTGCATGAGAAGAAAAATGTGCTGGTCTGTAGTTATCCACAGGTAGATTTAATCAGTAGCACATTTTACTACTCCAAAGAGAGAACTAAAAGCTCCGTTTTGGACTCACAGTCTCTAGCAAGTTAAACTGCACCTACTTGGGTATAATGAAAACAATAAAAGAAAAGGAAACAAGTTTTAAAGGTTGGTGGTTATAAAGCAAAAGGAAATTTTAGTGTGGCAAATTTCCAGCTCAGTCTTAGTTGAACATTTGCCAGTACTGATAGTAGAGAAGGTCTCTTAAAAGAAACAATGCGCTGGAATTGAAAAGAATGACTGACGGGATTTAGATAATAAGAGAAAACTGAAAGAAAATAAAAGCACTTATTAATGGAAATGTTTTCATTTGCCTGAGGATAAATTATTACAAACAATTAAAAAGTACTTAACATTTGCATAGGAGTCACTGTATAGTCACAGTCAGCTCAGAGACATGTCACTCAAGGGTTATTTTGCCCTTCTTGAAGTCATTATTTCAACTGTAAACAGCCTACTATGCCATTGTGCTTCAGCTGGGTATGTCTTGAATATTATGTTTCTTCAGTGCATCATAATACGAGGATATGTATTCAATGGCCTAGTGAAAATGAGCAAAAGGAGTAAATGAGGTAAAAAATCATGGATCTTTTTTTCTTTTTGCTTCCCTTCCTATCATGTTGCAGTTTTAAATATAATCTAAATAGAAAAGCAGTTAATGTGGTTCTTATTTAAAATGTGCAGTGACTACATTTTCCTGCAAGAAGTTGCTATGTATCCTAGGAATCCTGAAAGTTTGAAAGAGGGAGGCATTTAAAATGCACACCTGCAGATTCAGGTAAAAAAAAGCATTCAGGAGTCAATATTTGCCATTGACTAGTGGGAAAGTGACTCTGAAGGTTAATTGGGGGAGGAGTCATGAAGGTGATATTATTTTATTCACATTCTCTCTGCCCATCCTTCCACTGATCTTGGGGATTCCTCAGATTGAGGCTTACAATAGACACAAACTTTTTCCAAACCAGTTACACATATTTGCTATGTATTTTTATTTCTTTAATTTCTGTACGTGAACTTCTAGCTTGGAAAATATTTGTGTGTGTGTGGCCAATTCTATGTCTTGCTTTCTGATTTATGAGAGTTTCCTTTCATTGTGGATAAAGCTTGTGTGAGGGGTTGTAGAATCTTCCAGGTTGAGAATGGCGTTTCCATAGAAACACTATTAGATGAAAAGTGCCCTGCGGGTCTGCCACTCTAAGGATGGAGTAAATGGAATTGAATTGGGAATTGAATGCTCTAGAAGAGACAGATGTTGTTTCATTGGTTTTGCTTTTGGTGACAAGATCTGTTGGTGGCATGCTAGTGTCATATCTCTGCTTGTGATTTTGGAAGAATTACTCTAAACATTATGAATTATTATTACAATTTAAAATTACTTCTAATTGATACCCCATTCTCTAATTGATAACTCTCTAATTGATACCCCATTGATCAAGGTGAGTGGAGGATCAAAATATAGATAGAATGATGTATAGGTCTGAATGTAGGTAGGTAATAGATGGCATTTTCTCCTCTCCTCCCATTTCTATTTCTCTTTCTGTCCTTCACCTCCATATTGTCAGTTTTGTCAGTGAATATGCTTAGTGTGCTTTACCTGCTGCCATTCTTCAGCCACCTGTCCTGAACGAAAGGGGATTGTCCTACAAAGGTAGTGGGATAGGGCAACTACTCTTGAATGCTTCCCTGAAATGTTAGTCATAATCATTAATACCAAGCATTTGAGAAAAGAAGTCCTTTTTTCAAACTAGTTCTCACTGGCCTTCATTTTCATGTGCCTAAGCCACTGGGAGGGATTTGTGGAGATGGCAGGTACCTGATTCCTTCTTTATTATGTGTCATCTACAAATATGTTAAGACACTAGAAAATTAGTATGAAGGACTGACATTTTTCCCTTTCAGATATCCATGTACCATGTTAAAAATGAGCTATTTTCAATATACCAGAAGATCATCTTTGTTATTACTTTCCGCTTGCAAGTAATTGCCATTTACCTTCTTCTCTCCAATGCTAGGTTTTGCTGAAACTAACTCAGATCTAAATGATTAAACTCTCTCTTTTTTAATCTTAAAAGATCTCTGCTACTTTGAAGATAGCATATTTCAACTCTGTTTAGATAAGTCCCTTGACTTTTTCAACAAAGTGGGAATCATCTATCTCAGGAGGAGAATGGAATAGATTATTTAATTACTTGGGGGAGGGGATATGGGAATGCCCTAATTCTTCTGTGCTATGCATCATATAAACTCTGTTTTAATCATGGAGCGGGTGGCTTCCAGATTCTGGGGCAACCGCAACTGCCTTTTTCTTTTTCTTAGCTAGTTATTGAATCCTAATGGGATGGGTGATGAATTTTCTTAGGTCAGGTAAACTGAAAAGGCTACAGCTGGAATTCTTCACCCAGAAGAATCAGAGTTAATACTAATGATCATTGTGAATTAGAAGATCAAAGGGGAAGCATCAGCCTGTTCGCCAAGTTGTTGCCCCAGAGGCCATTAGTGACCTGGCAAAGCTCTCTCCCAGCCTTCTGCACACCTCCTTCCCTTTGCCCAGCCATTCTTCCCCACTCCTAGTTCTGCCCCTCTGACCTGGGGTAATTACAGTCCCTTGATGAGGAGGTAGGGGAGGAGGGCAATCAAAAGTAATGACAAAAATCCAACTTTAAAATTTCCCATTGATCCAGGTACATAGGGCTCATAAGCAAATGGGTTCTGACCAGGGCTCTGTTTTACTTTTGGGATGTGATTGAAATTTTTATGCTCAGTCAAATAAGTGGTTTATTCATTCTGGTGATGGTTGGTGCCTTCTCTATAGGACTTTTGAGCCTGGCTAGCAATTATTCTAAAAGTTTACTTTTGTTTCCAGCCCTAAGATAAAAATGCACAACAGTTTGGTTTTCTGATATACTTTTTTCTCCTCTTTTTTTTTTTGGTGATGCTAGTGATTGAACCCCTGGCTATGCAAGCACTCTTATCCCTGAGCTACATCTCCAGACCCTCTGATATTTTTTTAATTGGGCTAAAGATTAAGTTCAAAACAAAAATGCTCTCACAAGTACAGTTTATTAAGTGAATGGTTGCTGATGCACATGACTGTTTGAACACTAGCCAGCTGCTTATACTTCAAAGCATATATCAATATTATGTCTTCTTTTTATTCCAGATAGTGACAATAATGTTTTTGAAGGTAAAATATCAAACTTGCTCATTGAATATGCAACTGCTTCTCCTCAGTATATTTTTCAGATCAAAAGGGGTGCATCACATGTATATGTGTGAATATAATAACAAACTAAATCCAACCCTTAGGATTTCACATTATACAAACCTGACTATTTACTTTCTTAGTGTTTAAGATTCCTAGATGATACCTTGCCTTAAAGTATGAAGATTTAACTGAAGGAAAAATCAGATGGTTTTATGTTAGAAAGGCTTTTAGTGTTTTGTTTTGGATTGGTTTGGTTGGTTGGTTGTTTCACCAGTCAAAACAAATCTATATGCCATGGGATTTAGGATAATCTTTGTTTGACTTAACTGAAAACAGCCTCAGCGTAGCTCAATTTTTCTTACTAACCTGTAAATATGGCTGTGCAAGTGTGTATCCGTACCTACTTATATGTATATATTTTTCTGTGGAACGAATCTCTCTGAACTGCTGCTGTCTCCATCAGCCCTAGTGAAGAAAACTAGTATATTTTACTTCTTTTTCTTTTTGGTACCGGGGATTGAACTCAGGTCCTTGAGCTTGTGCAGCAGGCGGAGAAACCACTGAGCTAAATCCCCGGCCCCTATTTTACTTCTTTTAATGCCTTAAATAGCCCATGTTCAGCACTCTAATTTTTCTATTTCGGCTGATGTTGTTCCATGTCAGAAGGCCACCAAATAGTAGAGACCAAGTTGCAAAGGTCTTTTCCTCAGTTCACAAAACCCTCTTGGCCATAACCCAAGCTTACTTCTCTTATTCTGATTGCCACAAGGTTGCAAAAATTAGTGATTGTGTAGATTCATGTCAAGATGATTACTCATGACATGACAGGGGTTTCAGGAGTGCTTGTGCCTCTGTTAGCCGTCTTGATCTGGGAAAGTTTGCATGTTTGGTGGACTTGATCTTCATCTCAGGGTGCCAGAATGCTCTCAGGCACTCAGAGGGGACACTTCTTTCTTCACAGGCCAGTGGAGGGCCTCTGGGACCAAGAGAGTAGGTGAAAATGTTATAACATGGAGATTTCTAACATGTTAAAAACCTTTCAGTCTGTTTGTTCATGCTATTGCAAAGTTCCTTCACTCAGCAAATTACAGTCCCATTAACATGGGTCCCAATACAAAATATATTGCTCTATCTAAAAGACTAGATCTTAAATAACTTGTTGTTATAAAGATTAGCATCTTAAATCAGATGATAGTTAAATAAGATGCAAATGATTTGGTGTCATATTATTTGAAATATTCTAAAATGAAGATTTTTTCTAACTACTTGAATTTGAATATTCTTCTTGCCTTATCTCATCAGAAAAAAATGGAATATATATGAATTTAAGCCAGGTAGGTGTCTTTGCTTTCAATTTTAATATTCTCAACTAGTTTTCACCCTTTTCATATTAACTTTGTTGCTGGTGCCTTTGCAGTGCCCAAGAACTCTCCTTTGTCCTTGGACACAAATGGCCCTAGGAAGTTCTTGAGGAGACCAGAGGTCAGGAGGTACAGTTTGTTCACATGAACTCTCATGCTAAGAAAGATCACAAATATCATACCTATTCCTATTTATAGAAGTTTAGAAATATTTTTTTTTTTTTGAGCCAGGGTATCTCTATGTAGTCTAGGCTGTCCTTGAACTCATGGTGATCCTCCTACCTCAGCCTCCCAAGTGCGGAGATTACAGGTGTGCCCCACCATGCCTAGCTAGGAATAATTGTTGCTTATTACTGAAAGAAATTCAACTTCCAAACTTCATGGGAGAAAAAAAGCCATAAAAATAATTTGCTTTAATTTATAAAGAAATAATTTTTTTGTATTAAATTCTTTTATTGGTACATTGTAGGTATACAACTCAATTACATTTCTCATTGGGAATTGTACCTTTACATAATTCATCTGGGTTCTTATTTTTTCCCCATTCCTAGCCCTCCCTTCACGCCCTCCACCCTTCCCTATTTACAAAGACTTTATTTCCATTTTTTCCATTTCTC